>CM047813.1:39830297-40267384 GCA_026214975.1 Gentiana macrophylla
GGCAAGAAACCGGAGGATATGCAGATTTTCAAGGAGAGTGATACGAGTTCATCTTTTCCGATCACGATCGGGCAGTTATTGCCGATGTGCTTGAGGCGGAGAAAGAGCTTGATGATGAGGAGGTTGCGGAGAGAGACTCTGGGGCTAGCTCTCTGCCCGGTTACCACGGCCCGCTTCATCGACGGCGGCGTCACGGTGCTGTACCTCCAGCGGCCTACTGCTGCTGCGGATGCTCTTGTTTCCTCCTCCGGTGATGATACTCGGCTCCGGGCAATCTTGATTTCATTAGTCTATTTTTCAATTCACCTTTAGCTTCTGTGATGTATATTTTTACGCTACTTTTTACTTATATGGTTCATTGTAATTTTGATGTTCTTACTATTTATTTTCGATGGATCATGTAAGCCATAAGGCACCCGTACTTTCTTCGTTTTATCTTGTGTTTATACTTTACTGGATGTCTTGAATGCTTTAACTTTGCTTTTTCTTCATTTTGATATCTCTTTTAGTTACGGTATAATTCCCGTTTTCCCGAGATGGTTCCATGTTTGTTAAGGCGTGCGAGTACATTTTAAGCGGTTTAGATCGAGCTCATTATCAGTTCTGTCGTTAAGTGTCATTATGTAGGCTCGGCTGACTACGGCGGTCGAGTTTCGATTTAAATCGGCTAAGTCTTTTCCTTTTCTTTCGTCTGCACTTTTAACATGAGGACATGTTGATTTTTAAGTGTGTGGGGAGGGAATGTTTGATATGTATCTACACATTTGCTTAATTCGTAATGTTTCTATGCAAAAATGAGCTAAAATTTTGAAAATTTTACGACACTTTTGTTTTTGTTTTGTCCCGAAAGCAATTCAATTCAATGTTCGTTATTTTTATAGTCATTTAAGCTATATATCATATGTTTGATAAAGTAGATGTTTCACACGAGATCGATTTTTCACGAGCCATAGTAAATGATGAGCTATTTATAAAGTTATACCCCTTTTGGACGAGTGATTTTTGATTGTCTTATAAGTCATTGTACTTAGTGCTACGTATATATCTTGAGATTTATGATATCCAGTATTTAGATCCGGAGTATGATATATCTGTGAATATCTAAAGGTTTGAATGTGATAAGTAACACGCAACTTATTGTCAAATGAAAAGTTGAAAAATATGAAGAATTATTGGGTGTGTCGAAAGCTAGTCGATGATTTGAGTGCGATAGGGTATACCACGTATGTCCTATACCACTATGATGACTAAAGCTCAATGATCGAGAAAAAAGCCGCCTTATGATTGGAGTAAGGTAGGGTATATCTCGAATGTCCTATTCACATGACGAGGCAATAGCTCATTCGATGTGTGTTTAAAAGTGAAAAAGTTAAATCAACTAGAAGATTAGTATGAATGGATATAAGACTAAGTTATCGTCTATCTTATCCCAGTAGAAACCCAGTGAGATATGTTGTAGGATTATCCTCACGAGTATTTCAAAAGGGCTGGATATATTCGATCATCTTTTTTTAGGATATATCACGTTTGTAAGGTACATCTTTTATGAGTGTCATTTATTGCTAGTCTACGAGGGGGTATTAGCTAGTTTTGCTTTGAGTTTCTAAAGTTCGGCTTTAGTGGAAGTTTATTATGGCTATGCACACACACTGGTGAACTTCTGATTTATTGGATACGTGTTATAGATGTCTGTCCTTTCTAGTCTTTATCTTTGTTTTGTTTTGCTCGGAATGAGCAAAAGCAAAGTAATGGGGGAGTTGTTAAGGGTGAATTTATACGATTTATAACGCTATATTCTATGATATTTTTCCCGTAATTGTACTAATTTGCATAAGAAGCGTGTGTTTAATGGAAATATTGAGCAAATGATATTTTAAAAGAGATAATCGCAAAATAGGTTGATTAATGTGTTTTAATTATGTTTTTATGATTATTTGGCGTTATTACATTTTGCGATGTTTTTATGTGTTATAGATGCATGTTTGAGGCTCAAAAGATGCTCGAGAGTTGATTGAGTTCGAGGTAATTGAAGATAAAAGAGATAATGAAGGAATGAGATAGAAAAAGAGATAAAGTTCAAGAAATCAAGATTAAATTCGATCCACAATCGGCGTCGGGAAGCGAGGCTGGCGTCCATAGTGGACGGCGTCTATTGAAGTGAGCAGCGTCTCAGGAATGGGAAGTTGATTCGAGGAAGTTTTTGGACGCAGAGGAGTGGATTTGGCGAGACGGGCGTCTGAGTCGCGTGACTTCGGCCCGACTCAAAGAAGATTTCACAAGCTGGACGGGCGTTCATCCAGCACCAGACAGGCGTCCATCGGCCGACATCTTTTGAAACCGACTTAATCTTCTATAAATATCGGTAGCGTTTTCCTCACAATACACGATATATTGAAAACCCTAAACAGCCACAAGGCGGGTGAGATTTCATTGTTCTTAGTTTTCTAGTAATTAAACACTTTTTATGTATTTTTACTTCAATAATTCGATCTTCAAGAGGATGCTAAGAGGCTAGGCCTCCGTTGAACAAGCGTTGTGAAGCCGTCCGAGTCAACAATTCATCTCTTTTTCGTGGTTATTTTGTGAGTATCTATTACAAGTTGTTTCTTTTATCATGCTCCATAATGTTTATTGCGAAATTTATATCGAGAGATGTTTGCTTTATTGATTGTTTAATTGATGAAAGCGTTAATCTTTAGATCGAAAGATAGAGATTAATAGACGAACTTGCCTAAGAAATTAGGGTTCATACGCTTTGAATAGGTGAATCACAACTTGATTAGTAATCACGAAATAATCGAATTGGCGAATATTGATAGGATAGGTGGATCAATTGCTTGTTCGTCTCGTAAATTATTGATTTAAAATCCTTGAAATTGAATTACTTAGCTTAGTTAGTTCTTTCTATTGCATCTTAGATTTAGTTTAGTTTAAATTGGTTGAAACATATCCTTCACGGCTTTAGATCATATCTTACGTCGGTTTTACGTTTTAGTTAAGTTTTATTTTCGATTCTGTTTAGTTTTATCCATTTGTTTAGTTTAGTAATGTCGTGGCGTAGGTTAGTAGGAATAAAACTAGAATTCCTGATACTTGATTCCCCGTAAGATCGACCGGCATTAACCACTTATTACTACGATCCTTATACTTGAGGTTAACCGGATTATTACTTGTTTTGTGTTAATAAATTCCGTGACACTTATTAAATCACAAGATGATCATATATGGATTAACCTTAATCTGAAGTGATTCTGAGACTTCTACTTGTTTTGGGATAGGGTTTGATGTGTTCGTTAAGGATCGCTAAGAAGCGCGGTCCGAATCACTTTCATGTTGGCACTTATTACCGGAATAAGTGAGAGCGTGTGTCTCATGAGAAATGGAATTTATTCCTTCCTGCGGGAAGTAGAAAGACAATCCCCTTATTTGTTGATCCTAGAAAGCGATCGATCCGTGGAGTTCGTATTGGTTATGAACTAATTGATCTTTAGTGGGTTAATGGTAAATAAGGATAAGATGTATTGAAGAAGGTTTACGGAAATAATCTGCCATTACGGATAGTCTATGGAGGGTTAGTTTATAATGTAATGATTATATCAATGGACACTTATCGACTCGACTCGGCGTTTTGAGAATAAGTTATATCTATAATCGATAGAGTTCGGTTTGGATTTATGGTGGCGTAATTCGGAATTAATGAGTTGAGTAGAAATATTATGTTCGATGAATATTTTATTCAATCTCCATGGCCCCGGGTTGGCTCCTAACACATGAGTGTTTCTCGTTTTATGGAACCTCAAGAATAAATTAAATAGTTGGTCTACATTTAATGAATATGCAATATTATTTATTTGGTAAATAATATGTAAAATAGAAAAGACATTTTCTATTAAATATAATGACATAATGGCGCCACGTGTGGATAAGTCGGGAGAAGAAATTTTCCTAGATTATCTCATATATGTAATTAATTAATTATCTATTGGTTGGATAATTAATGAAAAATAAGAGATTGATTTTTGGGAATTATCTCTTATCTTTTGGGAAAAATATCTTTCCTTATGGGAATAGGTAATTGTGGTGTGAAAACATAACTCTTGACTAGTTATTTTTCTATATAAAGAGATTCCTCTAGCACAATATCAAACACAATTGGCGCCACACTTGAAATAAAAGAAGAGAAAAATTAGTTTCTCGTTTTAGTCATTAAGAGAAAAACCTAGGGTTTTTTTTCTTGTGCATATTCGAGGAGGTTCTGCGGCGATGATCGACGTCCATCAGTCGTCGCTAAGAGATACAATCCGGAAGACTACGGCTTCTCCCTTGGTCGACTATTTCTTCCTCTCCGTTGAGGTAAATCTTCAACCTTCTCATAGTTAGATAAATTATTTATGTAGATCAAATCGTGGTATTATCGCATGCGAATTTATTCGTAGCTTCCGCTGTGCATGATCGAGTGTCTCGATCGGTGCTGTGAATCAGATCTGACGATCCAATTATGGATCGGATCCAAATTCAGGTTTCTGTATATCCAACATCTATGACCTCAACAACTGTTGAAACTTCATCCTCCATGATACTACAAAGGAAATGCGGAATGCTGCTTACTAAGATGTACTCAGCCGGAAAACACCTCAGAAGTCTGAAAATGAGGCCAAGATGCAGGAGATGAAACATGGTGATCTCTGTGTTACAAATTTCTACAACATGTTATCTAGATCTTGGCAACAACATGATAACCTTGAAAACATAACATGGTATTCTGTTGAGGATGCCAAGTTGTACAAATCTCTGAAAGATCAAAGAAGGATGTTTTCTCACAGGATTAAATCCCAATCTTGATGATGTAAATGGAAGAATTACGAGCCTGAAAACTCTTCCATCAATCAAGGTTGTGTTTGCTGAAATAAAACATGAGGAAAGTAGGAGGAAACTCGTAGCCATACTACTCCTGCATGTAATGGGAACAGTGCTCTGTTTACCAAGAGCACACCTTAGTCTCACCAAAAATCAGAAGCAAAAAGGCAATAGACCTCTTTGTGATCACTGTAAAAGAACTTGGCACGCTAAGGAGACTTTCTTTGGAAACTCCATGGCAAACCTCCTAACTGGAAACCCAAGCAGAACCAAAATCATTAAAGTTCTGGCAGAATTGCCACCGTTTAGGAACACAAGTCTGAAAATGAGTTTAGTAAAGAGCAAATTGAAGGCCTAAAAAGGCTCTTGTCTGCTCAACCTCCTTGAACTCACGCTCCTCGAGGAACATCTACATGGCTAGCACAAGTGTGAGCTTTAATGCTTTCACGGTAACCCTGTGATTAAGAACATTTGGATTGTTGATTCGAGGGCTTCCAATCACATGACTTGAAACCCTGACCACATGACTTGAAATCCTGACCTTTTCATTAGCATTTCTAAATGCAAAACCCCTCATACTATTATTGATAGCACTAGAAAGGTTAATGTGTTCGGATCCTGCGGTATAAAGTAGTGTTTTATTATTATAAAATGAAAAACGTATAGTCGTGTTATTGCTTTATTTTCTTTTCGTCTACCTTTGATTAATTGCGATATATATCCGATTGAACGTGTGTTCCGATACATAGTAGTGATTTTTTTTCGGATCGAAGGGGACAGAAAAAAAATACATTATTATACATTTTTGATTGCAAATTTTTTTAGAATTATCGCCTCTCTTGACGGGATCATGCGTCATGCCCGCTTCATTGTTCTTGTCTACTTGATTTGACCTGTGAATTCGGGACTAGAGACTAGAGTGGTGAAGTGACAGTGTTAGGGGAGTGCCTGTTGTACTTGTCTCTTCCTCCTGGTATAAACCTTGAAAATGTTTTCCACCAAAGTCAGAATTCAGGAGCCAGGACATAATCATTGCATTCTCCGTTTCCCACTAATATTGGGGAAGTTCTTCCTCAATATCTCCATATCTTGGAGAAGCTGGAATTGGGTTGATGAGTAGCACATGTGGTTTACATCTAACATCTAAAGCTGTGGTTGATCAACCCACCGATCACTTCATTTCTAAATCCTCACCATGCAAAAGTTTCCTTATATTGGTCTTCCAATTTTGTTGGGATTTGGAGCCTGGATTGCTCGGTCAAATAGTCCAACTTCCCACGACCCGTGATAAGCATCTTCACGGAATGTGACCAGGACAAATAATTCATACCATTCAATTTTATGGTAGTAATCTGCAAAGAAAGGTTATCTTTTGCAGAGGAGATTCTGGTACCTCCTAAATTTAGGTTTGGGACAGACGATGTAACACCACTTGAAGCAGAATCAGACATTTTGGGGTTTTAGCGGCAAAAGTGCGTTTCTTCTCTGATACCATAAACGCAATAAAGAAATTAATTTTAGATAAAATGATCTTACTTTCATTGAATAATTTGCTGAGTATATATACAGGGGAAATAACTAGTCTTCGATTTAAAGAACAGAATGCTAACAACCTCCTAACAATTTTACAGCCTGTAAATACTAACAAACTTATACTAATTTACAGCCAACTTTGACAGCCATTTTCTACACTTTCTACATGTGACAGCCATTACTGGTTGCTTGAACAGAATTATAATGCGGTGGTGTTATAGTAAGTTGTCCATTATTTTGGAATTGTAAAACCAGTTTTTCAAAAATCTGATTTTCAGATTGATTTTTCAGTGTAAGCCCAGATCCGGGATAAGTATCACTCATATTAAGGGGAAATTCAAGGAATGAATCTCAACCATTTGTTTTAGGTGCAAACAGAGGCTTAGAATCTGAATCCTGTGAGACAAACAACCTATCTGAGAGAGACATCTATGGAGTTAAAGGAGTGAATCTTGTGAAATATCCTTAAAATATGTCTTTGTTTTTCATCAAAAATTGACATCCCTTGTGACAAAAGTTTTTATTTTTATCTTTTTTGGGTCAATATCGGATCAAAATATTCATAGCTGTAATTAGTCGGAGAGTAGCCAATGAAAACACATAAAATTGCTCTAGGCTCAAGTTAACAAAGTTGTACAACCAAATGTTTTGAGAGGTAGATCAATATAAAGACTGGCAATCGGAAAGCGGAAAGTGTTGGGACTTTATGGTGTTTTAGCTCCGAAATGAGTTTAAGTGTAAGTGCCGAACATTCAACTTCAGGCCCGAATTTGAATGAGTTACGGAATGAATTTCCAGGAGCTAAAAACAATTTTGGTACTCTACTAAGATAGTAGTTGATGTTAAGATTTTGAATCACTCGATTCTGATATCGGGTGAATGAAAAATTAATGCCTAAAGGTAGATTGCTTTAACCTTTCAAAAAAAAAAAAAAGGTAGATTGATTTATATGAGTGTTGTAACGGAAATGTGTTTAATTTGTCACACATAGGTAATGAGACTTCAGTGGAATCACTACTTAAGGAGTAGTGTGACATTTAAATGACCGCCGAGAAGCGAAGAATTTTGTGAAGGAGAGAGGATGTAGATCTTTTTGGTTGAGAGCACATGCGGGTTTGTAGCTAGACCAATATTAATCTTTTTGGGCCAACTCAACATTTATTTTTCTGAATCAGGGCAAACATATTCATGTATCTGTGAAATGAACTGATGGCACAAGTTCGGCTGAATTGAAAAGAACATCACCAGTTCAAAATTTCTGATGCATCACTTTGAAATTTCTGTTAATGAACAGAAATAACTTCCTCAGTCAACCGAATTTTGAAGAGATACATACTCTACCAAAGGTTGTTTCTTCTGTCTATATATCATCTTATATTAAAAGAAATGATTGTTTCGCATAAGTGTTTTACTCTTAGGTGTTTTCCACAATTTAATAATTTCATAAATAAAACCACGAAATAAATAAAACAATTTATTTAATATTAAAAACCATTGATACAAAGGACTACACAATTCACGCAAGTGTATTCATTAGCAATAATTCATTACCTCCACAATTTGATATGTTCAAAAAGTAAGTATACTAATCATCAATCAAAAAGATTAATGTGTACTAATTTCTACGTGTACGGTCTACACGGCACCATAATTATTTTATCTATCCACATCTATCTACCAATTTCTTTGGGGTGTCAATACAATGCATTATTCTATTTTTTGCTGCACTTATACTTTATAAAACTGGTAATTTTTGTTTATAAATTCATTTAGAGTTATCTGGGGTTCCGACTCGTGCTAGTACTGTTGAGCAAATAATTCTGGACTCCAAGCTCCATCTTCAAGGGGTGGATGGTGAATTGGAACATCGGTAAGTCATGATGCTTGTAGTTATAAAATATATTTGGATATTGTTTTTTATTTATTTATTGGTAACCTACGACATTTTTTGTGTGTGATAAATATCTTAGTCTTTCTTGGCGGTGAAACAAAGCTGCAGGACTTGGTTAGACGGTTTGACACTAAGTTCTTGAAATTACATTACCAGTCAGAATGTGAAACCGCTGCTCCCAAACACCTTCGACCATCAGATTTAGGGTTTGAGTGTCGATGTTGTTTAAGGTTTAGTTTTGATGGGATAAGTTGCGGATAAGTTGAAGGACACGTGATTTTTTGACGATTTGAGTGTCGATGTTGTTTAAGGTTTAGTTTTGGTGGGATAAGCAACGGATAAGTTGAAGGACATGTGGGAATGGGTTTTAAGGGTGTTTTTTTGGGACGGAAATGAGCTTATGTTTTATTTATTTATTTTTGGTATATATCGGATTTTTTTATTAAAAGCAAAAACCGTAGAAAAGCTGTACCTCAAACCACCAATCACATAGCTATACAAAGCTAGAGCACAACTAAACAACTACTTTTGCCCAGCAAGCTGTTAACTAATGTTTTGTTTTTTAATTGCTTGTGAAATGAAGACCATCATGGAAAGTCTCTGTCTTTCTCCTTGGTGAAATTCTTTAACCTCGGAATGATCCATCGGAAAAGAAATCTCCAAAATTCTTGTCTAAAAGAAATCTCCAAAATTCTTGTCTTTGCTGTACATGTTCACGGTGTATATGGGGATTTTGAACACAATGGTATAATGTTGCTATTTTTATAAATGAATTTTTTTTATATAACTGTTTTGTTTTTCCTATTAATATTAAGCAAAATAATACCAAAATATTAAAAAAAATTGAAGTGAAATTATTTATGTACATATTTACTTGAATGGTGCTGTAAAATAAGTTATACCTTTATATAGGACATAGTTGAAGTCATTAACGGAGACGATTTTCTTATTTGGATGAGTTGGATTTTTGTATAATTTTATTTGTGACGCAAAACATTATTGAATATCTAGAATATTACATAAAAGTCACACGATATCGATAAAAAAAAAATCCATTTAAAAGAGATGGGTCGGATAAAATTGGTTATTGTATTGTCCAGATGTAACACTTAACATAAAAGCCTTTTACATATTAAAATAAAAAAAAAAAAAAAAAACGGCTACACGGCCTGCCAACATCGAGCCAAGTAGGCACACCCGCCCTTCGTTGAGCTAATTAGGATAAAAGAACATCGATATTGCTTATTCGAACTACTACATTCGCCCCGGATTGCAGAGACTTTAATCCTTGCTTTAATGCTTTGTCGAGCTTGGACCTCCAATTTCTTAATCGCCGAGTTACCGAAAAAGAAATTGAAAGTGCTATGTTTGATATGGGTACGTACAAAGCGGCCGGACCGGACGGCCTACCCTCGGCATTCTACAAATCCTGTTGGAGTGTTGTAGCTCCCTCTATTATCAATTTTGTTGAAGACTCCTTTAAGACAGGTCAGTTCCCAGCTTTAATGAATGAGACCGTCCTATCCCTCATCCCAAAATACGATCCCCCCCTTCCCCAGCTTCTTTTCGCCCCATTGCTCTTTCAAATGTAGTTGTGAAGCTGCTGAATAAGATAATTGCCAACCGGTTGCGTGTTCTAATCGACAAATTAGTTAGCAAGTCTGGACCGCCTTCGTTCTAAGCGTGGGAGCACGGAAATATCATTATTGTGCGGGAGGCCCCATACCTTCCGTAAAAAAATGAGGAAAAGAGGATTTATGTTGATTAAAATAGATTTGGAGAAAGCTTACGATAGGGTGTCTTTGGGATTTTTGGAAAAATCTTGATCTCCGTTAGGTTTGCCAAGAACATTGTCGACCTAGTTATGTGCGGTTTGAGGTCGACTTCTCTTTCGATTTTGTGGAATGGGAGAAATTGGATCCGATTAATCCGGAGAGGGGCTTAGGCAGGGAGAGACCCACTGGCACCTATCTTTTTGTCCTCTGTGATGGAAATCTTGAGTGAGAAAATTGAGAAGCAAAGTGGCTTTGGGTGTGAAACAAATTAGGCTCAGCAGAAAATCCACACCACTTTCGCACCTCTTCTTTGCTGACGATCTCATTCTGTTTGGGGAAGCCTCGGAGGAACAAGCAGATGTTATGGAAACCGTCTTGGCGGATTTTTGCTCCATCTCGGGCCAAAAATTAGCACGCTGAGAAATCTACCTTCCACGTGTCGACCAACGTTAACTTGCGACAGGCAACTAATAGAGGCGGCGGGTATGACACATACGACAGACCTGGGCAAATATTTGGGGACCCCGTTGATACACTCTAGGGTCAAGAAGACAACTTACGGTTTTCTGATTGATAAAATGCGCAAAAAACTTGCATCCTGGAAGGTGAAGTCACTCTCGAAATCTGGCAGATCCATTTTAATCGATACGTCTCTTTCGACCCTTCCTTATTATGTGATGCAAACGACAAAACTGCCAAAGATTACTATTGCGGAAATTGACAAACTTTGCCGCCAATTTTTTAGGATGAGATTGGCGGTAGTAGGCATTGGCATTCCATCTCTGGCATAACATCGTAAACCAAGGAGAATGGAGGTTGGGGCTTAAGCGGCTAGAAGAAATGAATTTTGCTTTTCTGGGAAAGCTTGTTTGGCACATTCTTATAGATGATATTTCTCCTTGGGTCTCGCTTCTGGTTGATAAATACGGAAACCCCTTTGCCAGCCCGAAGGCAGGTTGCTCTAATTTGTGGAAAAATATCTGTCGTGCGGCCAAGGTGTTCGAGTCAGGGTTTGCGGTAGATAATGACACCATCAAATGGGACCCTTCTAGTGATGGCAAGTACTCAGTGCGCAGTGCGTATTTATTCCAGCTTGAGAATCAGAATGCCCTCCAGAGTACCTTTGATTGGAACCGCGTCTGGAGTCTTAAGGGACCGTTGAGATATAACTTTTTTCTATGGCGACTCTGCCAGAATTGTCTCCCTGTCAACAACCTCTTGGCGCTTCGCCACATATCCAAACACCTGCATGCCGGTGTGCTACCAAAGACGTGGAAACTCCTATCCACGCTTTACGCGCGATTGCGGTTGGTCTCGCGGTGTTTGGAAGAAAGCTCTCCACCCTACCTGCAGGAGACTTTCTTCTCGCCTTGAAACTCAAGATTGGGTCACGACAATATCCAGCAGACTCCCAAGAAATCACGCCTTGGGTAAACATTGGCCTTATCTCTACCGCGAGATAGTACATGGGATATGGTTCAGCGCGCAACAAATTGATGCACTCTCCGGATTGTATTCGCCTCACTGCACATGTTTTCGCTTTCAGAAGCGATCATCGTTCGAGGACTCACACGACTAACTTGGGCTTTAGAGCCTATCTAAAGTTCACTCTAATTTACTTGTTAGTTTCCCCGTTGTAATCCTTTGGTCATTTTGGACCCATTTGATTAATAAAAGTTCTCAATTAAAAAAAAAAAAAGAACTACTACATTCGCCCTGCAATATGCGATCTTTAACTCTTTAGTTTTTGGTTCATAATATAAGTCTTATTATAATTTACGATATAAATACGGTATTAATTTCAGCATCTTGCTAGATTATGAAATTAATATAATCTTTTTGTTGTTAAAAAAAATAAAAACGGAATACAAGACTTAAAAAAGAGAGATTGAGGGAAAAATCCTTTTTTAATTACAAAATGAATAAATAGGACATACTCATTTTTTTAGTTGCAAAAAGGACAAAAATTTTCAGACGGACAAAATTAACCCTTTAAAAGGGACGCGCGTATAAATATTTGTTACAGGTTACAAAATGAACAAACATTTGATTCATGTTTGTTTTGCTTGTTTGTTTGTTTTTTTTTTTTCAAACATTCTTAACTTTTGATTTATAACTCCGATCGTGAAATTTTTCACCAAAATTCATATTTTTTGCTCTTTAATTTGAGCGAAATCGATACCCTTCCGGCGTATATTTTGAAAGCGAAAAAAATATTTGTATTAACCGGAGCGCTTTTTCTTATAAACGACCGTAATTTTTAATTTAGAACACCGATCATCAAAATTGTTTCACCAAAGTTCATATTTTTTTTATCTTCATTTTGAGACCGCGTTTGATACCTTCTCGACGTAGTATTTGAAAGCCGAATTTAATCGCAGCATTTACGCTAACACACGATGTCGATGCTCGATATCGATGTCGTAGTATCGATATCGATATGATATGATATGATATCGACATCGATGCTCGATGTCAGGCTCATTTAAGACACACACATCTGGCTCATATAAGGCTCATTTAAGGCTTAATTGAAGTGATTAACTATTAAGCCAATGTCAAGTTTATGTGGTTTTGATTGATAAAAGGAATATCATAGATTAACTTGATTAAGATGTGTTGTTTATAACATGCAGGTTTAGTAGTTAATCACTTGAATTAAGACTAAAAAGTACATCAGACTAAAAGGTAATACATAGAAGAACAATACAACAGACTATAGATTTAGTACAATAGGTACATCAGACTAAAAGGTAATACATAGAAGATCAATACAAGTCTGAACTATCAGCCAAATTATAAGAAGGATATTCAAGTTCAAAGAACTAAATTATCATGCCCGGAATTCACGAGGTGATGAATTACAAGTTCAGTAAGCCTATGAACTAGGCCTATCTATTACATGATGATGCAATGTAGATCAAAAACCTCAGCACACCAAGGCACATAGTAAGCCTATGAACTAGGCCTATCTATTGTATTAAGGCACCTGGATCAGCGTGATATCGATATCGATGTCAGACGATGATCGATATCGATGTCAGCGATATCGATGATCGATGCTCGATGTCGATGTCGATAACATGATATCGAGACTCATTTAAGGCTTAATTCAAGTGACTATTTCAAGGCACACAAACCGCTCATATAAGGTTCATTTAAGGCTTAATTCAAGGGACACTGATATCATATGCAACGAAGAGAAGAAGATGAGAATGCTCATTTTGTAAATGACTTTGTTAACAAACAACACAGTACTAATTCAAGTCTCTTATTGACTAAGGCAAAACCAAGCAATGAGAGATGTGAATATACAATCAAAATGTCAATTTCAAATTTTATGTCGGTCCTCGTATATAAAAGCTCATTGATTGCAAAGTCACCGATGGATATAAAACCTCATTATTGCAAAGGCGCACATATATGTTTTAAGTTGATATCTTCATCAAACATTAGAAAAAAGATACAAACCTCATGTAGTTTAGATAATAATTAACATAAAGTACATAAAATCTTTATCCCGGGCTCCCATGAATGCAAACATCAAAAGCATTGTATACATATTAAAAAATCAGCGAGAATATAGTTTTTGCATTCTAGGATTAGGCTCTACCCATTTTCCAAATGATAACAAAAGCTTCTAGAAAGATGTTCACGAAGCTACGATTTTTCTTACTCATCTCCATCTCTTTTGTTTCTATTTGAAAGATCACATTTTGTCGAATTCCATCCATGTAATATAATTAATGCACACAACAAAATTGTGCAAAAAATTACAAAATATAATTTAACTATAAACCTTTCATGATAATAACAACTCAAGCTTAGTGACAAGAGTGAGCACCCCCACAATCATGTGAAAGCAGTAAATGAAAGAACAAAAATGTGGACCAAAATGAAGTATATGCAATGTTTACAAACACACAACTTCCTCGTTCAAAATCATGAATCTACATTACAAACTAGAGGTCAAAGAATGCAAAAAGCGAAGAAATAGTCTATAAAACAAAGTTTATTAAATGGAATATAAAAGGGGAATAACATACTTACAACCTGGATTTGGGTTCAAAACCGAGAGACCCGAAAGTCCTCCATTCTTGCTTTTGTCTATTTAATTGCATACATATTTTCCACTTTGGATACACTAAGCGGTCGATTTAATTTCTCCTCCTTCTTCATCCCTTCTTTTCATGCTCGACATTGATTTACTTCAACTCCATAGTAAAAATTAAAATTTCACTTACAAATGGTTGCGTTAACTAAACCGATTGGATCGGAAATTGCTCCGGCCGACACGATCGATTGAATTCCGTTGATCATAATCCTGCAGGCGTTTTAGAGCTAAATTGCCAAATATTTGATTCTTCTTCATAGATTTTAGAATTCGAACACAACAACGATTTGCTTTCACTTTCAAATTGTTGAGAAGTAAACCGATTGAATCGGAAAATGTTCAGATTGCATCGGATTTGTTTTTCTAAGTAAATAGGGGTATATTCGTCCGATACAATTTATTTGTCCTTAATGCAACTAAAAATTGAAGTTGGATTAAAGATTAAATAAAGCGGAAATGTGGACTTTTACCTAATTTTTCCTTAAAAATTGGTAATTTGAAAAACCTTTCTTTGGCATGACTAGATTGTGTGTAAATGATTGTGTTTTGTGTTATGTACTTAGCATGTATTAATATCATTTTACTTTCCATGGGATGTTTGAGCATCTTCGTTCATCGTCCTTTGCGAATTTTTTCATGAGATTGCTAGAGGAGGCGAAGTGCGAGACAACTTCGGGTTTGTTGGATTATTGTGGGGAGATGAAAAAGCGGTGCTCAACGGTTTTTGATGGTCAGACAGTTCATGTTTTGGCGATGTGTGCACGCTCTCTGGCAGCAACGGTTGAATTTGCGCAGGCTATAGGGACTTATCGGGTGCTCGCATTAACACTTGGCATATAAGTGGGTACATCCGCCGGAGGGAGTGATTAAATGTAATGTGGATGCATCGACGACAGAGGCAAAAACGGGCATTGGACTTATTTTTCGGGACGCGCATAATCCACTCCTTGGCTTTCCCTTTCGACCCAGGGGAGCGGGTGGATTTATTTGGCACTAGCAGCGGAGGAGCATTCAAAGGTTGGTGGTGGAGAGCGATTGTCTGGCATGCGTGTTGTGTCTCCAGAGGCCGATGGAGGACCTTTCAGCCTTGGGCTGCTTGGTGCAGGATTATTTGGCTCTTATTCTAAGTTTTTCTTCTGTTATTTTTTCTTTTATTCGGCGCATTGGGAATATCCTTGCACATCTTTTGACTCGGCATGCTTTGTCTATTGCAGTAGAGACATCTTGGGGTGTTTCGTTCCCGGATGATTTTCCGGCCGCTTGTGTGGCGGACGTTGATTCAAAAAGTTTTTCATTCCCAACAAAAAATATATCATTTTACTTTTAAAAAAATTATACGTTTCACAAATGACATGTCTAGATAAACTTATATGAATGAATAACACGAAATTTACTATTGTTTTGTAATTTTACAAAATTTATGTTCATTTTTTTTGTAACATTGTTGAAAAATATTTACAATTCATTTTCACTCTTGGAATGAGTTGTGGATTGGGCTTGTCAAAAAAATTTCATTCGGCCCATAATAAGGAACATAGTTCATATTGACTTTCAGCCCAAAAATAAATAAAGGACGGTTTTATAGATCACGTTTTTATTTCACACTGCCCTACGTTACATCAATTTACTTACATAGAATCATAATTATTTTTTGGAGAATGAATGCCATTAATTTTTGACGTTTTCTTACCTTACACAAACTTCACCTACATGAACAATGATGTGTAATGACAATAATTGTTAGGTGTTTTTCCATAAATTGCATATTTATTATCGTTTGCATTCAAGTTGACATAAAAAAACGGGTTCGACCTTTGCGTTACAGTGATGTACCCTTGCCGCACGAACAATCACACCCCTGTAGCCCTGCATGCGAAAGGACTCAATGCAAACATGAATAAGTCTGTTGCACTTGCAACAATTCCGAATGAGTGTTTTGTTCCTATAAAAAGGACGCGATGCACATGAATAAGTCTAGTCGAAGTACACTTGTTGTAAAAAGCATCATTAGATTTTATACCGGAGTGTACTTTGGTTTGATTCAAACAATGTCACTGTTTGAATCAAATACCTACAATATATCATGAGAGAGATTTTCGATAGTCCCCATGAGTGACTGTTAGAAAGGACAAAATCTCTCTTATAAAATAACGCATTGAGCGTGCCTCCAAATTCATCTCTGTCTATTCATAATTCTGAAAGTTAAATTTTTTTCAACAATGAAAATGATGTTTCTTGTACATAACGATCGTCGGCGGCCATAGCATTTCCACCATCGTCAATGACATGTGAGATGCTGAAGTATTTTTCGTAAATGGTGTCCGAAATAAAAACATGGTGCCCCTTAGAATTTCCACCCAAGATAAATTTCCTTCTATGAGATTATATCAGACCAAAGACCGAACTTAAATCTTGGGTGACACATATTTGTGAAGGACGGGCGGAGAGTTTCGTCCCCGTGTCGGGGATTGTGTCAATAAGGTGTCCCATGTCAAAAAGAGAAATTCTACTATCACAACGGTTGTGATACAACGAATAACAATACATTTTTCCACCATTAATCATAACAAAAAAATTCATTGCAATTTTACGGGTTTTTTTTTCTTTCTTTCCAGAACACTTTATCTACCGCGTTTCAATTAGAATTGTGTCACCCCGGATAAAAATCATGGCTCTGTCCTTGAACATTACAAATGACACTCCAATAAAGACGTCGTTACTTCCTAGATTGTGATGCATTTATAAATAAAAAAAGGTTGAGCTCCGATCCAAAGGGCCCTACCGTCTGTCCCATAGAGTTTCGTAGAGAACGTAAATCGATGGTTAGGTTTTAGTGGCCTAGTTTGCAAGAGGCTGCACGCTTTTTCTATTTAACTTAGAAAAGTCGATACATGATATCAAACTCACACATTAACTTAAAAGCAAAACTGTTACGACAACACGTTTTTTCTGCTGGTACAATACTCATAGCACTGTAATTATATTGATACAGTGTAGTTGCCAGATATTGAAATAGAGTTGAGCCAAAAATAAGTAGGTGACGTCAGCAATATTGTAATCCGAAAGAATGAGAATCTAAAGGGAATCCAAAAAGCCAGAAATGGCATGTGGACATTGGAGAAAAGGTACATAAAGCCTTCATTTCTAAAGCATTTTTTTCTGTAACTTTTTATGTGAAGCAAGTGAGTTTTGATGAAAATTGTACGAGGCTGGTCTAGATTTCTATTCCGTAAATAATCGACTTATATATATTCAAGTGACTAGCTATAATATGCACCACTATTGATTAGATCAATTTTAGCAAATTATCAACCTTTATTTATGAGACAGGTGCAACAGGTGTTAGGGAGTTTGTAGGATGATTAGAACAGATGGTATCAAAACTTGAAATGCAAGATAAGCTTGATATGATCGCAGAGTGATTTGGAAATCTTTCTGCGAAAATTATTCGTTCCTTGAATTGCCTCCAGGGAATTAACTCGAATATAATCACGGGATAAATCGCTTCTCTTCCAATCTTTGGCAATAAGATGAAAGAATGCTATAGAAGTTTTGTAGATATGTGTGTTTTAAAACGGCGCTTCAAGAATTTCAAAGAAAAGAGAAAAATTGCTTCTCAAATTCTATTCTTGTGTTTTAAAATAAAGTTCCAAGTATTCCCTTATGTGTGTGTGATGTTATACTAATATAACATTACATACACAACCTTCGTAATCGATTACAGACCAAAACCCGAAAGGATACCAAAGAAACCGACCAAAAGCGCTTAAGGAATCGCATCTTTGGGCGCCCGTTTAGAATCTGGACGCCCGTCGAAGCATACCGGACGGGCGTCGATTTCTAAGACGCTCGTCCATCCAACCAGGTTACATCTCGTATGTAAATCCACCCTTCAGGACGCTCGTCCGGTGAACCCAAGACGCCCGCCTCAAGTCAAACGCTCCGCCCAATAAGCGGCGAGAACTGGATTTTGTTCAACACTTGATCTAACACTCGTAAGCTTGTAAATATCAATTGTAAGCATGCACCCCGCATCTCCTAACTCATATCGATTGTTTCAAGCTTATTAAAACCTCAAACTAAGTCCAATAACACTAAATCACATTGGTGATATAATCACCAACAATCCTCCCCATTTAGTGTAACCATTGACTTAGTTAAAACTCTTCAACACACAACAATTCATCTTTCAATGATAATATCACGCAGATTGAATTACCATCTAGTATATTACACGTTCCAAAATATTCGAGTATTGGGGTGTGACTAAGCATTGAACCCTTTTACAATTTGAATACTTGAAGATAATATACAAATGAATCTAAAGACAACTTTTATAGCTTGCTTGACACTCTTTATCCAGGCCTCGTGTCCATATCAATTCATGAGTATGTAGAAAGCCAACCACAACTTTCTTGAAGCCGCCAAACTTCAAACTCATATAGGTGAGTCTTATCAATCGTGTGTACCGCAACAACACTTTTTCATAAGACTTATTAAGATATATATCAACCTCACATGCAGTCTAGCACAAACCTTCGGGACTAAATATATGTGCCAAAACTAAGTCATCAGGCCTTCCTCATTGAATTCAGCCCCTAATGTCATATTATGGGGAATTGGGTATCCTAATGCAAAGTTTCAATGGGTTGTAGACCCATCCCGACAACCGACTTGACAAACAAGTCCTTAGCCAATGCCTTGGTCAAATGATCGGCTAAATTCTTTTGAGATCTCACAAAAGCAATCGATATCACCCGTGAGTGATCAACTCACGAATCGAGCTATGCCTAACTCCAATATGTCGCGACTTTCCATTGTACACTTGACTATAACACTTAGCCAAGGTATTTTCACTATCACAATTGATAGAAATTGGTGATATTGGTTTTGGCCACAATGGAATCTCGTAAATCAAATGTTTAAGCCATTCGCGCTCTAAACCGCCGAAGCCAAGGCGATGAATTCCGATTCCATTGTCGAGTTTGCATTACATGTTTGCTTCTTAGAAGCCCATGAGATGGAACCTCCTCCAAGCAGAAACACCCAACCACTCGTTGATGAATGGTTCTCATTTGATATCCAACTAGCATCCGAGTAGCCTTCTATCATCCGAAGGATGTCCAACATAAGTTAAACCAAAATTTTTGGTAAACTTAAGATACCTTAACACACGATTACGCATGCCAATGAACACTACTTGGATTACTAGTATATCTACTAAGTTTTCCAACCGCATATGCAATGTCCGGACGAGTGCTAGTCATTGCATACATTAAACATCCTATAACTCGAGCATATTCAAGTTGAGACTCCGGTTTACCCGAATTCAACTCAAATTTCTCATGAGGATCCATGGGAGTTCTTGCCGGAACAGAATTTTCACAATTGAACTTCTTTAACATTTTCTCAATGTAGTGAGATTGTGTCAAAGTAATCCCTTGGTCATTCCTTATGATTTTTATACCAAGGATAACATCCGCCTCCCCCATGTCTTTCATCGAAAAACTTGATGACAAAAATGATTTACATTGGTCAACTTGATCTTGGTTTGTACCAAAGATCAACATGTCATCAACATATAGACAAATGATTACACCATGTCCGGTTTCATCAAATTTGCTATACAAACATTTGTCCATTTGGTTAAGCTTAAAACCATTAGACAAAACAACTTCATCAAACTTATTATGCCATTGTTTGGGAGCTTGTTTCAGTCCATACAATGATCCATCAATTTTCATTTTTCTTTTAAAGATCCATTTGCAACCCAATGGTTTACACCCACGTGGAAGGTCCGTCAATATCCACGTATCATTGCCTAAAATGGAGTCCATCTCATCGTTAATGGCTTCCTTCCAAAAGGCAATATCCCGAGATTCCATAGCCTCTTTATACGTTCTAGGATCATCATCAATATGATAGCAATATGCATATTGAAATCCTACTTCATCTCTTGTACCCTCCACCAAATAAGTTTGGAAATCGGGACCAAAAGATTTTTCTTTTCTTGCCCTTTTGCTTTTTCGAAGCACTAAAGGCTCATCTTGTGATTCCACACCACCACAATTTTCATTCATTCCAATAGGAACAACATTTCTAGGCCTTGAGTCATTTTTAAGTCATTTTTAGACATTTGCAACATTCTTCTAAAATGCACATGACCTAATCTCGCATGCCACAAGTATGATTCATCAACATTAACAGTCATAACATTCATATTAACATTATCATTCAAATCATTACGAATAATGTTAAGCATAAACATACCACCATTTAGATAACCAAATCCTACAAATACACCATGCTTAGTTAATACATAACGAGAGGACTCATATACTTGTTTGTAGCCCTCTTTACATAAAATACTACCGGAAACCAAGTTTTTCCGGATTAAAGGAACATGTAGAACATTGTTTAAAGTTACAAATTTTCCAGAACTAAATTGCAAATTTACAACGCCTTTTCCAACAACAGCAGCTTTAGACTCGTTTCCCATATGTACAATTGATCCATCTTCAACTTTTTCATATTTTGAAAACCAGGATTTATCCTTGCACACATGTCTAGTTGCTCCCGAGTCTATCCACCAACTAACATCATCATCCTGCAAATAACATGCTTCGGAAATCAGTGGTACATAATTCAAATTCGAATTAAAACCACAATTATTATCAATTGTACCTTGATGTTTAGGTGGTGCCGGGTCTTTCGACCCATTCACCGGGCCTTTACCCTTGCCACTGTTTTGCTTTCGTGAAAAACAGTCCGCCTTGAAATGGCCTTCCTTTCCGCAATACCAACAAGTGCCTTTTGTCTTCTTGTTAGACTTTGCCTTGTTTTTGTTGTTGGAAGAATCAAACTTTCTTTTGTTGTCATTTTTCTTAGAAGTTTCCCCAACTTCAACCATATTGATTGAAGTTGAGCCACCTCGCAATGTTCTTACCGCAACCTACAACATTCTTACCACTCTCTTGCAAAGCGCAAACTCTTCTTCTATCCTCAAATGAGAACCAAGTTCAATCAAAGAAAGTTCTTCCTTCTTATGTTTCAAAGAGTTTTTAAAATCCCTCCAAGAGGGAGGCAACTTTTCAATAATGCTTGAAACACATATGGACTCATCCATAGTCATTTTATGCATAGAAAATTGACCAAACAAACGCAACAACTCATGATATTGATCCATGACCGGACGAGTATCTACCATCACATATTTCATAAAATTACCAACAAGAAACTTCTTACTAGATGCATCCTCACTTACATACTTAGCCTCCAAAGTATCCCACAACTCTTTAGACGTCTCAATTTCAAGGTAAGTATCAAAAAGACTATTAGACATACCGTTAAGGATGTGACCACGGCATATATAATCATCATTTTCCCACTTACTTTTCCTCCTTCATTCCTCCATGGTGCTGTTATCATCAATCTGAGGGCATGGCGTACTCAACACGTACACAACCTTCAATGCAGTCAAAAGAAAGTGCATTTTCTTTTGCCACCTTCGAAAATCCTCACCGTTGAATTGTTCCAATTTCTTTAAATTGGAAGTCATCTCTTGATACTTGACATTGTTCAAACCACAATAATTTTCGCAGATTGTTAGGAGTTTGTAGGATGATTAGAACAATGGTATCAAAACTTGAAATGCAAGATAACTTGATATGATCGCAGAGTCGATTTGGAAATCTTTCCTGCGAAAATTATTCGTTCCCTTGAATTGCCTCCGGGAATTAACTCGAATATAATCACGGGATAAATCTGCTTCTCTTCCAATCTTTGGCAATAAGATGAAAGAATGCTATAGAAGTTTTGTAGATATGTGTGTTTAAACTTGAGGCTTCAAGAATTTCAAAGAAAACAGAAAAATTGCTTCTCAAATTCTATTCTTGTGTTTTAAAATAAAGTTCCAAGTATTCCCTTATGTGTGTGTGATGTTATACTAATATAACATTACATACACAACCTTCGTAATCGATTACAGACCAAAACCCGAAAGGATACCAAAGAAACCGACCAAAATCGCTTCCAGAGCGCATCACTGGACGCCCGTTTAGTAATCTGGACGCCCGTGCTGAAGCATACCGGACGGGCGTTCAGTTTCTTAAGACGCTCATCCATCCAACCAGGTTACATCTCGTATGTAAATCCACCCCCTTCGACTTCGTCCGGTGAACCTAGACGCCCGTCGAAGTCAAACGCCCGCCCAATAAGCAAAGAGAACCGGATTTTGTTCAACACTTGATCTAACACTCGTAAGCTTGTAAATATCAATTGTAAGCATGCACCCCGCATCTCCTAACTCATATCGATTGTTTCAAGCTTACCAAACCTCAAACTAAGTCCAATAACACTAAATCACATTGGTGATATAATCACCAACAACAGGTTGATTTAATAAATATAGTTTAAACGTTTAGAACCAAAATTGCTGTGTTTCGTTTAGCCTAAATAGGTTCAGCAATATCACAAATGATAGTGAGCTAAGTGATGTTTCTAGTTTAGTTTCAATCACATAAAAAAAAGTTCTATCTTGTTTACCTAGATCAGGGCCGGCCCAACCAAACCCGAGGCTTAAGGCGAAGGCCTTTGCAGTTAAATTTTTTTTTCTCTTGAACACATACTTACAAAATATATCAACATTGTATTTATAAGATCTGTAAATACAAAATTCGAGTTCATTAATAGCCTCGAAACATACCTAGAAGTAATAATTCAAATTCATATCATCATATGCATAAACAAAAGTACAAAACATACTTGATACTTACAATGAATTTTTTTTGTAAGTCCGAGTACTCAATAAAATTTTGTTTCTGTGGGATCACGGGGGCCTAAAACTAATTTTTTTAACCGCAAAATGATATTTTATAACAACAAAACTATATCGTTTTAATAAATATTCATCGAATCTCGGTAGAGGTCACGTGATCCCCAAGACACACAGATCCGCCTTGTTTGAAATATGATATACGCCTACATAAATTTGCTTACGTAAAAGATCAATAAAATGATTTAGGTCATACATTTTATATAAACAAGAATGATAGCCTAACGAAAAAGAAACACGTTGTTCGTTGATCGACCACGATGAATCTTTTAAATACATCAAATTGCGTAAAACTATCGTCTTTGATCATAGCTCGAAACAATTTTTTTTTTTGCAAAACAGGTAATCCAAAAATGGGCCTGGACCAAATTTTTTTTTTTTTTTTTTTTTTTTTGCAAAACAGGTAATCCGAGGCCCACCCTTCCAGTGGGCTTAAGGCTGGTGCCTGGCCTGCCTTATGGGTGGGCCGGTCATGACCTAGATCATACAATCCTAGGTGTATCACATAAGTCACCACACAGAAATATTTCCACTTATACTTGGATGATTACAATTAAATCAGGACTGAAAACAAAATACAAGAGAGGATCTTTTCAGACTTGTTTAACTTTCTGACAACTTGTTAGTGTTGAAACTCAAGCACACAACAGTGGGGTTCCCACTTAGAGGTTCAACAACAAATCAGTTCCAGCAGGTGCAATGCACACGCATTCCAGGGAATGCGCACGCATTGCTATTTACGAGAGCAAATTAATTATTTCAGCAGGTGCAATGCGCAACGCATTGAAGGCAATGAACACACATTGGTAGAATAGAAACTTTCAGCAAGTTTTTGGTCGATGAATGCACACGCATTGACCCCAGTTTTTGAGAGGAAGTTGTTTTAAGCTACGAGATCGGTTTAAATTTTGTTTCTTGACCTAATAACATTAAATGAACATGAACAAGCCTTAATTAAGCTTCTGATGCGTTTAGTTCCGGAACCAAATGTACTGTTCCATAGAGTTGAAGTTCGGGACCGTCGGAAGAGTATGTTTGGCTTGTGCTTTGATGAATTAGTATTCATCAATGTCTGTGTATGTGCCTAGGGTGTTGTGTCTAGAGTCTAAGTGAGGGAGTAGACTTGTTACGTGAGTTTTTACATTGAAAACACTTAGGTGGCTAGTTCATGATTAATAATTTACATAAGTGTATCGTAAAAGACTAAACATAGTAACATTCTTGGTAAGACACTTGACTATATCGTGATGTGTGGGCGGTCAGATAAAGTGAATAACTCTACTGACCTATAAACGGCTAAATGGTAGAGGGACTTCGCCGAGCGTGTACACTATCGGGTCTTAACCCGTGGCTATTGGTGTGATCCATCAATAGGTTGCAAACGATACTTCGTGGTCAGTTGCACCATGCGTTGTGCCCTTGAATGCCAGTGAACTTGATTTAAGTTAGAAACGGTTAGTCACGCCATGTTGATGAGCATGATGTGAACCCTAGAATCGAGTCGGTCATATAAAGATAACTTTAATAATTATGTAATCTTTCTTTATGAAACTTAATTAATGCAATAGCTTCTGTTTCTTGCTAAGTGTCTTTGTACTTACCTCAAATGCATGTTTGTTTGTGTTTGGGGTTGAGAAGATGAACAGGTTGAGCAGGAGTTTGATGATGACTTCGTGGATGATATATGATCATGCCTTTTATGCTATGTTGACTTTCATTTGATGTTAAACTATGTACTAGACTATGTTGTAATTTCTTTTCAGGACATGTTGTTTTTCGTTTGGAACTCTTGTAAGATAACTATGTTGCTTTTCTTTTATGACATCGTATTGTTGTAAGCTTTTATCATGGTTGTAAGATATATCTATCTTTAGTATGTTTGCGTTTATACTCTTATCTTGTAAAAAAACCGAGTCTCTTAAGCTTTCGTTAATGCTAAACTCGATACGACGTAGTAGAGGCTTACGTATAATAATGATTTAATTAATATTATACGTGCCGAACATTTTATTTCCGAATAAGGACTCGGTGTCCGGGAACGGGGCGTTACAGTTGGTATAAGAGAGAATTGTCCTTTAGGTTTTCCCTTCTTGAGATAAGTTTCTTTAAACCACTTAGTAACATTATGATCTTCCTTGATCTTTCAGAATGGTAACAACCAGGAGAGTTGTTCATGAGGCCGGGAGTTCGAGAATCAGACCAGGGGCAGATAGTCCGATACCAGTGTTTGGGGGAGTTGAGCAGCAGTTTGGGGACCTCATCACAATCAATTTCACCAAGAACCACCTCAGAATCAAGTTCCACATGAACCAGTTGATGAACATTTACGAGTCACCGTAGTAGGTGATTGATCGCGTGTAAGTTACTAACGTTGATATTACTAGCAAGAATACTAGGTACATCGTAGTATAGTAAATGCGAGTCAAGGTCGATCCCACAGAGACAATGCAACTGCAACTATAAAAGATTCTAACCTAATTAAGAAGCAACATAGAGGCGGACATTGACCAACAATGAACATAAAGAAAACATGGTATTTCTCCCCCTCTTCTCACCGATCTACTAACTTGGATTAGTTAATCGTTACGTTTACTTCCCCACATAATTTCCTTAAATTAATCGAGCGAGCTCTTGATTTGTTTATTATCAGCTACGGGTGCAACTCCTACTCCTATCTACTCCGACAATGGTAGTAGACAATCTATACGCAAGCTACCCTCCTTAATTGGTCCGTAATATCCCATACGCATAAAGAACTAGAATTGCCGATATCGAGCGCTAACTCATACCGCTAACTCATCTAGACAGCTGTCGACATTGATCAGCACGTTCCGAGGGTCCATTCAAGACTATGTCCAAACTTAGCACTTCACTATTCGTATTTCATGCCAGTTTACGATTACAATAAGTAGATTGGCCAGATCTAACCTATTGTTGATTAAACCTGTCGATCAACGTAGCTGTAGTGAATCCCAGTTTTAGGTTTTCAAAATAATGCCTCGGTAAACCGGTATAGACCGCCGGGTTATCGGGGTTGGCTTTTCCTATTCCTGGATCTACATGCTCACATACGATTAAAATAAGTAAATCATGGGGTCTTTAAACATGCAGATTAACTAAAACACATAAATACGAACAGATCTACCATATTGAAGACAAAAAGGAACGTTCAAAGCTTCATACCTTCAACAATGGAGATCTAGCTCGATCTGCTCAAGCTAAAGATGGTAGAGAAAGGGAGAAAGCCAGAAATAACTCCTCAAAAGCTTGGAATAACTTTATTTCATCAAAATTGTATAATTGATTGTAATACTAATGAAAAGTTATTGAAGAACTTATGTAAACTTATACAATAATCTGCTAATGCGGCCTTATATAGATACAATGACCGACTTAAGATTCTCTAAAACCCTAACCGACCTAGTAGAGGTGGCAGAATCAATTTCGTGTTCCACAAGTCCTCGGTTTACTGGCCCTAGACCACGGTAAACCGGGCCGACTTTTCTTCTTTTTCTTCAGCAGACTCCTTCTTGGACTTCAATCACTTGGCCCAATATACTTCTTTTGGTGCAGATCCATTCTCCAATGCTCAGAGTACATCCTATAAAACACGCAAAACGAGACAAAACAGTACCAAAACCTCTGGAAAATAACATAGATGCAGAATTACGATCCTAGAAACACGCACATAACATTTAACACATATTCCACATAATAACGAGCCTATCTATCCTCTCCTGAGCAGAATTCGGAATGAATAAATGTATAATTATTGGTACCATTTAGGGCATTATCAACTACCCCCCACTTAGCTTTTGATCGTCCCGAGCAAAAAGGCGAAAAGAAACACGACACTCTGGTCAATATACAAGTTAATTAAAAACAACTATGCCTCACAAAGTCAAGATCAAGATCATGCCACTCATATCCATCAGTAATGCATTAAACACTATTCATGTCATGAGCCAATGTGTGTGTGCAATTACTTTCATAACCGCTTAGTAATGCAGACAATCTCACATTACGTCAACCCGTAGTCGAACTAACCAGTATCGAACATGTTATTTATCGATTAAATTAGCTGTCAAGGCAGATCGAAAACTGAGTATGTATTACTCTTAGGCTCGCGTTTATCGGTCTATGCAAAAGTCGTGCGTTTTACGCTCCATCGACTCAGATTTTGCCAAAGTGAATATCTATATTTATATTTTAGAGTAAAAAATCGTCAATTAACCCGCTACTTCCAATTGACCCGACCCAAACCCGGCAGGAGGAAATAAAACAAACAAAAAATATCTCCCATAACATTACATTCACGTCACTACACAATTATTTAAACATAAAAAAAATAAAAAAGCCTTCATTACATAGTGATCCACTCCCATCCCTACACCACACTCCCCACTCCCCCCACTAATCCACGGCAAAACTGTTATTCACGGTTATATTATTCATCATCCGAAACCAGAACCAAAACCTACCCCCACGATTCTTGATGAATTTGCACAAAACCTCCGCACCGCACTATCATCAACATTGCATTCAACGGTGGGGAAGCGAGAATGAGTGAATCTATCTCCTCATTAGGAGATTCAATTGACTAAGAATAATCGACGAAGTTAAGATTTCAATCAAGGCCGAATAAATCGAAGCTTTATCAAAAGGAAAGCTTTCAATCTACAGAACCCATAGACTCAAATTAGAAGCAATTTCCGGAGGAATTTATTCAAGGTAATTCGAAAAAGAAAAGATTCAGTTTTTTTTTAAAGGATTGCTATAAATGATTTCTACATTTGAAGGTTTTGTACTGAGTCAATTGAGAATCAAGGCTGAATAAATCGAAGCTTTATCAGAAGGAAAACTTTCAATCTACAAGACCCATAGACTCAAATTAGAGGCAATTTCCAGAGGAATTTATTCAAGGTAATTCGAAAAATAAAAGATTCAGTTTTTTTAAAGGATTGCTATAATTGATTTCTACATTTGAAGGTTTTGTACGAGTCAATTGATAATCAAGGCTGGATAAATCGAAGCTTTGTCATAAGGAAAGCTTTCAATCTACAGGACCCATTGACTCAAATTAGAGGCAATTTCCGGAGGAATTTATTCAAGGTAATTCGAAAAAGAAAGATTCAGTTTATTTTAAAATGATTACTATAAATGATTTCTACATTTGAAGGTTTTGTACGAGTCAATCGAGAATCAAGGCTGAATAAATCGAAGCTTTATCAGAAGGAAAGCTTTCAATCTACAGGACCCATAAACTCAAATTAGAGGCAATTTCCGGAGGATTTTATTCAAGGTAATTCGAAAAAGAAAATATTCAGTCTTTCTAAAGGATTGCTATAAATGATTTATAAATTTGAAGGTTTTGTACGAGTCAATCGAGAATTAAGTGTTGAACGGCCAGTCTTCAAATGGGTAAGTTTTTAAATAAATTTGAAAGGTTAAAGCTTCAGTCTTTGCTAAAGCATGGATGCACATTGATGATAAGTTGACTTTCAGAGTGATATGTTCCTTCTATTAGGCTTAAAAGGTGGATTGTTTGAAGAAATTCCAAGGCACAATTTCAGCAATATAATGAAGATGCTGTGAATTTGAAGAACATGATTTATATGGAATCATTACAGTGTAATGAGTAATGACTGTATTGACAGTAGAAAAAGTCTTTCAACATTTTCTAATTCCTCAGTTTTCTTTTGACAGATTAAGTGCAATTTTGTTTGTACTGAATTGATTCCAATCTACTGAGAGGTGCTAAGCAATAGGAGAATCCACAAAATTCTTTCTTCCTGTGGGTTTTGGTTTCTAATGTGTTTTCCCCCCCTTTCTTTTCTTTATTGAATTTGTGCGTTTCTGAGGTAACCAAGGAGTTTTTGATACAGAGAAGGTGTACTCGGAAGAGTTGTAACTGTCGTTGGATTTATGGGTTGTGCAACGACTCAAAATATGAAAATTTACAGTGAATGACTGAAGGTCATGGTTATTGTCTGATTGAGCCACTACAATCGACTACATATCCCTCCAAATTTGTGAAAGAAAAGGTTCTTACGTAAGTATCAATTTCTTGATAGCATGCAATTTTTGATTGATAGACTTTGAGATTTTTTTTTCACTACAAGAAAATCGAGTTTTAATGAGGGGAAAGCCAGTCATTAAAAGTCGTTTTCCCGTCATTAAAGACTTTTAATGACGGGAAATTTACTCTCGTCGCCCTTCATTGCTGCTTCTCTATATAAAGGCATATAATGAGAGTAACACTTCCCGTCAGTATTGATTTTCTCTTTTAGTGACAGGTCTTTCACTCTCATTAAAAACACATTTTTAATGAGAGTGAAAGACCCGTCACTAAAAGAGAAAATCAATCTTGACGGGAAATGTTACTCTTATTATATGCTTTTATATAGAGAAGCGACAATGAAAAACTCTGAGAATAAATTTCCGTCATTAGAAGTCTTTAATGATAGAAATACATGACTTTTAATGACCGGATTCCCTTCATTAAATGATAATATATTGCTCCCATTGTATATAAATCGACCCTAGCCAAATCATTTCGTGGTCATTCGCATGAAGATGACCATGAACCCATCAGGAGACAAAGCAATAAAAACAACAATGCTTCACCAAGCCCAACAAAATCACATTCATAAGTAGTAACATAATTGTTTGCAAAAGTATACATATGAAACATTCAAGGGTGACCTCTAAAACTATAAATCATCCTCACAATTACATACTATGTTCATCCAAAGGTCCAAGAAAAAGAAATACAACATCACAAGCTGCACAAAAAGGCCTAAATAGAATTTTAACCTTCAAACTCCTTATTGCTCAGAGGAGCATCTTTGTCAAAGTGGCAAATTTCTCACATGAGTCCAAACCCTTAGTTTCATCATTTTCATCTATACTGACTGCAAATAAATGGATGGTATTATAGTTTTTAAAAAACTATCACCACACTATGCAACAAAATCGCAATGCTTAATGATTTGAACCAATATCAAGATCTACAACTTTATCTAATAAAACTTTAACAGTTCCACTTTCCATGATGCCATTTATACACCAAAAGAAAAAAAATCAACTAGAATAAATTAGAAACTAACCTTGACATAATATGTTCATCGGGAAAAAAAGAAGATTTAAATAAGTATGCCTGAAAAATTGAGAATTTACAAAATATGTTCTGTTTTGATAACTTGGACTATATGCTCCGAAAAAAGTTCATAGTGATTTTATGTAAAATGCATACAGTCATATGACATCAAAACAGAACATATTCAATAGATATTCAACTTTTTAAAAACATTTTTTCATGTTTCACCCAAAACAAAAAAAGAAACAAAAGAAAGAAAAACAATACCACTTGCTCTGTTACTTTCTTGAGCTTTACAGGTGGTTTTGCCCATGATGATCTGGGTTCTGGACTAGCAATGGTAAAATTGTACAGCTCGGAACCTTGACAGCTTCGATGACAAATCTAGTCCAGTGGTACAACAAGATTTCTGCAAAAAAAAAACACAACATTTGTATCCTCATAATCTTGAATGGTAGTAGCATGAAAACCCAAGAACAACTACTAGATGAAATGATGAAGAGATGCATGAGCATATGCAAATCTTGGAGAAAAATGGAGAGGAGGTTGAATCAGGAGCATATGCAAATATATGGATGCATCAACAAACAACATCTTATCATAAAAGCAGTTGAATAAATTGCATTACAATGATAAATCAGAAAAGAACAACCAGAATTTGATTTTTCAATAGCAGCTAATATCCACACTGAAATATATGTACTTCATCAGGGAAGAGAGAAAAAAAACATGGATACATCAGCAGATAGAAGACAAAAGAAGACAACATCTACAAACATATTCCCAAATTGAATCGATATTTCTACACCATTGTTTTACTAAACCATCGTTCAGTATAAACCAAAGATTCCCGAATCATAAAGAAAAAAGGCAGAGAAAATTTCCATGTTTGATATAAATCAAAATCACAACACTGCAACAATCACAAATTCCAGGAACCATATGAAGTAAACAATGTAAGAGTCAAGATACGGCACACTTACACAGTTAGGTAGGTGAGGAACATAAACATGCCTCAACGGTGATACCAAGAAATATCATGCAAAGTTATTCGAGAAGATCATATCAAAAGATGTCAATACCGAATGCCCATGATAAAAACATTAGCCACCCAAATCTTCTCGTAGATATAAGAGTATTAGTCCACAAAAACTACCTTTATAATGTGAGTAGCTACCAAGGATTCTCGGCTCACTCAGGTCGTAGTTGCTTCAAAAGAGAGAACAAATATGTACACAAATGACAAAAAGGACGCCGCTTTTTAAATCACAGAGGATTACAACAAAGACTTGCAAAACTAAAAAGTGAGTCAAGTTATGAGTAAAAGTTGGATCAAGAAAAGGAAATATAATAGAAGACAAACCTCCACACTTGATTCCCCTGTCACGGCCGCTTTGTAATTTGTGTTGATGATCTAGGGTAAAGAAAACCTAGATCATCAACAATGTTGTAAGAATAACGCGGAAATGAAGGAGAATTTTATTTAAATGATTCAAGTTTACAATGTGAAAGAGTTGCGTTCTTAAATAGAAAAAGAAAGCAAAGTCCTAATCAACTAGAACTCCTCAATCATAGGTACTGAAAACAAAGAAACCCTGGGCAGGAAATTATTTATTACTTACCCGTCATTTACCCTAATTACATTAAAAAAGAAATAAAGTCAAAAACACCCTTTATTCTCAACACCTATGAACAGAAGGGGGCAAACTAAAACTTTATGGACTACTTTGTGCAACCCCAACATTGAAATACAAGAGCTTCTTTACCTCTCATCCTCTATTCCAATAAGGCAAAAAAGGTGGAATTATAGAAAATCACAATTACTAATGTGCTTACTAATAGAATAGAAAGTAAATCGTCTAATGTCCTTCAAGTTAAGTCTCTTGGCTGAGCCAATTAAGTAATAAACCTACAATTCCAAACACTAGTACTAAAAAAATAAAGCTTCACGACCAAGAAGCTCAATCCATGATTCTACTATTATAAAACTAATACCACATATCAGATGTATTAGATTGCAGCATCTGGATATAAATTTGGCTTACAAAAATAAGCAAATAAACCAGAAATGATTGTATTCCATTTCAAATGAAGGCTAAAATCCACAAGGACAAAAAGAGAAAACACAATGGGACATCATAAAAGGAAAATAAAGGATAAGTTGTACACGATGCTTCAAATTCTGAAACGAAAACAAACATGTCTAGCTTCTGGTAATTTTCTTCTTCAACTAAAAGCTTGACTCTGCATGAAAAGAATCATTATTATCTTGACTTGAGGAACCAATTTATTACCCACTCATATGAAAACCATCCATATCTGGATACAAATCCCTTAAGACTCTATCAATTACATCATTAGAACTACTTTTATTTGATTCTTCATCATCGAATGAAGACTCACAAAGCTTTTCACCATGATAATACCACGCGGTATAATTTTGCATTATTCCATTCACAAGAAGATGTGTTTTCTACCGTTTCTCGAGACCGATAACTTGTGTTCCTACACTTAATACACGGACAAAATATTATCCTCCTCACCAGTGTTCCTAAAAGCATAATTCAAAAATTCTTGAATTCCAACCATGTATTTTTCATTCAACCGATCATGCCATAAACTCATCCATTCCTTATTAGGAGTCATTTTCCTACTCAAACAACAACTTCAAAATATGAAGGTATATCTGCAAACCTGAAAATAAAACATTTTCAGCATTATTAGTAATACAATGTGAAAAATATTCAAAATATATATTTTAGAATTACAACTATAAAGACAACTACGAACATATAAAAACAAATAATAATAGAAACCAATTTGCAGCAGCATTCTCTGAAATCAAAGCTTCTAGTCATGATGTCTTCAATCGGAACAAAAAATCATCTTCAAAAAAGAGTCAACAGACATGGTATATAGGACAAGCATATAACATATATTGTTTATCCATAAACCAGCTCCATGAGCTCATGACAATTGTTACACAAAGAGCAGCTTCTTAGCAGCAAAACACAGAAGATCATAGCAGCTAACAAGACTTGGAAGCAATTGAACTAAAACAGGAAGATATCATGTAGCATTTAAAACAGTGTTGCAACATTTTCTAGAGCAGCAGCAAATTTATGTAAGCATTTAGAAGTATGTAGCTCAGTTAATAAAGCCACTAATCAACACGCTTAAAAGAGAACAGAGCAAGAACAGATTTTTAAACATGTATGTTCACTTAAACAGACCGATTAGACAACAGGATTCTGAACAAAACTGTTTGTTCTAATTTCAACATACATAGACAAGTTATGTTACTCAGGTAAGTCTTCAACTTGGTAGATTCAAAGGCCACTTAGTCAGGAAGGCTGCTGGACTGATTTGTAACACAAGGAAAGACACTGAATCGTGCAAAGATCAGCCTTAAATCTTGACTGAAACAGAACTTTAAGGCATATGTATAGATAGAAAAATCAAAATCAAAACCATATCGAAATAAGGAACAGACCATATTGACTTAATGTCATTAATTTACACTAACTATTGGTCCAACAGAGATACAAGTAAAATACAAGCTTTAACAGCAATTTTTTAAAATATGTAATACTTAACATTTATTTATAAAAAATGTACTTCAGATATAACACATTTTGAGGCTTCGGATATTTTATCCAACATTGTTAGACAGATTAAGGTTTTAGGATATGTATTAAGCAACAAGTTGAAGCCACTTTACACACATCTAAGTTACAGAGTTGGAACCTATGCCCTGCTTTAGCACTATGAGGCTATAAATAGTTAACTATATATGACTTCAGCCAAGAGTGTAAAATGCCACAATATCGGTATATCCATGTTTTCTAAACGAGTAGAGAGTTATTTAGATTCAGTTCAACCACCATGAAGAAAGCTCCAACTGTTCCTAACACATAGTTATAGCTTATAAGGATAAAGAAGGAGTCTTTTCATGCCAAAAACTTCATTTAAAGCTCAAAAATTGCACGATTTGGAACAAACTGTACAAAATTCATCCAAATAAAGGTAAGTATCCAGTGAGATTTTCAGACAAACAATTGTTTCCACCGAATAGCTCAAAATGGACAAAAAAAGACTTTTTTGCATAGCCTAAGAAAAGCACATATCTCTGTATCATCATAGGCACCCTTTCTCATTAGAGAAGTAAAAGACGAAAAAAAATTACAAACCCAACACCAAAATATCAATCCGACACTAAATTATTGTTACCTTAACTGAATGGTTCTTAGACATGGTAGGAAGAATGCTACTGGGTTGATTTGATTATACTAATCCTTGATTTGTGGTTGCAATTGAAGCTCACCGATGCTGCTGCGTACCAAACCCTAATGATTAGATCAAAATGAAAAAATACAATCGGTCAATTGATGGTGAAAAATAGGACATATGAATAACATTATATCAAACAGAAAAGACACAATCTTCTTAGACGACTGAAGAACGGAGGAAGAACTGAGGAAGAATTGCGTTCAGAGGGTGAAGATATTTTGACGGAACAATTGTGGTCTTTTATTTTTCTCCCGTTTTGGTATGGTTAATTCATGTTATTATTATTATTATTATTATTATTATATATATCTATACTATATATATATAGAGGAAGGGTTTTAACCCAATTACCCGTTAATTGACCCGGAAAAAACACTACAAAACCCGTTTTCCATACCCGAAAACCCGGAAAAAAATAAAAGAAAAATATTATTAAAAAACGGATCATGGGATAGTGGGGAGTTAGAATGAGAGTTGTGGTAATAGTGGGTTGGTTAATTTCTTTTTATTAGTATTAATTTTTTTCCCAAACCCGTTTTCTAAACCAAAGGAAACCAAAAAAAAAAAAAAAAAAAAAACCCACGTCTTTGCTCCCCCAGTTAATTCCTCAATCCTCAACTCCCCCAACTCCCCCTCAATCTCTCCCACGCCTTGGCCCTGTACACCATCCTCTCCCCGACCGCCCCCCCCACCATCTGCTTGACTTCTTCTGCTAAGAAAAAGGAAAAAACCTCTAACTTTTGCCCAACTTCCCCAAAACCACTCCCACTAACTTTCTCATCCCACTCCCCGTAACTCCCATCCTATTTCTAGTGCCAGTACGTGGTCCAGGTTTTAGGTTTTAACCACACTTTTAAAACCAAACCATTTCTTACGGTTTCAAAATTTACAAACCAAAACCGAACCATAGCTAGGTAAAACCAATTTATCCGGTCCGGTTTGGATCAACTTGTTACGGTTTTTTCCGGTTTTAGTCCTCTCTTTTTTCATAGATAATTCACTGAAAGAAAGATTATCACGGTTCAACAATTCATGTCTTCATTCATAATACGACAATAATACAATATTCTCATTCTCCATTTACCATACATCATAACTCGAATGTCACTATGTGTGTGTACACACAACATTATATTATCATATTTTTCAATTAAGATGATCATATAAAATCATATAAACTATTTTATTTCATCTTGTCATAGGTCCTATTAGGAGGGACATCAAACTACGTGTGTGAGGTAGTTGATTAAAGTATTAATAGATAATAGAGCAGAGATATTAGTTATTTACATTAGTGATAATTGAGGGTGACCGAGCGAAAAGTCGATTCACTGTGATGATCGATTTCGCAATATCTTGTGAAAGTCGGTTTCATTTGTAGTGCTGTGAGATAGAAAGTGGTACACGAGTGGATTGGTGTGGTGCAAATAAAGGTTCTCTTAATTTATAGTGTCGATATTCACACACACACACACACACACACACATATATATATATATATATATATATATATATATATATATCCGGTTCTGGTTTGGTCCGGTTTTTATCTTAGAAAACCAAAACCAAATTGTTTTTTACGGTTTGGTTTTTACAATACAAAAACAACCAAAAAACCACATGGTTTATGATTTTCGGTTTGGACCGGTTTTGTTCGGCTACGGTTGGTTTGGTTTACGGTTTTTTTGTTCACCCCTACCTATTTCTTCCCACCATCTCCACCTCCCCATTAATTAAATCCACTCCCTTCAATTCCCACTATAAAAACAATCCATTCATCATCCATGCCTTTAATTCTCACAATAACCTCAATCACATTCCTAAATTTCAGTCTCAATACAACAATGGTCACTTCACCGGAAATTGTGTGGTATACGTAGATGACACGCCAATATCGTGTGCCAAAAATTTCGACCACATGAAATTTTTAGAAATGATTGAAGATTGTTTCATTCGGATTTTAATCCTTCATCTCCACGTCCACCTCCAATTATTTCTATGACAAATATTCAACAGATGTCCGACGTTGAGAAAATCGGAAATAACTATGGTCCGACTCGACAAAAAGGGTTTGGTCCATACCAATCCACCTGAAGGATGCTCTCCTCACCGGGGTCTCCAAATGATACACATATGTCCTCGGAGGAGAGACCGAAGAGTGTGTCATTATCGATTTTCAGCCTCAGGTTTCTTCTGTTGCTGCTTTGTTGACATTTCGATGATTCTGATATGTATGTTGTAGCCGAAAATGGGCAGGTATCTTAATAATATCTTAATAATAATATGTTGTTACATGCTCTATTGCTCATTTTTATTTTATCATACCCACGTAAAATGCAATATACCCACAAGTCGGGTAGTACTACTCCTGAAGCTTAGTTGGAGAACAAGTCGGTAGTGTTTCTTTTTTTTTTCTTCTCTTTTGTTGTTGTTGAATTTTCCTTTATAGGTGCTAATGCATCGGTTAATGTCATCTTATGTCTGAAAACTTTTATTTTTCTTCACTTCACCAAATTGTCCCACCACCCCCCACGTTCCCCTTTTTCGAATTGTTTCATTATAATATATAAAACGTATAATGCATCGACTATTTACCAAAGATAGAAAATGAATGTTTATTATAATATTATAGTGTTGGTTCAAAAAAACAATATTATAGTGCTTCTTTTAATTTACTCATCTACTGATTCTTTATTAGTACTATTTAATATTATAGTGTTCAACTTCAATCATTTAGAAATTTAAACAATTAATTATCTATTTAAAAATTTAATAATAGAATGGATTTTTTTTTGTTGTTGTCCGTCCAAATTTTCAAAATATTTTATTTGTTGTCCAGTCGTATTAAATTACCCTGCCATTATTTTTTTGTTTTGGAGATACATCTTCCCAAACAAAAAAAACCTGTATACCCTTCTTCTCAAACAATTATATACAAATTAAAATTAAATATAAATAGATATTAATAACTGACGTACCAACATAAATAATTAACTAAGCATAACCATCAAATTTACGGCATTCGACATTTTGACTGTCTATCGTTACAAATTTTGCCTATCATTTATTTCTTCCATATTACTTTATTGCTTCCAAATCACTTAGGTTTTTCGCCAATAGTATGGCTTCCACACCCGTTAACTCACCTGAAAGAAAACGCCAACGGACCCTCATGTCGGGAGACAATCCTTTAAATGACGTCGTCACAGCGCCATCGGCTTCACATGGTAATTTTTTTTAATGTTTATATATAAAGTGATCGATACATGTGTACCTGCAGTAGCGTTTAATTTGCATTCTATTCACGTAATTGACGAAACTTTTATATCAGACTCTTTATACGGTGATCCCCTTCAGAGTATTCCCAATAAACCTACAGATGGAACTCATGACCTAGGTAACCTTCTTCAACATACATCATTCATTAACCCGTACAATGCATTGCTGTCCATTCTTATTATATTCTTTGCAGTGTCAAATGAGAACTTAATGGATGTTCCGATACTTATCGATTTCACTGATTCACAATCGATATCAGAACTTCCACTTCATTCACGAGGAATTACACACCACGATTCAAATGAATCTGAAGGTATACTACCTTCGTTTTAATGATTTCCTTATTACATGCTTAGCATTACACAATATCTTTTCCCTACTCCGTATATACCCACAATTAACACTACATTTCGTTTTTTTCTCACTTCTTCAGATAATCATTTGGTTGATGTTGAAGTTATTGATGCATATGATGAACAACCTATCGTAGAAGGTCCTCATCCGGTTGCACATGTTTCGGCTACACATGCAGCTCAATTTACAGGTATCATACACTACTTCTAACATTTCATACAATATACGTTGTTGGACCATCTTTTACTTCGTTATGGTTGCTCATTTACTTAACAATATTCTATTTTCATTTATTTCTCCAAATCGTTTTTTTCCATTCCATTTTCACTATTGAGTGTTCACTAAAATGTTTAACTCTACATTTCGCTCATTATCCTGTTTGTACATTGACAGACACTAATTCGGTTGATGTTCAAGTTGCCACTGCTGGTGGTCATGTACAACCGATCATACAAGATCCTCCTTCGGTAGTACATGATCCGCATGATGAAGCAACTCCACATGCAAGTATGTTACATATTCTCTTAACAATTTTGTTGAATGACATAGGTTTGTATGTTTTCAACGTGCTGCTATGTTATTTCTTTACTTAATAAAATACAGCATCTCTTATCATACCTTTGAGTAAGGCTACGGTTAAGGGGATGATTCAGTCTTTAATCACCGTCATTGATTTGTACGTAATCATTTATATGCATTGGATCATTTTTTAACTACACCATAATCCATAATTACGGTGTACTTCAATCGACCTAATCAAACATTTTAACATGTTTAACCATAAACAATAAAAATAATATACAAACCGCCGACCTTTGAAAAACCGAAGATCACTTTGCACTTTTGTTAATCCTAGGGTCGAAAATACTTCCATGGGAAGATATCTACTATCAATGTCATCCTTCTAACGAATTAATTAATTTCTTTTGATCGAAATTCCTACATAATACAATGGTTAAGTCAACAGAAAAATAATTTCTGCACTTCCATAAAGTGCCTGTTGCAGTGATCATTTACGCACCGACCTTTAGCTCGCTCTTCCTCAATTTAAGCATCCATGGGTTTGTCTTGGACAAACCTCATTGCTACCGCCATGGAAACATAAAAGGACAGTGACACAGAGAAGACCAAAGAGAACATAAGTCACAGATGGCTTCCTTCTTTTCGTTTAGCTATATTGTTTGTATATAAACCTCAAAGAAGAAAAGATCACTTCCTTATTATAAGGATAAAATAGAAAACTAAACGGTACAGCAAAGAGTTAATAATTGTGGCTAAATTTGAATAAAAAAAAATGTAACCACTCAAATTGAGCCAGATGAAACCAAATAAACATCAAAACATTTTCTCGAATTGACTTTGAAGGTAAGGCGTTCGTTGATTGACTAACACCCAGACAAATTGATAAATGTAGTTGGATTAGCGCATTCAACTCACAAACTGAGAGCACCATATCACGAAGCTACAATATGGGATGAAACGCAAACATGACGGTACAGAAAAGAGTTAATAATTGTGGCTCAATTTCACAATTATTAAATCATGTTTGCTTCTTTCCCCCCAAATCGAACCATATTAACAAAAGTCAATCTTACGATTCCGTTGAAATTGTAATATATTGTTTATGATTTGCAAAACAACCTACTGATCGATTCTTCCATAATTTCGGAAAAAATCATCATCTTGACAGTTTGCTTCCTTCTCCCTAAATCGAACAAGAAAAATTCGTTTCCTTCAATAACTCAGCAGATTATTCTCTAGAAATTAATAATTCACCGCCAAAAGATGATAATTCAACTAACAAATACATATACTTACTACGTATGTAACGGTTGTGATTCTAAACTGAACCATCCCCTTATATTATCCATCCCAAACAATCGCCACCATATTTCGATTCTGTAAAAGAGATTCTCGAGGATTCGAGATCTGCAGTAGCCGCTTAATTAAATTAACCAACTGGATAGTAGCCGCTTTCATTCTTTCAACAATTTTGTTGAATGACATAAGTTTGTATGTTATCCCCTTAATTAACCAACTGGATAGTAGCCGCTCTCATTCTTTCAACAATTTTGTTGAATGACATAATTTTGTATGTTTTAACGTGCTGCTATGTTTTCTATTTACTTAATAAAATACTGCATCTCTTATCATACCTTTGCCATACATACATTAATATGTGGTTTCCAACAATAACTCTTTCCACGTATGGTAACATTATGTATACAATTATTTGACGTGAACATATAATGTCCTTACTTATAGTTGCATGCCCATTGTTAAAAAAATTTACGGATTGTATGTATGTACATAGGCGCTATTCATCCAACACGGCGACGTAGACGCCGTCAAGGACAACGATGGACATTTGAACCCCGTTCATCCACGTGTACCGAATGCAATGCCTTAATGTGGGTAGAGGAAAGGGTTCCAAATAGTTCTATGCGTAGTCCAGAGTTTCAGTTGTGTTGCGGTAACGGTCATGTGGGTTTGTCATTGCTACCCAGAACTCCGGCCTACCTAAACAACTTATTGTCGACCAGAATTTTTCAAACAAAGATATCAGATCATATAATTCAATGTTCTCATTCACGTCAATGGGAGGAAAGGTTGATCATTCTGTTACAAATACACGTGGACCGTATTCTTTCCGCATCAGTGGAGAAAATTACCATATGATAGGTTCACTTCTACCTCCTCCTGTGGAGCGTCCGAAATACATACAATTGTACATTCACGATACAGATAATGAAATACAGAATCGTGTTAACACGGTTACATCAGAAGGTTCCCCAGAATTGGACTTGAGAATTGTTCAATTGTTGAAAGCTATGTTAGATGAGGTCAACCCCTATGTGCGTACTTTCAGGAGTGCACGAGATGTGCTACGTAACAACCCTGCGATTAACTTGACAGTGAGAATCATAAATGACAGAGGTGGCCGTCAATATATACAACCCACCGGTCATGAAATAGCAGCTTTGATTGTAGGTGCTGACCCTAACGCGGAAACCCGTCGTGATATTGTTGTCAAGAGCCATGAAGGCATTATAAGTAGAATTACTGAGCTTCAACCTTCATACATGCCACTACAATACCCGTTGTTGTTCCCATACGGAACTGATGGTTGGCATTCGATATTCTCGCAAAAACACGATCTACCAGATTTACGAACAAGTGTGTCGATGCGTGAGTTCTATGCATACAGGATACAATTTCGTATGGGTGAAGGTACAAATCTACTCCAAGGAGGGAAGTTGTTTCAACAGTTTACGGTAGACTGTTGGGCTGCCATTGAACACAATAGCTTAAATTATATTCGCAAAAACCAATCAAGTTTACGAGGAGATGTATATCAGGGAATTGAAGATGCAATTGCTGCTGGAGACAATGATGCATCCACGGTAGGAAGGAGTGTGGTGTTGCCATCCAGTTCCACAGGAGGGCCAAGAAATTTGATGCAACACTATCAAGACGCGATGGCGATATCTGAGCATTTTGGAACTCCAGATCTCTTCATTACCTTCACATGCAATCCAAAATGGAGTGAAATAACAGAAGAACTACAAAGATTGCCCAACCAACATTCTGAGGACCGACCGGATATTGTTGCAAGAGTGTTTCGTATAAAACAAAAGCGGTTAATGGACGAGTTGAAAAATAAAAGTTTGCTCGGTAGAGTGCAGGCAGGTACAACATGTTCAAATCCCACGTACTGTATTTCAAGTTTACATAATATTATGCTTTTCTATCTGCTTCATGTTAACAATTGCGTATTATTTCCAGATTTCTCCGTGATTGAATTTCAAAAACGTGGTCTGCCCCACACGCACATAGCTCTTACATTTGTCAATGAAGATAAGCCATCGAATGTGGACGATATTGATAGATTAATTTGTGCTGAACTTCCGGATAAAGCAACCGATCCTTTGTTGTATGAATACGTTGTGAAATTTATGCTTCACGGGCCATGTGGAACTGCTTACCCGAATGCACCGTGCATGGTAAATCAGAAATGTTCGAAATTTTTCCCGAAGCCGTTTTGTCAGCAAACTACTATGACAGAGAATGGGTTTGTTTCATACAGACGCAGGGACGATCCTTTAAAGCAAGTTACGATTAACGGCTTCACTTATACTAATCAATGGGTTGTTCCGCACAGTCCGATACTAATACTAGGTATCGAAGGACATGTGAATGTTGAAATTGTTGCACGTCCAGAGCTAACCAAGTATCTCTACAAATACATGTCAAAAGGTCCTGATCGTGCAAATGTAGTAATTGAGGAGAGTACAAACAATGTACAGTGTACTGTACTACCCAATAACGTCCAGGTCAATGAAATTCGAGAATATTTGGACTGTAGATACATATCGTCAATCGAGGCTTGCTGGAGGATATACGAGTTTGAGCTTCAAAGACAATACCCTTCGGTTATAAGACTGCAATATCATCTACCAGACCATCAATGGATTACTTTCAGCAATCAAGATAATATGGAAAACATTGTTCAACGTGAACACATTCATCATACGATGCTCACACGATGGTTTGAGGTAAACACGACTAACATTGACGCACGAACACTGACCTATGTTGAATTCCCGACAAGATGGGTATGGAATAACACGAACAAGATGTGGACCCCACGACAGACTCACAAATGCATTGGACGGTTGCCGTATGCACAACCAACCTCAGGGGAACGTTATTATCTTCGAATGTTGCTTAATATAGTAAGAGGGGCACAAAGCTTTGATCATCTCAAAACCGTTGACGGGATAACACATCCGACATTTAGATCAGCATGTGTCGCTCTTGGACTACTACAGGATGACGACGAATGGGATCAAGCTCTATCTGAAGCAACTATTTGGGCATCTGCAGTTAAATTGAGATACATGTTCACCACGATGTTAATGTTCTCAGAAGTGAGTGAACCTTTGAATTTGTGGTTAAAACATTGGAGAAGTCTTACAGATGATTTTCAGCATAGGCTTCGACGGGGTGTTGGAAATTCAACAATCACGGTTAGTACTGAAGAATTGCAAAACCTTGGCCTCTCAGAGATTGAAAAGATTTTGAATAAAAACGGCCACTCATTAAGTGAATACCCTCCTATGCCGGTACCGTCACACCATGATGCAAGTGTTTCCTTGAATACACTTATCAGAGATGAACTAGATTATGATCCATTGTCAGAGTCTGAATTGTTTGAACGCTTGCATTCAGGGTTAAATGAAGAGCAATTGCAGGCATTTAATGAGATTGTTCATTCGTATGACCATAAATTAGGCGGTTTGTTCTTTGTCTGTGGGAGTGGTGGTACAGGGAAAACATATTTGTGGAGGGTTTTGATTGCTAAGATCAGATCTAAAAATGGAATTGTCATATCCGTTGCATCTTCAGGGATTTCTGCATTACTCCTCCCAGGAGGACGAACCGCACATTCACGCTTCAAGATTCCTATCAATCCAGATGATACTTCAACATGCCATATCAAATACAACTCTGATTTAGCTGGTTTGATCCGAGAAGCATCAATGATCATATGGGATGAAGCACCTATGATGCACCGTTATGGTTTTGAAGCAGTTGACAGGACATTGTCAGATATTTTGAAGTATGCAGGTGGTATTGATGAACGGCGCCCTTTCAATGGTAAATTGTTTGTTCTTGGTGGTGATTTCAGGCAAACCTTACCTATAGTAACTACCGGAAGACGGGAGGCCACAATACAAGCCACAATCACACAGTCTCGAATTTGGAGACATTGTCGAGTGCTACGCTTAATGAGAAACATGCGAGTTTTTTCCAGTAATTTATCAAATGCCACACGCCAACAGCTTCATGATTTCTCTACTTGGATTTTATCAATAGGTGATGGCACTGCCCCTGCCATATCACTATCTGATCTAGGGGAAACAAATTGGGTTAAAATACCCGATGATTTTTTAATTAGACACAGTACTACCGCATTGAATGAGTTGATTGACTTCACATACCCAAATCTTTTTGAACGTTACAGAGATACGACCTATTTGAAAGATCGTGCAATACTTGCTCCTAAAAACATCGATGTCAATATACTTAATGACATCATGTTGGCAACCATTCCCGGAGTTGGACGCACGTACCTGAGTGCCGATACTATTTTGGATGAGGAACAACATGACGTTGACCCTAACATAAATCCACCGGAATACCTAAATTCTTTAGATTTTCCGGGGATTCCAAACCATTGTTTATCTCTCAAGAATGGAGCACCTGTAATCTTATTGCGAAATTTGAATCAATCAGCAGGAATGTGCAATGGGACACGTCTCCAAATTACGCACCTAGGTGATAAAATTCTAGAAGCAAGAATTCTAACGGGGACTAATGTTGGAGATCGTGTTCTTATCCCGCGAATCACCTTTTCACCTCCACCTAACACTTCTCCGTTTCCAATAAAAAGAAGGCAATTCCCATTGAAGTTGGCGTTTTCCATGACAATCAACAAGAGTCAAGGTCAGTCACTGAAGAATGTAGGTGTATACCTACCAAACCCAGTGTTTTCTCATGGTCAACTCTATGTTGCAATTTCCCGCGTTACATCACCTTCTGGTCTAAAAATACTGGTAGTTAACAAAAAGGACGACCCATTTGATTACACACAAAATATTGTATACAGAGAAGTGTTTGATTTTTAAGTTTTTATTTAGTTGTGTATGATTACATTGTATCCAGTAACCTTTCATTGGCGACGGTTGTAACTTTACACAATAACCCGTGTCTTTTACACATATTCCTGTTTCTGCGTTTCTTTGTGTTCACGTTTGTAACATTTGCTTCATATATTTTGTAATAGATCATGTTCCTTTAAGAAACATTAATGCATGTTTACTTATAACAGTACTATTGATAACTGTACTATCCCTTTTGATTAATTTTTTTTTTCATTAATCATGTTCATTATATTTCATGTCGACATCAATTTTGTACGATTGGCTACTCAGAAGAACCTCCACATTATTCACCTCTTCCTTCTTTATATCCTGATAATTCACGTGATTGGTGCATCATGGTTCGTTTATTGAGGGTTATTGACCGACGCCCGCAAGCGTTGTTCACATTGTTCATTGATAAAGATGTACGTTTAACTTTCTACATTACTGCAATTGTTTGCCCTACGCGTTTCTGATTCGTTTTTCATTAACACTCGACCGTTTTTTAGAGAAATTTGATGCAGGGCATGATAACAGAAAAATCATGTTTTGATAACATTGGTATACGTTTATCCGAAGGAAATGTATACTGCTTATCCGGTGTATGTGTTGTTCCACTTCAACCCGGTTTTTACATTGCAAAGACGAAGTATCAGCTTCTTCTCACGAAGAACACAAGGATTTCTCACATGATGGAAGATTATAAAGGCTTTCCTAACAGAAAGTACAAATTGATGAAGCTTTCCGACATCGATGCTAAAGTGAATGACAGACGGAAATTAATTGGTATGTTACTAACCCAAAGTATTGATAATATGTCATAACATCGTAACTTTTAAAGTTTTGAATTTTGAATATGCAGATGTTGTGGGCTTCGTTGTCTCTGTTGGTCGGTGTCATGATCCTAAAAATATAAATCCAAATCGTGAAATACTAATAATCGACAAGTCGTAAGTTTAGAATTACACATTTTTAATGTTAACATCAATTTTTACGTTACGATTATAATTTTGCATTGCTTACCCATTCTATATGTAACTTAAAAATTCCACAACCTTCAATATCACAGTATGACCCTAATGCGGGTGACATTGTGGGGTCATTTTGCTGTTGATGATGCGAGTGGCATACGTGAGGATAAAGTCTTGCTTGCATGTGGTTTGTCTCGTGAACGACTATGAAGGTTTGATTCATATTTTGTACATAAAAAAATATGCACTTACAAAGTGAATAATGTTTATTTTCATTTGCTTTATAGGAACAATTTTATACACAACACAATTCACAAAGTTTTATGTGGATTGTCGGTCGGACTTATGCACATCTGTTCTCGGTTAGTACGACAATATTTCTTACCTACACAATATACATTATACGAAATGTGTTATCTTTGTATTTTCTAGGGATACAAGTTTTTACTACAATGTCACAGGTATACGCATAATATACCTGCTCAACGTCTGGTTCAATGGGCAAAACGATCATCGCACAAATCCAAAAACTTGGTTTTGATAGCCAATGCAAATACCATTACAACATCAAAATTCACATTTGTGCCAAATGTACTACCTTTTATACATAACTAAATTTATATTTCATTTGTGCTGTTATTATTCATTGTCATTAATCAACCACAACGTACATTGTGTTGTCACAGGTAACACATTTTCGCATTGTAGCTGCTGTTCAGAGTATATCTACAGAAAACATGTTTTACGAGTCATGCAATAATTGTAATCTGAGGTACATGTTGATGAAGGGCGTTTAATGTGTTCTCATTTGTCATGCGATCGTCACCTCATCGTCGCGGTAAATAATCTATTGCAATAATTATTATTCATAATTTATCATTATTTCCATATTAAATACATGTTATTTTCTTATTTTTTTGCGTTATAGAGTTCGAGCTTCAATATTGGATGCTACGGTGGTCTACCAATAGTCTTGATTGGCGTGAGTCTTTGAGTATCTTTTCCGCTCCCCACCTTTGTTCCTACATAATACTTTGCAAAGCGGTCATTTTTATTACCTTACTTTTAATACTTACATTTTAACTTGATTTTATTGCTGCAATATCCTTAATTCAATTCCCTATCTTAATTTTTTAGGTGGATGGACGTCATCGTTTTGATCAGTACATACAAACAATATTGGGACGTTCTTACACTTTTGTTATACATGCTCCATCCAATCCACAACTTACCGAACCACCACAAACATTATTTATATTGAAAGTTGACTGGGGTGAGGCCTGTGCTCAAGCTTTCATACGCATGTACAAAAGAAAACAAATAAAACGTAATAATTTATAGACATGTTTGCTAATCTATATTTTTATTGCTTTCATAACATTATTTCTTTTTACTAACTAACAATTCTTCAACAACTCTTTTCAGGTGTTAATTAAAATTGGGTGTCTCGGTAGTTGCAAGCCAAGAAAATTACGCTACATCGTATTTCATCAATGTCACGCACGTAGTTATCCCTTTTTTATTATGTCGAAACGTATGACCGATGTTACTTATCGCTACCTTTATTTTTATTTTTTTTACCTCTACATTACATTTGCAAAATGTTGTTTCATCTTTCTTATTGATTGCAACGACACACACGTTTTTGCATTGAATTTTCAGTTTATAATCGTATCGGTGACGTTCAATACTCCCGTGCATTGCACGGGTTATTGACTAGTATATATATATGTGTGTGTGTGTGGGGGTTATTATATTTGCAAATTGTTCCCCAAAAAAATGGAGGGAAGGTTTGCCGCCTGTATCACTAAAAAAATTTATCATTGGGTTTCCAAATTTTGAAACATAAATAAAATGGGTATGATACGGGTTAACGATTGTGTCACAACGAATAATAAAATGATCATCTTCGTCTTTGATTATGATGGGTGTATATCATGATCAATTTAGACTCATTTTTATCAACGGTGCAAATGACAGTTGTATCACTAATGTGACACAACGGTTGTGTATGTATCATTACTTTAAGAAAATTAAGAAAAAATAAATTTGTTAATGAGGGGATCATTTTGGTGTGTAAATAATGATGGGATATTATACAAAAAGTGATGGGAATAGAGAGTTTATAACTAAAAGTACAACAATTAGCTATATAAATCTTTTACTCTCATAAAAAATTTAAATTATATGCTTTTTGTGAGAGGATTTGCATGCTCTCACAATTTTTTCCTCACAATAAATCCTTTTTCTAGTAGTGTTTTTTTTTTAATCGCTCCCCAAGTTTTAACAATTTTTGAAGTAAGAAGTAAGCCAATGATTACTTAGTCCTGGGGGTCTATGAGAGAATATATTCAATTGAAAGTCATGATCGATTTTCAGGTTGTTGTAGTGATCACTTATGGTCCCATGTTTAGTGAGTTCGCTTTTATTTTTACATTTTCCAGCGAATGTATAACCTTTTGTCATATACTGTTTTGATTTTTAGCTGTGTCCAATCTAATGGTTGGTTTGAGGTTGCAGTTGTGGTCAAAATGTCTTGGTGAATCCTTTGATGGTGCATAATATCAAGAAACTATCGTTCGATCTTTAGTACCGATGGACCGGGAAAAAAATGCAAGAAGAAAATAGCGAAAGCTTCAAAAGAATGGGGTTTCTTCCAGGTGGTGCATCATGGACTTTCACGTGAGATATTAGAGATGATCATATCAGAACAAATGAAGCTATTTAAGAAGCCATTTTATCAGAAGGTAATTGATGATTAGAAGAATGATGACTATTTCTTGGCCGGAAGTTACCGGTTGGGGTTGCACCTGATGGCGATGTGTTTGGAACAGCTGTCGTGGGCAGAGGCTTTTCGTGTTCTGCTTAATGCTAGCTATCTCCGGTTCCGGTGGTTCTGACGATGTTCTCAGGTAATTAAATATTAATTACTTCTTTTTTTATATATAAACTTTGGGTTCATAAGAACCGGTCCCCTTTAATTTTGGTAGTATTAAATCATTTTGGACAGCTTTTCATTTATTTTCTAACGTTATTTACTCAAATTTTAACCTGATTCTTCCTTTCACATAGCCGAGTTATGAATATGTATATAGAAATCCCGAATCTGACTTTTATAAATTACATAAATAACACGATTGTCCATATCAGTGTGGGATACGGGACACGTTACTAGACATCGGAAATGAGAATCTTTTAAGCAGAAGTATAAGTTGAGATATCTCGTAGAGCGTTTGTAATTTGAGCTGAAACATTATCTATCCTAATTGTTTCCAAGTGCAATCTATATCTATATCTATATATATCTATATATAATATATAAGGAAAGGATTTAAGCGTTTCCTTCAATTGATCCGACCCAAACCCGGATTTTCAAAAAATAAAATTACATTAATAACCAAAACAAACGCATACCGCTTTCAAATACCCCATTCGCATCCCTGAATCTCCGGTCAACATTTCAGCCACAACATTTATACACCCATCAATCATGCAATAAATCTGTGCAATTAACTACTCAGCTCCACGTTTTTTTTTGGTTTTGAATGCCTACTCCATGTTTTTTTTTTATATTTCTTATCAAACAGGCTCATTTGCTCCACCTTTTAAACTGCCTCATTTGCTCAATCTTCACTCTTCTACTCCTTCTACGATCCCTAACCTCCACTCAGTTGCGAATCCTTATTTGCGAATCTCATGGTTATTTTGTTCTCATGAATTTGATCCGACTCCATCTCCTTCTGCCGTCACTGTTTTATTTGAATTAATCCGACTCCATCTCCTTCTGCGATCATTGTTTTATTTGAATTTTTTTTAGCGATGTTTCTTTATTTATGCGAGCTCCCATTCTCTTACCCTTTCGTTCGCTCAAATTTATTATATGTAACGCATTTTTGTTGATTTTGATTAAGTTATTTGGTGCATTCTGCGTATGATATTTGTAATCGCGCATTATTTTTTGCAGGTTTAGATTGAGAGAGTTATAAATTTGTTTTTGGTTGGAAGTGGAAAAAGACGGCGAAAATCCATATTTTCGGACGGTAATTGCTTTTCCTCTTTAATTACATGCAAATTTTTTTTTTTGAGATTTTGTTATTGCTTCTGAATATCGGGTGGTCTTACTATGTTCAATCCCATAACCAATTCTCTATCTACAGTAAGTTGCCTTTTTTTATTTGTTTGTCACTTAACTTAATTTTCTTTATTTCAGCTTCTAACCAACGAATATGAGTTTCTCTAAATCCCATTTAGTGTTAAGGGTTTTGTTATTTAGCATTTTCAGGTTCATCATGGACCATGGTGGCGACTTTCAAGAGTTATATGTTATTTGAAGCCAAAGCCCAACACCATCCGCCACAAAACGACTATCGTCAATAGGCTGGAGGGAGGGATCACCCATGAAAGAATGTAAAATACAATTAAATATTTACATTCAAAGAGTTTTTTAACATATTTTCCACTTGATTGCGATATTGGTAAGACTTCATTTTAAATCGTTTTTGTTTTTTATAATTCATTTTCCATGTTTTAACATGTTCAACACTATTTAAATGAGATGTTCTCTTCACAATTTTTGGTTGTGTTTTTGTTACCATTAAATGTTAATTTTATTTCAGTGTTATGACGAGGGGATAAATTCCGCCAGTTTGAAGCTTAGGATCTGGCAATTATTATTTCTACCATGAAGCTACTTTTATTCACTTCCTTCGAGTTTAATCTCTGTATTAGTTTTCTATTTTATTTTATTTTATTTTTATACAATCTATGATTTTTTATTTGTTTTCCGGATGAACTCTTGACTGTTCTACTCCTTTGTTTGTTTATATGGTAGATGCCTAAAGGATTGGTTGATCATGTCATCAATAGATGTATTGAAACTCTTGCTTGCATTTCAACCAATCTGTATATTTTATCACCGATTTTGCTCAATTATTTCTAGAGAATATGGATCTATGTGCATTTGGTCGGAACATATGAACAATAAGAGAGCAGGTAAAGCATTTGAGATTTCATACTGACTATGAAAATGAGACTTCTGGCATGTTCTTGCTGATTTGACAATTGATATATTCTTCGGGTATGTATGTCGGTTGACATATTTGATTTTTTGTGGGCTTTTGATCTATTGCTTTGTGAATCCTAACTTCCAACCGATAGAAGAAAGAGAAACATGGTATCTACTGGGATTTATCTTTGTTTTTGTGGTAGATGGATTTCATATATGTGATTTGACAAAATAACTTCTAGATATAGCTCTTCATTCTTATTACTCTTTATTTATCGTTTTTTCCTTTCAATTTTAACTTCCAGATGTTCCTAATGTCTCTCTTTCAATGATTTTTATAATTTGATTTAGGGTTTTGATTAATTCATCTCATTGAGGAATCATCAGGTCGTTGTGATGACTCGAATTTCAAAGCGCAACAGACCGGAAAGCAGAAAATTTCGCCATTGTTGCTCTCCATTCAATGCTATGAACGGTTTTTAGCATCCTTAAACCTCATTTTCAATGTTGTTTAGTTTTCATTGATGCTATTTTTTTTTCCTTGGTGCGTTGTATGCATTTAAATTGCTGAATGTGCTATGTTTACGTCCTTCTAAATAATTAATTCTCTTAAATTGTTGTTTCACGGGGATATTTTTTTGGTTCTTGGTTTGTCGCGCTGCTTCAATTCTGTTTGAAATGGTGTAACTTTCAGCTCCTGGGAAAACCGATACTTATTAGATTGGTTATGCGCTATGCAAGATGTGATTATTATTATTTATCATTATTAGTTGAAAATCTCAAATTCACTTTTATTGCATTTGAATGAGAATCAAATGCAATAATTAATGGCAATAGTTTGAATGATTTTTTTTTTTTACATGTTATTGAATGAGAATTAAAGACGATAATTATTAGCAATAGTTTGAATGATTTAGGCGATAATTAATGGCAATTGTTTGAATGATTTTTGTTTTGACGTGTGTTTGTATAAGGAATTAAATCGATAATTAATGGAAATAGTTTGCGTGTTTTTTTGACGTGTTGAATGAGAAATTAAAGCGAGAATTTGAATAATTTTTGACATTTGAAAGATAATTAAAGCCGATAATCAATGACAATATTTTGAATGATTTTTTTTACATGTGTTTGAATTAGAATTAAAAACGATAATTAATGACGAATGCGATAAAATGAGATACTTCCTTAAAAAATTAGAAAAAATGGGAATCAAAGGCAACATGGCAATAACTTATCTTTTTTTTCTTCTTTTTTCAAGTCAATATTGACACTGAATCACAATGGGTGATTAACTCTATGATATGTGAGGATGAGTTTTGAACTCTTAATGTATTATGCAAATATAAAATTTCAAAAAACTTCTTTAAAATTATACACTCTTATTTATTATTTGTTTTCATTTTCAGTTTCATTTATATATTTCTATTATTGTCAAGTTATTAGAAAAAATGGGAATCAAAGGCAGTTTGTCAATAACTTGGCTTTTTAGGGGCGGGGGGGGAGGGGGGGAGGGGGGGAGGGGGGGAGAGAAACAATAACTTATGGTTATTTAGTTTTCTATATTCAATGAAATTGATGATCATGAACGCAATTATACTCTCTTATTTATTATATGTTTTCATTTATATATTTCTATTATTTCTTGAATTATCCTTGGGTTCATGTGACAAATATTATAAAAAATATATTGTCTAACCATTGCTTATATATATTAGTGTCCTTACTCTATGTGGGATTTTATATATATTTAGCACCAATTTCTTATTGAAACTGATTTTTTTTATTTTACATATCATGAGTTCACATCTTCAAAATTACTTCATCCGTGTCAAAATATAAGTCACTCTACCTCTTATTGTTTGTCTCAAAAGTTATGTCATTTTAGATTACCAATAAAGCATTTATTACTCTTTTTCTATCGTACCCATAATTTAATAAAAATCCAACTATTTTTCAATACTTTATAACCATTTCATTAATGATAATCAAAGGACATTTTAGACATTTTTCTTTCAAATTTATGGCATTCAATATTTTTCTTAATTTTTATAAAAACACTCAAAATGACTTATATTTTGGCACGGAGGGAGTACTTATCATTCCCCGTGCATCGCTTACTGGATGCATGAAAACACACGTTTATGAATTTGGATTTTCTTTCATTATCGCTTACTGGTTGCGTTAAACACACGTTTATGAATTTTGATTTTCTTTTATTACATGAAACAGATGGCGTCTGGAACTGTCGCGATGAATGACGGGTTTATATTAGTATATAATATATAGGCGAAGGATTTAAGCGTTTCCTCAATTACCCGACCCAAACCCGGTTAGAAAATAAATAATATTAATAATAAAACAAAAAAAAACCCCTAAAAACCAGCCGCATGCATTATTAAAAAACAAAACAGAACCCCCGCAAAATGTTCAACATGAATCATATCCTATCAGGATCCTTTCCGCAAAACAGAACCTCCACATTCAAATTAAGCAAAACAGAATTGCTCAACCAATCCCCGATTTCAAATTCACGTAAATTCGCATATTTTTGTGTAGTTCGGATAAGGCACAACAGCTTTGGAGAGAACACTGCACAAGTTAGGGTCGGCGCACTTTCTTACCATCTTGATCATTTTGATTCAGCATTATTTCTTCTTGAAGGTATCTGTGTTAATTTTGCTTTTTTGATGCCAATTTTCAACCTTTATTGATTTTTTTTGGAGACATCATTACTCTTTCGATGCAAAGTTTATACCTTTATAACGTTTTGAAGGAAAAAATTAATCTCAGACAAATTTTTATGTCCGGACTTATGAAATCAGGCAAATTTTTATGTCCGGACTTATGAAATCAGGCAAATTTTCATCTTGAATTGATTAGGCAAAGGAAACGCATCTATTGAAATTGGTCTCAAATTTGGCTCGAATTGATGGTAAGCCTTTTTTTTTTTTGCTGCATTATAATCTCAATTGGACTCGGTAAACGGAATTTTTTATGAGAGAATATCCTCACGTTTGAAGAACTAATCGTGGCTCCAGGTTTCTGCTGCACGTGAGGAAGTGCCCGGAAGACGTGGCTATCCCGGTTATATGTATACTGAGTAAAATCATCAAGTATGTTTTTCATCCTTTCCTTTGAAGTTGTACCATGATTTTATATATGCTGGAGATTAGATCTATGTATGATCTGTCTTTGGATAATCTTTGAGGGTATGTTTTTTTTCATCTTAAGATACACATAGATCTGCAGAACTGAAGAAAGGTTCTATACCCCATCATTGTTGCTTCGATTACTTGGAAATTGAGGAATTGCGATACTCTGCCGTGTCCTCCTCTGCTGTGTTGTGCTGTGAGCCCAAAACGGCATCGTTTCGGGACGAAGCGACGCCGTTTTGATTGTGTTTTTTTTTTAAGGTCGGAACCAAACGGCGTCGTTTACTGCCCATTTAAAAAAAATAATAATACTTCTGTATGTTTGGAAATTGCTAGGTGATTAACACTCAATATACAAACCAGGCTGATGTTGTCTACTAGGATGCTAGAACTGTGTCGGCAATTGGATGAGAACAAAACCATGTAAGTCGTTAATGTTTTTTTGAATTTCTAATATCATTTCTTCATGTTACTTACATTTTGGCATCTATTTATCCTTCCATTGAAGATTTAGTTGAGGACTTCATGTCAGTTAGAAGAAACGTGTTTCTTCATAGTATGTATGACCCTTAGATTCGTAAATGATCATTATTGTCCAAGCAATAACCTATATTTTGATTTCTTAGGCGTTAAGATAGATGTCTTCGTTTTACAATCGTATCTTTTGCACAAAATATTGTGATTTAATTTGTTTCTTCATTTCTTGGTGCTACTCATCATAAGGGCACATAATTAAATCCTTCTATTGCCATTATTAAATTGTTCATTGTACTTTGTTGCTTTGGTTATCATTTATTCTTCTACATAATTATTGGTGTTAATCTACTTCAGAGTTTTAATATAATAGATGGTAATGATTGATTGACGTGTTGTGTTTCAATACAAACAAAAAACAGTTTTTCCCCATACGCAGTGGTGTAGATGTCCTTCAGCAATCACGAAATTTTTCGAGCTACTATACTGGTGAGGATGAAGATGAAACAGACATCGCCGACTTCCTTTCAACTCCAGAAAGATGGAGGTGGCCTGAGCTTGATCCAAACGGTATTGAAATCCCAATAGAAAGATGTGCAGAACTTTGGATGCCATGGAGGAGAGCATTGATAGTCAAATTGCTGGGGAGAAATGTCTCCTATAAAGTCCTAAATCAGCGCCTAACAGCTCTTTGCTGCAAGCATGGTGATATTCAAATTATAGACTTGGATCAGGGCTACTATGTGGTACGGTTTACACATAAGGATGATTATGAATGGGCACTAATGAATGGTCCATGGGTTGTTCAAGGCCATTACCTTGCTGTCTCGAAGTGGAGGCCTTTCTTCATACCGGACAATGAGAAAATCACCTCGACGTTAATTTGGATACGTATCCGGCAAATCCCCCATGAGATGTTCGAGGAGGAAATTCTAAAGGATCGATGGCTTTACAGGACGTTTCTAACTGGCCGGAACTCCCATCTAAGTAGCCCACACCGGAGACATCCCCCAGTGGCTTGATGTTAGATGGTCGGCCTAGACCTGTTATTGGAGGAGCTGATTATATAAAACAAAATCCGCCGGACAGCTCTTCCCTTCAGCCTCATGAACAAAGGATTCAAAGTACGGTGGTGGATCCGCACGCTAGCGTTCATCGCCCACACCGGAGACATCCCCCAGTGGCTTGATGTTAGATGGTCGGCCTAGACCTGTTATTGGATGAGCTGATTATATAAAACAAAATCCGCCGGACAGCTCTTCCCTTCAGCCTCATGAACAAAGGATTCAAAGTACGGCGGTGGATCCGCACGCTAGAGTTCATCGCACAAATGTTTGATCGAGTAGACTAACCAAGGGCCTAGAGGATCAACAATTGTAGTCCTTCGTTTTGCGCTTTTCAGTCCAAACTTTTTTGTAAATGCTTTTGGCTTTGCGATTATGAATAAAAAAGATCGTTTCCTTTAAAAAAAACGTTTTTCCCCTATTAATGAGACGTGCTTTTAGGATTTGTTGTGTCCGGTTGGTGTTTTGCTTTTATGGAAGAACAAAAAGGTATCAGCATGAATCTGTGATGGAGTAACTGTAATTTTGGTTCGATTGGAATTGTTATAGTTTTGTTCATATATAACACGTATCGATTCTTAGCTCTAGATAATTGCGTGAACAGAACTATTGGTGAGCTTGATGGAGGAGGGCAATTCAATGCTGAATAATTTAAGGACTCATACGTACTGATAAAATATCTTTGGTGCATAAAGGTCGGTGATTCTACAACTGCCACTCTCTTTCTGTTCAAAATATAGGATGTCGATTAAAAATATGATACGAAGTCACGTGGATGGTGAAAATCACGTTGCAAAATTTGAAATATATTCCTTATACATTATTAGTAGAAAAATCAGTCATGTTTCTCTAAATCTCAATTGCATCTTTTTTTTTTTGTTGTTGTTGAGCAAATAAATATTGTTTTCCATTTACATGTTTTTGTTAGCTTTAATGAGTTTGCTTTGATGTTTGTGATTATTGTATTCCTTTACCTGATGCCTGTTTACCTTAGCTTATGATTGGAATGACGAAATCACAAGCAATTCCTGTTGGTCAACAATGTAGTCAACAATGTAATATAACTTTTTGTACTCTGTTGTGTAGTGATAATATGCCTTCCCTTTCTTTCTTTCTGTATAGCAACTGGACATAACCCGAGAATATTTTCAACAGGTTGCAGGGGACATGCTTCTTGCCTTTATTTCATTTGTTTTATATTTTTAAGCAACTTTTTTATCATCATATGTTTTTGCAAACTTTCATGTCTTTGTGGTTTTTTTTTAATTAATTAGGGGTAGTTTTGCAAGCGTGCGGTTGATGTTGCATGTTGCTTTGAGTTTGTAGTGCAACTAAAAGAAAAATAGGTTTATTGGAGGCGGTAAAATTTCAAATCTTCCTTTTTTTTTTTTTTTTTTTTTTTCGATTCTTATATGTAATTTAGTATAAAATTGTTTTGAAGCTTTCTGATGGAAATATTAGTTGCTAATGTTGACCGACTTTTATTAAATGGTTTTCTCCATGCATGTAAATTTGTATAAATCTATATAGATATTTACCCAATTCCAATCCGTGCATCACACGAGTTTTTTAGTTTTAAGGTAACTGCTGCAGAGGACTACTGTGAAAAATGAAATGAATCCCGAAAACATTGATGACTTCTTTTCTAAAGAAATCTTTTTTTACTTAATTTTACGTCAGTAACGTCACCCGTGCATTATGCACGGGTTAATGGCTAGTCTATATTAATATTTTAGAGTAAAAAACTGCCAATTGACCCGTATTTGTGCAATTGACCCGCTCCATAGCCGTTTACTTTACACACGTCACCCGGCAAAACACACGTTACCCTTGCGTTTCCCCCACGTCCTGCTTCCGGTAAACTGCCTCGTTACTCCCAAAAACTCCCCCAACGCCCCACGATCACTAATTCCATTATCAGATTCTTTAGCCACAACGCTCCACACAATATCTAATCAATATGTTGCAAATTCTTCCCTGGTGAGCTACCAATTTGGTCTGTTTTTTATTTTTTCTCTTTAATTAAGGTTCCTTTTCATTCGTTTCTTTCATTTTGCTATCATTTCCTTATTTGTTTATTACATTGTTCAATAATTGATTGCCTTCAAGAAATCTCATGTTTTTTCTTCTATTCTTCTAATTTTTTCATGATAAGGTTTCTTTGCATATTGGATTGAAAGACTGCTTGACTGGAATCAGCTATTGGAGGGTTCTCTTCAAATTCGAAGTTAATTTTGTTCATTAGGGTTTAATTTCAGTTAGCTCAGGGACTGCGAACGACAATGACAACGATGAATTTCAGGGAAGTTTTGAAAGGCTTAACCACTATATTCATTTTTGGATCCAATTATCAACCGAAGCAAGCTTCTTTTCTAAATTGCTGCTCTGGAGGAGGCTGTTTTGAAGATGAGGTGAATCTTTAGGAATCAGTGGTATTTGATGGTTGATTTTCTCTTTAAGTGTATTTCCAAATTGGCTTTTTCTCCACTTACGTTTGTAATTGTTTGTATGCAAAGATAACCAGTTTATTGAGTTATCGTTCTCTTCAAACTCAGAGGTATGAATACACTAGCATACATAGTGAAAGTAAAAGTCCCTATCGCTTCGTGTAGCGATCGACGATGAACTCACTCACCAAGATCAAAATAAACAAATAGAATCTCTGTTGACTCAGCTCGATGAAAAGAGGCTACATGCAGGCAAATGCTTGTGCGCACCTCTCCTATCTATTGCCCATTTATTCTGGAATAATCTTTTTAGGAGGGACAATTTTACATATTTCTGCCAAATCCTTCTATTATTAAGTACGGCTGGTACCATTTCGATGTGTTTCGATTTTTATACATTGAAGAATTTGACTGCACGGTGTGATCTAATTGCGATTTGTTATCGGTAATGACCTTATTGTGGAAAAAATGCAGTATGTTGCTCATTGAGATTATGCCTTGGACATGGGAATGATTTCAAACTTGCCCACGTTTTATTTTTTTTCTCCATTTTTTTTGCAGTTATTAATTTTGTTGGTAGTAGGGTTAATTTCTTTATTTACTTACATTTTTACGTTCTTTGAGTCCATGTGAGAGTAAGGACTACAGAGGTTCATCGAAACCACTACGTAATGGTGGTGGATGTGGAAGAGGGAAGATGTTGAAGTGATGATAAAATGGGGGAGATCCGGAAGCTTAGACACGTCTTCTCAATAAGTGTGGGAAGAAGAATATCTCAACCCTTTCCCCTCTACCGGTCACGCCAACAACATCGACAAATGGGTACTTTTTTCTTGACCTTGCTAAATCAATGGAGAATGCGACACGTCATTTTGTACCTGGATTATTAGCCTTATCTACATTTTGTTTTTTTGATCTCATGAGTTGGGGTGCGAGATGGGCATGTATGCTTTGATTAAACTTCAGTTTTCCCATTCTTGGGCGGCGGAAATTTTGAGATTAAAAAACAATTGTTTACTTTTTCTGGTAATCGTGTATGTGTTTAAAGTATTTCGCTCAGTTTTCATCGTCAGTTTTAATGGGAAATTCTAAATTAGAATATGTGTAATTAGTGTCCTTACTTTAATTATTCATTGTAGCATCCTCTACCAAATATCCTATAGTTTATGATTAACATTGTTCCTTTGTTTCATCAGAAGTGTGTGTCATTGGCAATACTTACATTGGTTAGACATCTATCCTTTAACTTTGTTTTTCTTTCTGATTTTGATGGCTTTTTTTTATGACCTTATATTCTGATTTTGTTTCAAGATTCTATGAAAGTGATTTTGATCCTTGCAACATTACTGAAATTGACAAATAAACAGAAAAAGATAGTTTAAAGCATCACACACAGGTTGTAGTGTTTCTTTCACTTTATTTTTCTTGGAGTGTAGAAGGGAATAAATCAACTCACCTACACAGACAGTTTGTACTGTGCTACTTCTGTCCATGTATTTACCTCTTTTCATTGAAACAAGCTCAATAGCTCATATATAAAGAGTGAACTTTACTTCCTATATTATGTTCTTACATTACACATCGTATGATCCATCAATTTTAATATATATCACTTTGAATGGGTTAAGCTTTTCTTCAGTAGTGTTAAATTGGCTTGCGAAGTTCTTCAAGCAGTGAATACTTTCTTCTTATTATTACTGGGAATCATTCATGGACAAAAACATTTTGTCTTTCTTTTTTGTGTCTGTGTGTAGAATGATGAATCCTTTATGTCACATAAAAACAATTACTACTTTACTATGTTATACGGCAATTAAATTCTGTCTTAAGAACCACTGCATGTGTTATTTCGTTGGTGTATTATTTGTAAACCTTGATTGTCCATATTCTTTTTCTATTTTTCATTTCTTTTGGGGAGAGGCATGAGTATCCCTCCCCTTAATGGACTACACACAATTCACATATTATTTCGCTTTACTTTTCGATATGAACGTAACATTTTCTGTTTATGTGTTATCATTTTTTATCGTACTAATTTTCAAATAGTCATTCTCCCGTGCATTGCACGGGTTTTCCTACTAGTAGATGTATATATTTCAATGCACTTCTCTTTCTTCACGGGTGAACTCTCATTGATTTATCTATCCTCACGGCCCCACTCATGATAAACTACCGAATCCGAAATTCCTTTGCCTTCTTAAGCGTTGGTGGAACATGATTCGTGATGAAGCCAGGGTCAACTCTAGTCAATGCAATATGCTATCGACTACACACCAAGGGAAGTGAGTTATACATGCTTAAAACGGTGGCTCATAACAGAATACACGCTTAATTCGCCACTACTTCAGAAGTGGGCACTTACTCTTACTTGTGCATCGTGAAACAAAGATGAAGTTAATTAACTCGAAAAGATCAAAGATGTCATATTTTTTTCGAAATTCTGTCGAAATGAATCAAAGTCTAAGTGGTGAATCGTGCATAAAAAAGAATCAAGATAATCACGCAGTTCATGGAATATAGTGCTAAGAAGCTAAGTGACGTTCCTTACCCCCCACTTAAACGAAACATTGTCCCCAATGTGTAAGGTGAAAAATGAAAAATGAAAAGGAACTTAGCTTCGGTTAAGGGTGAAACCAAAGAAGAAATGGATCGTCTCATAAATCATCGGGCTCATGTAAGTAGTCCATAAAGAATCTGCGCTAAGTATCTCAAACAAACTAAGAAGAATAGTGGTGACAAGAAATTGTATAATAAAATGGCGGCAGTAAAAGAGAAAATAATTAACTCCAAAACAAATTAAGCCATCAAAATCATTATATTATGAAATTCTGCTACATCAACTAGATAGGAAAGAAAAAATAAAAATAAAAATGGAAAATAACAACAACGAAAAGAAAAAAAAACTAATCCTCATCAGAATAACCCTCTCAGTCATCTCTAGGCTCAAAACCGGGAGGTGGACCAGAACTGGAGGCAGCAGCTGTAGAGGAAGATGCTCTATAACGAGGGGTAGTCCTAGGTGGTGGGGTCGCAGGAGGAACTCCTAGGAAATCTATGATCCTATCCATCTTGCTATGTAGACTCACAATCTCTCGCGAGTGCTCCTCTAGCAAGGCTTTCTGAGTCCGCGGTGCTTCGAGGACCGGAGTACGCTCTCAATCTGCTCGTCCAACCCGTCTTTGCCCTCTTGAAACTAACTGTGAACTAATCATTGGCTCAGGGTCTTCCCAATCATCACTAACCAGAACTTTGACCTCATTCTCCAAAGCGAACATGTCAATCATAGGTCCGTACGGCAACTGCTCGCGCTCAGATGTGGCAGCAAGCTCGTGAATACGGCTATGCATCAGAAGACCAATGTTGACTGGAGATCCCTGCTCCAGATAGAACATCAACTCTGCCCTCCTCAGTGTGACAGACACCGTATGCTTGGTCGGCAGAAGTCGAGCACAGACAAACCTATTAACCACCTTCCTATCCCAGGATAGCTCGCTTTCCAGGAAGATGGTGGGTGCTCCAGCAGGATTGCGCTTCCATTGCACCCCGAAGAATTCAGCTATCATGTTCATCCTCTCAAGATCTTCAATGTTGCTCGAGGATGTGTACTCATCCGGGCCCACCGGTGGGTTGCGAACACCATAATACTCATTGATCCGCTCAATCGAAAAGTCAACTTTAACACCACGGACCACCGCAAATGTGGCTCCGTGGTTGTGTGAAACATAAGCGTAAAATTCCCTTACCACCGTGGCGTTGAACCTTATAGGTGCTCGGCTATGTTGTCTTGTTCATGTAAGGCTCGGGGCAAGATTGATCCGCAATCGTCAAACTCTACCCCTCGTTCTCGAGCAACTGGTCTTGCATTCTAATGCCCTCGGAACGACTCGTAGATTTCTAATGAATGGAATTGCTCAACCCTGTCTATCAAGGGATTAGCATCTCCGTAGATACTCTGATAACCACTAGGACGAAGGACAGATCGGCTACGCTTTGGACCCATCCTGGATGATAACAGGACTGTTACTGATGCTGATTCTGGAAAATTGACCATCGGTAAACCGGAGGTAGGTCAAGGCTTACCGGCCTGATTTTTTTTGGATTTCTTTCTTGGACAGTGCTCTGTTGAATGGAAGATGAATAACTGCAGCACCTCACTAGCACTAGACATCAACATGGTGAAGAAAATGGTATGGTTTGTGTTTTGGTTGGTGAAAATGGAAGAAAGGTTTGGTTTTTGTGGAGGTTTGGTGGTGATAGTGGTGGTGATGGTGGTCAGATTTTGGAAGAATGAGAAATGGAAGAATTGAGATGATTTTAAGAAGAAGATAGGAGATCGAACGATGATAATGGTGGTGAATGGATGGTTTAAATAGGAAAATGGTTGAAGGTGGAAGGATTTAGTGGGATAGTTGGTAGAGAAGTAATTAGGGTGAGGGATTTGAGGGGGTGATTGATGGGATTGAGGTAGAGTTATGGTGGAGTGTTGGAAAGGATGAAAGATTTGAAAAGAGGGGAAAATGGGATGGTTTCTGCTGACTAGTAATGCCTGGTGCAATGTGTGTCCTCCACATGTCTCTAAAAATTCAGCTTTTCAATCTGACGTTCAGAAAACTGAAAATTTGGGCTCGGTAAACCGTAGGTAACCTAGGGTTTACCGGGGCTTCTTTTCCCCAGATTTCTCTGTACTTCTCTTCTGCACTTTTTACTCAACCCCTCTACTCAATTCAGACCTCAAATTGACTAGCCTCTTACTCCTTTTGTTGTTATCTCCGACTCGATCCTAACCTACTTTACTAGAATCCGCAACAAGTATAAAATACCTTTCCACAACCATCGATTTTAAGCCTTAGGGTGCGGTAGGATGAAAGAAAAGCTTGTCCCTTCATCCGGCTACTTTTATTCTTTCCTAATCTACCTAAGGGTTTAAGAAAATAGTTCTGAGTTTATAGTCGCCAGCTCGACTTTCTTCAGATTTCCGATCATTCAGGGGTTGGAGCTTTAACTCGCCAAACTTTTGCTCCAGAGGTTCGCACCTTCATAGAACCTTTTTGAGCTCTCTTCTTAGCACACCTCTCTCTTAGCTTGCGTACTAGGTCTGCCTCTGCGTCAAGATTTAGACTTTAGACCTAAGGACTCCCAATTTCCTACTTTAAGATCAAAGCGTTCACTACGTAACACTGAAAGACTTGCTTCCGTGAGCATCTTGTTGTGGTCCTTCTCTTCTTTCTCTCTCAGCATTAGTCTCATAAACTCCTGCTCAACGGTTTCTACTACAACCTCTCTATGCTTATGCCTCTCTATAATTTCCACCTTTCCTGAATCATAAGCCATTTTGCAATTTTCCGGCCTATTTTCTAGTGGCTCTAAGATTTTGAAAGATACTGCACCATTATTCAACCTCAAAGTAATCTCCCCACTATCAAAATCCATGACTGCTCTGCTTGTCGCTAAGAAAGGCCTTCCTAACAAAACTGGGGCACTTGGGTCCTCTGGTACGTCTTTAACCGTGAAATCAATTGGAAAAGTGAACCCTCCTGCCTTAATCGTGCACTTCCTAAGCAGACCGGCATGCATATCTCTAGTTCTGTCATGGTTCGAGTATGATTCATAACGACCGGAAGCTTAATCTTTTGGCAGAGGGAAAAAGGTAGAATGTTGCAATTCGAGCCAGAGTCGTAGAGACCTAATCCTACTGATATACCATTAACAGATATTGGAAGTCGGAACGTGCCAGGGTCTCCTAACTTCACCACGGTGTCTGAGTCTGGGTAATCCTCAGGCTCAGAGAACATCGTGTCAGGATCCTCTTCAGGATCATCAGAATCATAATCCGAAGATGATATTTCAATTAACTCGATAGGGAACTCACCTGGACGATACGTATTATACTCCTCTAAGTTCTCTTCTGGCTCTTGCTTGATTGCTTCTTTCTCTTTTTCCAACCGCTTCTTAATAGTTTCATAATGCTCTTTGGCTTTTGATCTAGGGTACACGGAAATCGGTGTGACGTTCAATATTGTCCTCGGCATATTGCTTGACTTGTTTTCTCTTTTTCAACTCCGGTTTGACCGAATCTCTGAAGTGTTCTGATCTTCCTGCGAAAAAGACAAAATAAAACAAAAAATGGTTAGGAAATTCCGCTTCAGTTGGGTATGATCCCAACTGTTGCAGACCTACAAACTAAAATCAACAGGGAATAACACAGAATAACAGAATTCAATTTTTCGGGCCTCGGTAACCCGGGGGTAAACCACGGTAAACCGGCCGTGAAATTTCCCTTCTGGCAGTTTAACAAGTGCAGGTTTGATTCAGAACGGCTCAAGACTCAAAATAAAATAAAATAAAATAAAAACGACTTCTTAATCAGAATCAAAACGTTTATATTTAAAATTGGCCATTGTCCCCGGCAACGGCGCCAAAAATCTTGATCGCGTGTACGACACTAATATCGATATTACTAGCAAGAATACTAGGTACATCGTACTATAGTAAATACGAGTCAAGGTCGATCCCACAGAGACAATGCAACTGTAACTATAAACGATTCTAACCTAATTAAAAAGCAACATAGAGGCGGTCATTGACCAACAATGAATATAAAGAAAACGTGGTATTTCTCCCCCTCTTCTCACCGATCTACTAACTTGGATTAGTTAATCGTCACGTTTACTTCCCCACATAATTTCCTTAAATTAATCGAGCGAGCTCTTGATGTGTTTATTATCAGCTACGGGTGCAACTCCTACTCCTATCTACTCCGACAATGGTAGTAGACAATCTATACGCAAGCTACCCTCCTTAATTGGTCCTTAATAGCCCATACGCATAAAGAACTAGAATTGCCAATATCGAGCGCTAACTCATACCACTAACCCGCCTAGACAGTTGTTGACATTGATCAGCATGTTCCTAGGGTCCATTCAAGACTATGTCCAAACTTAGCACTTCACTATTCGTATTTCATGCCAGTTTACAATTACAATAAGCAGATTGGTCAGATCTAACCTACTGTTAATTAAACCTATCGATCAACGTAGCTGTAGTGAATCCCAGCTTTAGGTTTTCTAAGTTATGCCTCGGTAAACCGGTATAGACTGCCGGGTTACCGGGGTCGGCTTTTCCTATTCCTGGATCTACATTGCTCACATACGATTAAAATAAGTAAATCATGGGGTCTTTAAACATGCAGATTAACTAAAACACATAAATACGAACAGATCTACCATATTGAAGACAAAAAGGAACATTCAACAATAGAGATCTAGCTCAATCTGCTCAAGCTAGAGATGGTAGAGAAATGGAGAAAACCAGAAATAACTCCTCAAAAGCATGGAATAACTTTATTTCATCAAAATTGTATAATTGATTGTAATACTAATGAAAAGTTATTGAAGAACTTATGTAAACTTATACAATAATCTGCTAATGCGGCCTTATATAGATACAATGACCGACTTAAGACTCTCTAAAACCCTAACCGACCTAGGAGAGACGGCAGAATCAATTTCGTGTTCCATAAGTCCTCGGTTTACCGGCCCTAGACCACGGTAAATCGGGCCGACTTTTCTTCTTTTTCTTCAGCAGACTCCTTCTTGGTCTTCAATCACTTGGCCCAATATACTTCTTTTGGTGCAGATCCATTCTCCAAAGCTCCAGATTTGGTACATCCTATAAAACATGCAAAACGAGACAAAACAGTACCAAAACCTCAGGAAAATAACATAGATGCGGAATTACCATCCTAGAAACACGCAAATCTTTAAAGTACCTGGAAAATCTTCTAAGACCTTTCAAGGTAACATGTACAAGCCGAGTAAGAAGCGCATCCGATAATCTCAACGGTTAAAACTATAAAAGCATGTCAAAAAGGTTGTGAAGGCTACTTATTGTATGCAATGGATGTAGAGCAAGTTAAGCCTAAGTTGGAAGAAACTCCTATAGTCAAAGAATATCCCGAAGTTTTCCCAGATGAGTTACCAGGTAATATGCCAGATAGGGAGATCGAGTTTGAGATCAAGTTAGTACCGGGGGCAGCACTGGTAGCAAAAGCACCTTATAGGATGGCACCGGCTGAATTAAAGGAATTGAAAGCTCAGTTAAAGGATATGTTGGAAAGAAATATAATTCAGCCAAGTACTTCACCGTGGGGAGCCCCTGTACTGTTCGTAAAGAAAAAGGACTGTAGTATGAGGATGTGTATAGATTATAGAGCGTTGAACATCCTCACCATAAGGAACACATATCCTTTACCAAGGATTGATGACCTGTTTAACCAGTTGCAAGGAAAAAGAGTGTTTTCTAAGATCGACCTTAGGTCCGGTTACCATCAGTTGAAGATCAAAGTGGCAGATATACCGAAGACAACCTTTAGCACAATGTATGGACATTATGAGTTTTTGGTCATGCCATTTGGACTCACTAATGATCCATCGGCATTCATGGACTTGATGCAACGAGTGTTCATGACTTACTTGGATAAGTTTGTAATAGTATTCATAGATGATATCCTCATATACTCAAAGGATGAGAAAGAGCATGAAGAACACATAAGAACCGTGTTGAAGTCCTTGAAAGAAAAACAGTTGTTTGCTAAGTTCTCGAAATGCGAGTTTTGGTTGAAGCAAGTCAGTTTTCTGAGGCATGTGATATCTGGGGATGGCATACAAGTAGATCCTGCAAAGATAGAAGTGGTTGAGAAATGGCCAATACCTACCACAGTTTTAGAGGTAAGAAGTTTTCTGGGGTTAGCCGGATACTACAGGAAGTTTGTGCAAGACTTTCCCAAGATAGCCACATCACTCACCAAACTTACACAGAAGAATATGAAGTTTGAATGGAGTAGTGAGTGTGAGACAGCCTTTCAGACTTTGAAGGATAGGTTGACTACGGCACCAGTTTTAGCAGTTCTAGAGATCTTTGATAATTATGATGTGTACAATGATGCTTCGGAACAAGGTTTATGTTGTGTGTTGATGCAAGGAGGCAAAGTGATTTCTTACGCATCTAGACAGTTAAAGGTACATGAGAAGAACTATCCGACGCATGACCTAGAGTTGGCAGCAGTAGTGTTCGCCTTAAAGACTTGGAGGCACTAATTGTATGGAGTCAAGGAAAGAATCTTCACGGACCACAAAAGCTTAAAGTACTTCTTCACCCAAGATAATTTGAATATGAGGCAACGAAGATGGTTAGAGTTCAATAAGGATTATGACTTGGACATCCTGTACCATCCGGGTAAAGCGAATGTGGTTGCAGATGCGTTGAGTATAAAACCAGTATATGCGGTTTCAGGGGTTCAAGATGTGGCAGAGAGGTTAGACGGGCTGAAAATCTGGGGTTTTGACTAGTTTAGGGATCAACAGTTTGTGGCACCGTTTTTGGCTAGGTCAGAGTTGATGGATGATATCCAGGGTAAGCAAGATGAAGACCCAGCTTTGGTAGACCTGAAGATAGTTGCAAGAGAAAAGCCTACAGTGGCTTATATACTGGACAAGAGCGGAAATATTTGGTACTAGGATCGATTATGTGTGCCTAATGTAGGTGACCTAAGACCGAGAGTTATGGAGGAAGCACACAGAATCGCCTTTGCAGTGCATCCAGGGGTTACAAAGATGTATAGAGATTTGAAGGAACGTTTTTTATGGCCTTCAATGAAGTTGGAAATAGCTAAGTTTGTGGCTGAATGCAATACGTGTCAGAAAGTCAAGGCTGAGCATAGGAAACCATAAAGTATGCTTAAACCTTTACATATCCCCGAATGGAAATGGGATAAGATCACAATGGATATCATTACCGGTTTGCCAAAAACAAAGAGTGGACATGATATGATTTGGGTCATTGTGGATAGATTAACCAAGTCGGCTCATTTCATACCTATAAAAGTTGACATGTCGTAGAAGAAGATGACTACTATTTATTTGGATAATATAGTGAAGTTACACGGAGTACCTATCTCGATAGTTTCGGATCGTGATAGTCGGTTTATCGGTCGCTTTTAGAAGAGTTTGCAAAAGGTTTTGGGTACAACGTTGGACTTGAGTACAGCCTTTTGATATACTACTTTTATATGATTAAATATACGTTATATTATTATGTTTTATCAACGAATTCTATATAAAATATATGAAATTATGGTATAAATGATATGAAATATTAATCTTTATAATTTAGAGTAGTTAGTAGTAATAATAGTAAAAAGTTATCATTTTGTACCGATTTTAGTAAATCGGAGTGTCGTGTCAGATTTACGTGGGTATTTGTGGTATTTTATTGCAGATTTATGAACCGAGACCCCGAGAATCGACATATTGAAGTGTAATTATATCTCTGGAAGGATTTAGAGAGTGTCACAAGCTTAAGTGATTAAGTGGTCAATCGAAGTGGTCAAGTGGACAATCAATTTGGTTAAGTGGTAATCGAGAAATGTCTTCGACAAACAAATGGCTCATCAAAATGACGTTATCTGAAGAAGAGTCCTTCAAGAAAGTTGTAGATTTTCCCGAGAGCTTTCCGATGCCTCTTGAATCATGATTTTTGGAGGTCCAGAACTCGAGATATGAATTTTAGAAGTTTAATAATTATATATAAAAAATATATAATCATACGGAGCACATGCTGATCAATCAGAGCGGTGGAGCTAATCATTACACCGGACCAGTCCGGCTTGACCTCGGACCGGTCCGGCCCAAGGACTTTTGTCTATATAAGGAGATCATTTGCAAACAGAGTCGATGTACCAATATATATACATATAGCATATATATATATATCCTCTCCTCTTTGTTTTCTTTTTATTTTGTAGTTTGTAAATAGGCCTTACGCCAAAAATAATAATCTCGTAGTATCGTTGTAATGCTCGGGAAATTATCAGAAGTTCAGTGTTGTTGAAGTCGTTGTAATGTCCGGAAGAATACAACTCTGATTCAGCATTTGTAATCGGGTAACTTTTCTTAAGTATTTATGTTTGTTTTTATCTTTTTCGTTGTTATAATGTTTTTAGGCTAACTTTAATAACTAGCCAAAGTTATGTAATCGTTTTATTTCGATCTTTTCGGTAAAGGAATGCTGTCTAAGTAAAATTGATTAAAATTGAATCTTTTTCTATTCTGTAACATATTGATAATATTCGGATTGACGTAATTAACCAAGATGAATCGCACCATATAACCTAACGATGAACTGACCAGAGAAGTTAGGATATGAGATAAAAGATAGAAAAACCGGAGGGTAAAATTGGCTGTGCGAAAGCGTGACTACGGAATCCTATTTCCTACCCGGGGGCAGATTTGTCTTGGGAAAGATTAATCTTATTAAAATTGTGCTCGAGATCATAATAATGTTAAAATCAACGGTTTAATTGAAACTAACACCGGAAAGTTAAATCGATCCGCGACAACCGGAGCCTTTTGAATAACATCGGCCGTCGACAAGCGGAATAACCTCTTCTATCCGGGGTAGATTTGTACTGTACTGTTCAGACTAACTGAGATTAGCATGGGGCAGTTGTGGAGATTGAACTGATGACAATGACATATGACAATTTCATACGCTCATGTGAGGAGGAATTGTTAACCTCAGGAGTGCACCGTTTCATTTACTCAATTGGACCTAAAATAAAAGGAAAGATCGAGCACATTCCGTTAATCGAAAAGATCGTATAAATAAATTATATAAACTTTGGCTAGTTCTATAAAATTATGTTGGTATCTATATATTTATATCTATATATATACTTTGCAATTTATGTACATTTATATATATTTTTATATCTATATATATTATATTAGAATAACTTTTAAATTACGCATTTATTTTATGTTGACTAGAATAGTAGTGATCTGTGTTATAAAATTGCGATTTAGATCGAGTTAATAACAGCTCTTTGGTGTTTAACCACACTTAGAAGAATTACCAAGTTCCCTGAGGATTCGACACTCTGACTCACCATACTAGCACTATAGTTTGACCCGATACACTGTCGGTTAAGGACTGGTTTAGCACTACGAAAGGCAAGCTGTCAGATTTCTGGCGCCGTTTCCGGGGAACGTCGCTAAATTTTTTTTTTTGTGTGTCTATGGTTACTACTTGTATTAGCTCAAAATTCTCGAGAATAAGTCAACACTTTTCTTATCCCATTTCTATTTTATTTTTCGTTGGTACTTACCTTATAGGTAAGTTACCAATTTTTTCTACTACTATCAATTTCGTGTTATTTTCTATTTTCGTTAGTTGATGACCAGAAGTGGTAAGGCCCCACTCACTCCTTATAAGCCTGACATAAACACTTACGAAAGGCAGTTAAGAGTAGAGAGTAAACGTGGTCATACTAGTCAGGGAAATCCTGACGAATCATCTTCAAACAGAAATACGAGAATGGCTGAAATCAGTGATGAAACACCTGAACAAGGGCTGGAAGATGCTCTAGGTCATGGACAAAACCCTGTTAACCCTAATAATAATAATAATAATAATAATAATAATAGAAATAATCAGAATCGGAACCAGAATAATCGTAATAACCCACCAAACCCGAGACCTATCTGTGATCAAACCATAAGAAGAAACCAGACTAATAATCCCATACTTTTACCCAATGAAGGAGCAAATAATTTCGAAATTAAATCTCATCTTTTTGGTTTAATTGACGCAAGAGCCCAATTCCTAGGAGAGGATGATGAAGATCCACATCATCATCTCTATCTTTTTTGAAGAATGTGCAATCTGACCAAAAGTCAAGGTGCTCATAAGGAATTAACGAGGATGACTATGTTTCCTTTTTCTTTAAAAGGACGAGCACGAGATTGGTTTATGTCTCTTCCACATCATTCACTTACTAGTTGGGAGGAGATTCAAACTGAATTTCTGAAACAATATTTCACTCCTGGACGAAATTTGGAATTAAAAGTCGAGGTTGCTAACTTTAGACAAGGATCTGAAGAAACGCTGGGAATGCAGGAAAGATTTAAAAATTGTTAAGAGCTTGTCCCGACCATGGTTATTCCTTAGATATGCAAATTCAACTCTTCTGTCGTAAATTAAGAAAAGATTCACGTGCGGATGTAGATCATGCATGTGGTGGTTCTTTAATGATGAGTGAAGCTCAAATAGTTTACGATGCTATAGAAAAGATTTCCAAAAATAACAGAATGTGGGAAACCGGTTCTAGCACCAGAAAAGTAGCTTTTGCAGGAGAATGTACATCTAATACGGAAGTTCTAGCACATTTAAAAATTTTGAGTAGGAAATTTGATGGCCTACAATCAAACAAAAACCAAAGTTCAGAAAATAGTACACCAACTGAATACTCAAATCAGGAAAATATGCCATTAGGGATTGAAGAACCAACAGGATATTCAAGAGAGGAGGTGAGTTTTCTTCAGCAGCATAGGAATTTGAACAATGCATACCCAAACTCGTTTAATGCTATTAGAAGAGATCACCCTACTTATCGATGGTCCTAAAACCCTAGTAAGCAAGGACAACCGCCATATCCAGGTCCCATATAGGAATAATAATCAAGTTTATCAAGAAAACACATCTAATCAGAATTTACAATCATTACCTAGATCCTATCCTCAACATACCACTCAAAGTATACCAGTAACTCAAAGTTCAACTCAACCTGCAGAAGGAGTTGAAAAATGGGAAAAACTAATGGAAAATATGATGGGTGTAGTATCTACTCAAGCTAAGAATATGGAAACAATGATGACTTCTAGTGTGATCCACTAAAGATATGAGTACAATGAAAACATCTATGAGTGGACATGATACCGAGAATGAGAACTATAGAAGCCTCATTGAGGAATATGGAAGATCATTTGAGTAGGAAGGTGAACATAACAACGATAGACCACCTGGAGGATTACCAAGCAATACTGAAAGAAATCCAAGAGAGGTAAATGTTGTAGTTACGAGAAGTAGAAAACTCTGTGGTAGTAATGGAGTAGAAAACTTCGGGAATAATGAAGTAGAAAATGATTTAGATGGAAAAAATGATGGAACTAAAGATGAAATTGAATTCACTGATGAGGAAGAAGAAATTATAGAGAATTTCTTGAAAAGAAATAGAAGTTTGGAACCTGAAAATGAAGGTGAAAAATGGGTAAAAATCCCTAGGATTTTGAAGGATCCCATGGATAAAGATTTAAGGAATTTATTCAAGGAACATTTTAGAGTAGAGGATAATGAAAACAAGGATGAAAAACAAGAAGAAATGAAGGAATCTGGAGTAGAGATTGATTCGGGGAATGTTTTAAAAGAAAAAATTCAAGAACCTGATACTTGGCGATCAAGTAATACTCAAAGGTTTAAGGAGAAAGGAAAAGAGAAAATGACTTTGGGATCAAAGGTTGTAGATTTAGAATCTTTACCTTACCCACCTAAAGATCAAATTAAAAAGATTAAAACTGATCAAAAGTATGCTCATTTCCTTGATACTTTTCGTCATATTCATGTTAATATCCCATTATCGAAGCTCTAATTAGTATGCCCGCTTATGGAAAGTTTCAAAGATATTTCATCAAACAAGAAAAAATTAGAGGAATATGAGAATATATGCCTAAATGAAGAATGTTCTGCAGTTTTGCTGCATAAGTTACCGCCTAAACTGAAAGATCCTGGAAGTTTTACCATTTTATGTGAAATTGGAGGATTTCTGTTTAAGAAGGTCTTATGTGATCTTGGAGCTAGTATAAATCTCATGTCTTATGAGGATTATAAGAAGCTAGGCATAGGAAAGCTTACTAAAACTGAAATGACTCTGCAGATGGCAGATAGATCGATTAAAAATCCTAAAGGAATTATTGAGGACGTATTGGTTAAAGTAGACAAGTTCTATTTTCCAGTAGACTTTGTAGTTATGGAAATGGAAGAAGGATATTCAGCGCCACTTATCTTAGGTCGACCATTTCTAGCTACAGGAAGAACTTTAATAGATGTCCAGAAAGGAGAATTAATTCTGAGAGTCAATGAAGATGAAGTTACTTTCAATATTTTCAAAGCTATGAACCATCCATACAAATCACCAGAATCATGTTTTTTTTATAGAAGATATTCATTCTGTCTATGATAATCAGTTACCAACTTTTGAAGACAGATTAGAAGAATGCTTAACTCTGTCTATCTATAAGGAAGATAAGAAAGACACCGAAATGAAAGAGATAATTCTTTCTCTAGATAAATGAAGTTTTACTTTTAAACCATCATGGCATAAGTATTTGGAATTAGATCTAGAAGGACCAGTTCTTAAACCATCACTGGAAGATCCACCTAAGAATCTGGAATTGAAACCGTTACCTTTAAATCTGAAATATGCTTTTCTTGAAACCAATAATCTATTACCGGTTATTATTTCATCATCTTTAACTGAGCAACAAGAAGATCAATTACTTAGAATGTTGAAAAAGCATAAGAAAGCTTTTGGATGGACAGTTGCCGATATCCGAGGTATTAGCCCTGAGATTTGCGTTCATAAGATAATTCTGAAGGAAGATGCTAAACCTTGTATTCAACCGCAACGCCGCCTCAACCCAAATTTGCAGTTAATTGTTAAGAAAGAGGTCATTAATCTATTAGAAATGGGGATAATCTTTCCCATATCAGATAGTGAATGGGTGAGTCCAACTCAAGTGGTACCAAAGAAAGGAGGTTTCACAGTGAAAGAGAATGAAAGGAACGAATGGATTGCGACAAGAGAGATTACAGGTTATCGAATGTGCATTGATTTTAGAAAACTAAATGATCATACTAAGAAAGATCATCATCCACTTCCATTCATAGTTCAGATGTTGGAACGTTTAAGTGGACATAAGTATTACTGTTTCTTAGATGGTTATTCAGGATATTTCTGAGATATTCATTTGCAGCAGGAGATAGAGAAAAAACTACTTTAACTTGTCCTTATGGAACTTTTGCTTATAAAAGAATGCCGTTTGGTTTATGTAATGCACCAGCTACGTTTCAAAGGTGTGTGATGGCTATATTTGCTGATATGGTTGAGAAATTCTTAGAAATTTTTATGGATGACTTTAGTGTTTACGGAGATTCATTTGATGTTTGTTTGTTACACTTAGAACGAGTGTTACAACGCTGTGAAGATACCAATTTAGTACTAAACTGGGAAAAATGTCACTTAATGGTATCAGAAGGGATTGTTTTAGGTCACAGAATCTCTGAAGAAGGTATTGAAGTTGATAAAGCTAAAGTCGAAGTAATTGAAAATTTACCTCCACCCGTTAATTTAAGAACCCTAAGAGGATTTCTCGGACATACAGGTTTTTATAGAAGGTTCATTGCCGAATTTTCAAAAATAGCAAAGCCTCTAAGTCATTTACTTGAAAAGGAAGTACCTTTTAACTTTGATAGTAAATGTATGGAAGCTTTTCAGACCTTAAAAGCGAGGTTGACTACTGCACCAGTGCTAGTAGCACCAGATTGGAGTTTGCCGTTTGAGATTATGTGTGATGCGAGTGATTTAGTTTTGTAGGGATTTGTCTTAGGTCAAAGATATAACAAAATTCTCAAAGCTATTTACTATGCATCTCACACACTAAACGCAGCTCAACTAAATTATGCAACTCTGAGAAAAAGAAATCATTTGTAATTTTTGCCTTAGATAAGTTTAGATCGTATATTGTTGGATCTAAGGTAATAATCTGTACAGACCATTCAGCCCTAAAGTATTTACTGAGTAAGAAAGATGCTAAATCTCGTCTTCTTAGATGGATTCTCTTACTTCAAGAATTTGACATTGAAATTAAAGATAAAAAAGGAAGTGAGAATGTAGTAGCAGATCATCTAAGTAGAATGGAAAATGAGGAAGAAATAGGAATTGAAATAAAGATTCATTTCCTGATGAACAACTATTTAGAATAGATACTCCTTCAACCATGCAGTTATTAAAAAATAGAATTCCTTCTAAGGAAATACCACCCTAGTTTGGAGATATCATTAATTACTTAACCTGTGATTATATTCCGTCTCATTGGACTTGGCAACAGAAAAAGAAGTTCTTTTATGACTTAAAATTTTATTACTGGGAGGAACCAGACCTTTTCCGTAAATGTTCGGATGGGATAATCAGAAAATGTGTGCCTGATAATGAAATTTTAAGTGTTTTATCATTTTGTCATGATCGTGAGGCAGGAGGTCATCATGGAGGTTGGAAAACTGCTTTTAAAGTGTTACAATGTGGTTTTTATTGGCCTACACTATATAGAGATGCTTATAAGTATGTTAAATCTTGTGAATCGTGTCAAAAATGGGGAAATGTATCTAAAAAACATGAAATGCCTATGCAACCTATTTTAGAATGTGAGTTATTTGATGTTTGGGGTATAGATTTCATGGGACCTTTCCATATATCTTTTGGAAAAAGATTTATTCTTGTAATGGTTGATTATGTTTCGAAATGGGTAGAAGTTGAAGCTCTTCAAACTAATGATACCAAAGTTGTCATACGATTCCTTAAAAAGAATATATTTACAAGATATGGAATTCCGAGGGCAATCATTAATGATAGAGGTTCACACTTTTGTAATAGACCATTTACTAAGATAGTTGAAAAATATGGTGTAACGCATAAGTTAGGAACGCCCTATCATCCGCAAACTAGTGGACAGGTAGAGGTATCAAATAGAGAAATCAAAAGAATCGTGGAAAAAACAGTTGATTCAAATCGTAAAAACTGGGCAGTGAAATTAGATGATGCATTATGGGCGTACAGAACAGCTTTTAAAACACCAATTGGTTGCTCTCCTTATAAGCTAGTCTTTGGTAAGTCTTGTCATCTCCCAGTTGAGTTAGAACACCGAGCCTTCTGGGCCATTAGATTTCTGAATTTCGATCCTAAGGCTGTCGGTGATCATAGATTGCTTCAATTAACAGAACTAGAAGAATTTCGTCTCGATTCTTATGAAAACGCTCGAATCTACAAGGAACGCACGAAATCTTTCCATGATAAGAGAATCTTTAAGCGTGAGTTCCATGTAGGTGATCGAGTGCTTTTGTACAATTCACGTTTAAATTTGTTTCGTGTAAGCTTAAATCGAGATGGACAGTCCATTTAAAGTAACACGGGTTTACAAAGCTGGAGTGTTGAACTAAGCGATGGAAATACAACTTTTATAGCCAATGGCCACAGAGTAAAGTTATTTGTGGAGGGAGAAGGAATCACACTGAAAGAAGAAGTAATGTTATTGATTGATCCCCCGCTAAATTAAAAAAGCAAAGAAAAACGAAAGAATTGAAAAGTAGAGAAACTGGAATCAGCCGAATACCAGGTGCTATCTATCTTTACTTTACTTTTCTGTATTTTTAATTATGTTTAAACTCTTTTCGTCTTTTACCGGATAGACGTAAAAGAACTGGATGTCTTTTTTAGATAGAATAGGAGTTTTTATTTTACTTTTAAAGTTAGGCCTTGATAAAGATGTCGCGTTTAAAATAGAAGCTTTAGTTTTTGAACAAAACAAGAAATTGTTGAGAGAGATCAGATTGAAAGAAGTTTGTAATGGAACATCAAGGAGTGCGATGAAAAGAAGGGCAAAGTTTCTGATGAGATGCAGAATCTGTGGAAAAAGTGAACATGTTGGACGCTGTGGGAAAAACACAACCAAATCCCATGATGAGTGTTTGAATATTGTTAGGAAGGGAACGATTAGGTGGTTATCCGAAAATCCCGATGGAATTCCGAGAGATAATTCAAATGCTTCGTTTTTAGGAGTTAGGTTGATTGAGCGTTATATCAGAACTCTGGAAGATTTAGAAATCGAAAAATCAGGAACCCCTTAAGTTTCGAGTCTTTTCTTATGTTTTATTTTATAAAATTTTCGCATAACTTCTGAAAATTTTATACAATTGGATCTTTATGAAATTTGAGGAGTTTTATAAAAGTTTTATAAAAGTTTTTAATTTAGATTTTATAAGAATTAATATAAATTTTTATAAGCTTTGTAAGTGTTATAAAATTTTTATTAGGTTTTTAAAATTGTTATAAAATTATTTTTAAGGTTTTAACTAAATTTTATAAGTTTTATTAAAATTTTTATCAAAAAATCATAAAAAGTAAAAAAAATCGGAAAAAGTAAAAATTTTGTTCACGGACCGATCCGGCCCTTAATCCGGACCGGTCCGGGGTCTAAAAAACATAAAAAAACGGGGACCCCTCTTTTCTTCTTCTTCTTCCCTAATTTTCTTCAACAGCCGCACCCCACACACCAAACCCCACCCCTCGAAATTTTTATCAATTCTTCCACAAAAAATTCACCTCTCACACTACCACTACTTGATTTCTTCCTCTTTTCATCTCTTCTCTTCTACACAAGTTTGGAAAAATCGAAAAGGATAAAAAACAAGCTCTATTTCTTTCCGGCGACTTAACAACTTTTCCGGCCTACTTTTCAACGTTTTCTTCATATTAAGGTATAATTTAGTTTATTTAGTTATCAATTTCATATTTTTTATAATTTTTTAGATTAATTTCAACTGTTTTGATTTTTGAGTGTGTTGTGACATTTTTATTTTTTGTTGTTTTTGTTGTTGATTGGCATTACCAATATCGTAGAATGGCTGAGTCGAGTAGGAATCACGTAAACATACTGCTTTTGGAAAGGAAGATGTTTGTATTGCTTGGGCGATGATAAACGATGTTAGAGTGGATGTTGGTAAGGTGATGTTTAAAAGGATTTTCGAGAGTATTGTCATCGCCAGACCAGGGAGTCATCTGTACTTCCCTTGTTTTATCTCTGATTTATGTCGTAGGCTGGGAGTACCATTCCTACCTAATGACAAGTTAGCTCTAGCAGATGCCAATCTGATTGGACCGAGTTTGACTAGTCTTCCGGATGGTAGTATACACTCTTTGATTAGACGTAGTCAAACTCAACCAGCTCCACCAGTTTTCACATCTTCTTCTTTTCCATCTTTTTCTAGTCAGCCTCAACAAACTCCTTTCTCCAACACTATCACATATGATATGTTTCAATCTTTAGTGTCAGACGTTGCACGTGGTCAAGCCAACATGGCTTTATATATTTGAGAGTAATAAGCAGTGGTGTGATGATATTCGTAGAGAGTTTAAGGAGGAGGAGCGGCGGTTGCTTCGTAATCCTACTTTTGATGATCCCGCTGCCCACCTTGTCGATCGATTCTTATACCTTACCAGAGTGGGTAACACATATTCCACCACCTTCGAGCTTTCATCCATCGTCATATCCTTTTGGAAGCCAATCTAGTGGAACAGGTGTATTTTCGACAGGTGTTCAGAGACCAGCGATGTCTAGTTGGGGAGGATTCACTGAGTTTGCACACATTACGACTGGCATGAGTTCGATGGGTCTTGATAGTTCAGTCAGGACCACGACTACAGTTCAGCCACCAGCTTCTCAGTCGTTTCCAAGTTCAAGCTTTCATGTCGATTCTGAGGAAGACTATGAAGAAGATTGAATTTCAAGACTTTGTTTGATTAAACATTTTTACTGTGCATTTTATTCGACATCTTTCATTTAGATATTGGTTTGTTTTCGTTTTCGTTTAACTTGATTTTATAGTCGTTTTATCGAAATTTGGTTAGCACTCTAAATCGTTTTAATTTTTCTAAAACCTATAAAAAACCCAAAAATAATTTTTGTATCATTACTACATCATTTTACAAAAATATAATGTGACGTTTTATCCGTTAGTATAAAGATAGATGAATCTTTATGAATTATTTTCAAAGAGGTATGTAATGTTCCACACGTGAAGCAAAAAACCAAAACACAACTTGACTTTTACCTCTGTCCTCAGTAAAAGCTGGATGAGGCCGGACCGGTCCGGCCTATTCCCGGACCGAGCCGTGAAGGAAAAAGGGGTGAGTCATTCTTGAGTCCGTCTAATGCACACACGTATGTTTTTTTTACTATCTATTTAATGAAGTAAAGACAAGAACAACAATTGCCATCTCTTTTCACTTCTTTCACTATCTATCTTCTTACCTTCTTGTATTAATTTTAAATTTTCATCTAATTTTAAAATGTCGAACCACTCCTCACCGTCGGTTAATTCATACGAACCAAATACACCGGATGCTCCGGAGTCTCAAGCTTCTAATGAGAATATCATTTTACACCATCGTTTTGCGAATTCTCCAATCCAGTTGGAGAAAGGTTTAAATGTCGATAAGATTGATCAATGGGGAAAAACTATTATTCGAAGTTTTGGTTGGAAAAAATTTGTCAGTACGCCGAGAGGAAGGATAAATGTCTTGATAGTTCGAGAATTTTATTCTGCCCTCATGACGACGTCCATGATCGATATCACTCAGATTGTTTCGGTAAGAGGAGTGGCTGTTCCCTTCTCTTCTTCTATTATCAACCAAATTTTTGCAATTCCACCGGTTTCAATGCAGCATTTTGAGATAACATGGGGCTTACAAAATCCACACAATCATTTGAACAGAGTCCATGAGTCTTTCCAATGTCTGTTTCCACTTTTCGACACAAATCACGAAATGTCTACACGTGCTTTACTTCCACACCTAAAGGCGTGGAAACATTTCATTAATTCTAGGGTGTATCCTACTTGGGATTTCGGGAGCCTTAGTGATAATGAAATGCTTCTGCTGTATGCTTTGACAGTTGGTGTATTTGTCGATTGGGGAATTTTGATTCAAAGGACGGTGTTGGAGTTTGCAATCACGAGAGGTAGTAGGGGGAAACCTATGCCTAATTCTTGGTTGATTTCGCGCCTGTGTACTCAGATGAGTCGAGTGGGAGAGCTGGAAACGGATGAGATTTTTCCGTCTAGAGATAGTCGAGTTGGATTGTTACCGGTTGATACACCGAGTTGTTCGTCTACGATCTAGATAGTTGGTTGGTGATTTGGTGATGATGTTTAAGTTTTAATAAGTCAACTTTAGTTAAGTTTGAAGTTTTTTTTAGTTAAGTTTATGTTTTTCTTTTAATTTGTAATAATCTATCTTGTTTAATATATATATGTCTCAGTTTTTTAAGTTTGTTTGTTATTTAATTATATAATTAGTATACGCTAAAAATAAAATCGGAATAATAACGATAATAGATAATTTTAATTTTATTTTCCAACCTACTTATTTAATACTCATTGAACATCGGGACGATGCCACTTCGTAAGTGGGGAGTAAGAGTTAGGTTAGAAAATTCATTAAAATTTTCGAAAATAGTTATAAATTATAAAATTATCAAAAAAATTTATTACTTATTTTCAATTTTTTAGTAGTTAATATATAAATATGAATAAGAAATGATATAATTTGGAAGAATAAGTTTTTAATTAAGTAAAGTATATTAGATATATTATAATTATATTTTATGTCTAATTTAGATTTTAATAAGATTTTAAGTTTATATAATTAAGTAATTAATATTAGATATTGTTTTTATGAAATTATATAAGTATGTTGATAATTATAAGTAAAAATTTTTAGAATAATTTTTTCAATATGAATTATGAGTTTGGAATTGGACTAGGGATGTCGATTTTTGGCACCACAAAAATATAACTATAGCTAAAAAAGCCTACCTAAATTTCCAATTTTTGTTCTTATGTCAGCCTTGATTAGAGTGATCAAGACCTCACTCGAAATTGTCAATTGTGATTAAATAACCAAGCTTTAGCTAATTTTGGTCTACATTTCCTTGAAATTCCGCAAGTTTGTACGTACATATAAAAAGAGATGAAGACATAAAAGCTAAGTTTTGGTATATGCTGAGATTGGAAAAATTAGATAAGTATTAGTATATTCGATCTTACCTCATGACACTTGCAAGATAGTCGATTTTGGTAATAAGCTCGGATATATTAATATTCTAAATTAAGAACGAAGCACCATATTTACACAGAATTAATCAAATACCAGGTATCTTCCTTATCTGTGATCGAAAAAAAAAAATTAATTAAGAACATATCGGTTGTAGCTACCAATGATTTGAGTGAGTAGGGTATTATCACGAAATATCCTATATCACTATGAGGTTAGAAGCTCCCGATTGCCTGATGATAGAAGTCCAGCTAGGGTATTATCTAGAAATGTCCTATTGCTGGGAATGAAGGCACCGAATGAAAAAGAAAAAGTCGAATCATAAGATCTCAAGAATGATTACAAGTTTAAGGAAACCGGACTAGTAATTTTCGATCAAAAGAGTAGTACTCCGATCAATCTTGATGAAGCAATGCTTGTAAGTTTAATTTTCTACACACACTCACGCTTTTAGTTCTTAATCTTAAAAAAAAAAAAATGAGAGAAAATCTGAAAAAAAAGAGATGTTATTAATCGATGATTATTTTTTGATCAAGAATATGAAGATGTAGGTACGTACGACTTGCCTCTTTCTTTTTTTGATTTCCTTTTTTCTGATTAACCAACATCTTGAGCCTAAACTCTATAAGCCATTTTTGTCGACTACCTGACCGAGTTTCCGATTCCAGAATTTCATAATAGTTGCGATTAAAAATAATTCTGATATTTTATTTATACTTATTAAGTATTACATGTACTATTTTATCTAAATAATATTTAATGTTTAAGTTATTTAAGTTATATACACTTTTTGTCTTCTTACGATTTTAAATTAGAATAAATAATATATTTATAATATTGACAATATAAATTACATTAAAAATTATAATCTGATCAATTATATTATCTTTTATTACCGCTTATTTTTGCTCGAGGACGATCAAAAGCTAAGTGGGGAGTAGTTGATATACTACTTTTATATGATTAAATATACGTTATATTATTATGTTTTATCAACGAATTCTATATAAAATATATGAAATTATGGTATAAATGATATGAAATATTAATCTTTATAATTTAGAGTAGTTAGTAGTAATAATAGTAAAAAGTTATCATTTTGTACCGATTTTAGTAAATCGGAGTGTCGTGTCAGATTTACGTGGGTATTTGTGGTATTTTATTGCAGATTTATGAACCGAGACCCCGAGAATCACCATATTGAAGTGTAATTATATCTCTGGAAGGATTTAGAGAGTGTCACAAGCTTAAGTGATTAAGTGGTCAATCGAAGTGGTCAAGTGGACAATCAATTTGGTTAAGTGGTAATCGAGAAATGTCTTCGACAATTAAATGGATCATCAAAATGACGTTATCTGAAGAAGAGTCCTTCACAAAAGTTGTAGATTTTCCGAGAGCTTTCCGATGCCTCTTGAATCATGATTTTTGGAGGTCCAGAACTCGAGATATGAATTTTAGAAGTTTAATAATTATATATAAAAAATATATAATCATACGGAGCACATGCTGATCAATCAGAGCGGTGGAGCTAATCATTACACCGGACCAGTCCGGCTTGACCTCGGACCGGTCCGGCCCAAGGACTTTTGTCTATATAAGGAGATCATTTGCAAACAGAGTCGATGTACCAATATATATACATATAGCATATATATATATATATCCTCTCCTCTTTGTTTTCTTTTTATTTTGTAGTTTGTAAATAGGCCTTACGCCAAAAATAATAATCTCGTAGTATCGTTGTAATGCTCGGGAAATTATCAGAAGTTCGATGTTGTTGAAGTCGTTGTAATGTCCGGAAGAATACAACTCGATTCAAACATTTGTAATCGGGTAACTTTTCTTAAGTATTTATGTTTGTTTTTATCTTTTTCGTTGTTATAATGTTTTTAGGCTAACTCTAATAACTAGCCAAAGTTATGTAATCGTTTTATTTCGATCTTTTCGGTAAAGGAATGTTGTCTAAGTAAAATTGATTAAAATTGAGTTAATTGAATCTTTTTCTATTCTGTAACATATTGATAATATTCGGATTGACGTAATTAACCAAGATGAATCGCACCATATAACCTAACGATGAACCCGACGAGAGAAGTTAGGATATGAGATAAAAGATAGAAAAACCGGAGGGTAAAATTGGCCGTCTAAAGCGTGACTACGGAATCCTATTTCCTACCCGGGGGCAGATTTGTCTTGGGAAAGATTAATCTTATTAAAATTGTGCTCGAGATCATAATAATGTTAAAATCAACAGTTTAATTGAAACTAACACCGGAAAGTTAAATCGATCCGCCTGACAACCGGAGCCTTTTGAATAACATCGGCCGTCTGACAAACGGAATAACCTCTTTTATCCGGGGTAGATTTGTACTCGGTACCTGTTCAGACTAACTGAGATTAGCATGGGGCAGTTGTGGAGATTGAACTGATGACAATGACATATGACAATTTCATACGCTCGTGTGAGGAGGAATTGTTAACCTCAGGAGTGCACCGTTTCATTTACTCAATTGGACCTAAAATAAAAGGAAAGATCGAGCACATTCCGTTAATCGAAAAGATCGTATAAATAAATTATATAAACTTTGGCTAGTTCTATAAAATTATATTGGTATCTATATATTTATATCTATATATATACTTTGCAATTTATGTACATCTATATATATTTTTATATCTATATATATTATATTAGAATAACTTTTAAATTACGCATTTATTTTATGTTGACTAGAATAGTAGTGATCTGTGTTATAAAATTGCGATTTAGATCGAGTTAATAACAGCTCTTTGGTGTTTAACCACACTTAGAAGAATTACCAAGTTCCCTGAGGATTCGACACTCTGACTCACCATACTAGCACTACAGTTTGACCCGATACACTGTCGGTTAAGGACTGGTTTAGCACTACGAAAGGCAAGCTGTCACCTTTCATCCTCAAACGGATGGAAAATCAGAAAGAACAATCCAAACACTTGAAGATATGCTAAGAGCTTGTGTTTTGTAAGTAGGTGGATCAAGGGATGATTACTAACCCGTAGCTGAGTTTTCCTACAACAATAGTTATCATGAATGTTTTGGTATGCCACCGTTTGAAGCTTTGTATGATAGAAAATGTCGAACGCCGCTGTTTTGGGATGAAGTGGGGGAGAAGCAACTCACCGGGCCGGAATTGGTTGAACAAGCTAAAGAGAGGGTTTTGTTAGTAAAGAAGAATTTGAAGGCAGCTCAAGACCGTTAGAAAAGTTAGGTTGATGTTCATAAAAGACCTTTAGAGTTTGATGTCGGGGAAAGAGTATACCTTCGAGCTTCACCAATGAAGGGAGTAAAACGTTTCGGGCAAAAGGGAAAGTTGAGTCCAAGATATGTTGGACCATTTGAGATCCTTGTAAGGGTTGGACCCTTGGCTTACAAGTTGAAGTTACCGGATTCAATGTCAAGAGTTCACAATGTGTTTCATGTTCCGATTTTGAAAAGGTGTTTGACGAAGTTGGATGTTGAAGCTACAGTGGATCCAGAAATCCTTCAAGATAATCTCGCCTACAATGAGAAACCGGTTAAGGTTTTGGATAGAAAGGAAAAGATGACCAAAAGAAGGTTGATTCCTTTGGTGTTAGTACAATGGAGCAATCACTCACCAAATGAAGCAACTTGGGAAGTAGAAGACGATATGATCGGTGAATTCTCAGACTTTGTGGACTTACTAGGTATGTTTTATTTTCGAGACTAAATTCCTCTTAAGGGGGGAGGAATGTAATATTCCGATTTTCGAGAAAGGGCAAACGTGTCATTTTGCGAAAACGTAATATTAGATGCATAGTATTTTGGAAAAAAGGTTATATAATATTTATATATATTTTGAATTTTATATATATATATATATATATATATATATATATAAATGAAAAGCTTGGGCCTAATTGCAATTAATGAGTAATTAAGGGACTAATGGTATTTAAGAGGGAGATGTTTTATTTGGGAAAAATAAACCTCCCACTACATACGTTACTTTTCATAATTAGAAAATCAGAAAGTTACGTTGAGTTTATGCCTTTAGAGCACAAGAACAAAGCAGGAGACTTCTTCCAATTTCTAAGTGAGTTCTTAACAGATTTCAGATCAAAGTAGAGCACCGGCATCGTGAGAGGACGAGGATCATGTTGATACTAAAAGTTTGAAGTTTTACCAAGGTGTGAGGATAACCCTAAATCTTGTTTTCTTCATGTTTGATTATGTTTGGGTTGAAGAAAGTGTGTGATTCGTAGTCCTATATAGTTAGAAACCTTGATCCTAACTAGTTCTTGAATTGGTTGTGGATCAAATAGGTTTTCGTCGAAGTTTGAAGTTGTGCTGCAGATTTTCTGCAAGTTTGGATTTGCTTGTGCTTGATCAAGTAAGGAAATCTTACCTATTGCTTTAGTTATGGTTTGGTAAAGCTGGGGTTTGTTTTGGAGGTGTTTAGATGTTTGAATCATTGTCTAAACGTTGCTATGCAAGTGGTAGTGCTACATATTGATAAAGTCAGGTTTTTATGCTGTTTTGATGTGTTTATTCGTGTTAAACATGTTTGGTTTTGGTTAGAAATCAAAAAGTGCAGGAAAAACCAAGTTTAGGGTTGTGCTGTGTCGAATGCGTACGCATTGGCTAGCAATGCGCACGCATTGCTGTTACAGGTTGTCTTGTTTTAGTTCCAGCAGGTGCAATGCGAGAGCAAATTAATTATTTCAGCAGGTGCATTGCACACGCATTGAAGGAAATGTGCATGCATTGGTAGAACAGAAACTTTCAGCAAGTTTCTGGTCGATGAATGCACACGTATTCCAGGGAATGCGCACACATTGGCCCCAGTTTTTGAGAAGAAGTTGTTTTAAGCTGCGAGATCGGTTTAAATGTTGATTCTTGACCTAATAACATTAAATGAACATGAACAAGCCTTAATTAAGCTTCTGTTACGTTTAGTTTCAGCACCGAATGTACTCTTCCATAGAGTTGAAGTTCGGGACCGTCGGAAGAGTATGTTTGGCTTGTGCTTTGATGAGTTAGTATACATCAATGTCTGTGTATGTGCCTAGGGTGTTGTGTCTAGAGTCTAAGTGAGAGAGTAGACTTGTTATGTGAGTTTTTACCTTAAAAACACTTAGGTGGCTAGTTAATGATTAATAAATTACACAAGTGTATAGTAAAAGACTAAACATCGTAACATTCTTGGTAAGACACTTGGCTATATCGCGATGTGTGGGCGGTTAGATAAAGTGAATAACTCTACTGGCCTATAAACGGCTAAATGGTAGAGGGACTTCGCCGAGTGTGTACACTATCGGGTCTTAACCAGTGGCTATTGGTGTGATCCACTAATAGGTTGCAAACGATACTTCGTGGTGGGTAGCACCATGCTTTGTGCCCTTGAATGCCGGTGTAACAAACTTGAGTTAAGTTAGAGTCGGTTAGTCATGCCATGTTGATGAGCATGATGTGAATCCTAGAATTGAGTCGGTCATATAAAGATATATTAATAATTATGTAATCTTTCTTTATGAAACTTAATTATGCAATAGCTTCTGTTTCTTGCTAATTATTTTTGTACTTACCTCAAATGCATGTTTGTTTGTGTTTGGGGTTGAGAAGATGAATAGGTTGAGCAGGAGTTTGATGAGGACTTCGAGGATGATATATGATCATGCCTTTTATGCTATGTTGACTTTCACTATGTACTAGACTATGTTGATGTTTCTTTTCAGGACATGTTGTTTTTCATTTGAAACTCTTGTAAGATAACTATGTTGCTTTTCTTTTATGACACCGTACTGTTGTAAGCTTTTATCATGGTTGTAAGATATATCTATCTTTAGTATGTTTGCGTTTCTATTCTTATCTTGTAAAAAAATATACTTGAGTCTCTTAAGTTTCCGTTAATGCTAAACTCGATACGACGTAGTAGAGGCTTACGCATAGTATTGATTTAATTAATATTATACGTGCCGAACGTTCTATTTCCGGATAAGGACTCGGTGTCCGGGAATGGAGCGTTACAGATCTCTTCTCAATTTTGAGTGTAGCCTAAGCAGCTCAATGATTGACAAATAAAGAGACTTAATCACATATAGTTGGTGATTAAAATGATGAAATTAATTGCATGGTTACACACAATTAAATTATTACATATTTTAGTTGTGATTAAAGGGTGATTGGCATGAATGAATGAGTCATACTTAGACTGTGCAATTTGGTGGAATCTAATAATCAATTGTATTGATTAATTAAGTTTGTTTAGTCTTTCGATATTGTTCTTTGTATACACATTATTTGTTATTATGTGTCACTTGAGAGATTATATAATCAAACCGTATGTGTCACATAAAGATTATTTCTCTTGCAACTCTCGGAGTAGCCAAAGCATCCATAATGTAGGACAAGTAATAAATTGTTGATCACATAATGAATAGTGGTCACACAAGTGATACATACATTTTTTCGACCAATTAAATCATTGACCAATGCTCAGCCCCAGAGGGAATTTCTTGTTTAATGAGATTAATTGAAATAAGATGAAAATTGATATAACGATGAGGGGATTTATCTTATGCCTAAATGTACAGATGGTCTTTCTCTATTTTAATTGATTCTCCAATCTTATTACTTTTGAAATTAAATTCTATGTGGTGTCTACGACCTCTGACCAAAGGAAGGTTTTGAATTTACTATTTGAGAATTAACATTAGTTCATTCTATGAGGCAACTCATATAAAAACTTTGGAATGCATAGGTTTGAACCTTGGTTTTCGTATGGGTGCTCCACCACACCTTACGAAATCAATTTTGTCAACCGATGAGTTGATTTATGAGCATATGGGCGACATGATCGCTTATGTCTAATGCTCTTAAATTAAAGTATAGTCAGACCATATAAGGCATGCATCTCCATTATGGATTTAGTCCATTTGTGACCACCTTAATATTAGAGTTGTCATCAATGACACAAAATTTAAGGCTTTCAGTACATAACACATAATGAAGTTAGGTTATAATTGTTGGTTTATAGATCGATTTGGAGTACTACTATTATGATATTCTTAATGTCTCTGGTGATTTCTATTTATAATGGTGTAATTAAATACACTCTTTATGTTTGAAAGTGTTCGCAACTGTTTTACGGACACATAAAGACAAGTGATCTATATAGTATTTGATCAATTGTATTCAAACGTTAAGAGTTGAGTTTTGAGACATATAAAGAATATCATTGTCTCATTTTTATTACACGTGAAGGTAATTATGTCTTATTAATTAAATGTCAATAATAATTGGTGTTTACTTTTGTTAAGGACATTAAAATTAGCTGCCTCATTAGTATGGAAATTACTATATTGTTGATCTCATGCTGATATTGTTCTCATTCGATTGTGATACAAAGTGAAGTACTTTCGACCTCTATTTCACACAATCACTTAAAGTAGATTGGATATATCTATAAAGCTAGTATTTTTCAGGATGTTAGACACTTAGTAAAAGTCAGATATGCTAGGTTTAAGATTTTAAAATCTTTCATTTGTTGAGCTTGATGGTACTAAGTTGTATCTAACTTACATAAGATAAGTGACATCAAGGTAAATATCACATTTTTGACATATGAAGTTGCAATATTCTTCTTTAAATAAAACTTGAATTGTGCTGAGACTTAGAGCTTAACGTATTTATCAACATTATTTGAGTTTTGTGGGGTTTGTATAATGATACAACAAACCATTAAGTCCACACACATATTGTCGAATTCTCGTTTGAGATCATATTAACGTAAGTGTCTTAGTTCTTATTTTGGATGGATTGAGAATTTATCTCAAATTTAGATATCATCCATTTTGGTGCCTTCTTATCCTTATTGAAGCTTATATTGTCCACAAAGCTTCTATAATCAAGGATAAAGAAAGCTCATTTTGAAAGTGTAGAGCAAAAGACACATGGAAAAATATGTCATTTTCTCCTCAAATGCTCTAATCACACATGTATGCAATACCGTTTGATTGAGTGGGAGAATCTTATCGAAATTGACATTTGTTAGTATCCTATAAAGTTAACATCTATTTAATTAGACATGGTGTAAGATTATTTAGTTCTCCTCTCGGTTGTCATATTGACAATATCATGCTACGGAGATAATTTTTTGAAATATTACACATTCAGATTTGTCCTTATTTTGATAAGAGTCCATAACTCTTTTATAGTTTTGGACACGTAAAGTGTTCGTATGTAAATAGATGTTTTGATCATGTGTTCTAGCATAACGTGAAGTTAGGAACCATACCGTATTTGAGAATTGCTAATTGAGTGTGAGTAATTGTTCCAAGTGATTAATCATAAGGTGAACGGCATAATCATGCATTGAAGAAAGTTGTTGACTCTAAATGAAATACATTGTATTTCATATTAAGAGAGTCACTTAAAGATCGATCACATGTTAAAGGCAATCACATTTTGTGTCTACTCTTTTAAACCACTAGCTACAGAAAAACAGTGAGTAGGTTTCTCAATATTAAACCTAATTCTACTTGAATTGTGTGCATTAATTTACCTGACCATTGGTTAGATGAAGTTGTTCTTTTAAACATTGCAAGCATGAGTTGCATTGTTACATCTTGAGGAAATTCATGTTTTGCACTAGTCTCTTGTTGTTAATTATAAAGTCCCATATTGGTGATCTAAAGATTATGTTGGAACTTATTCTTGTTATGATGAACAAGTTGAGAATTTTCTCTATGAGGTACCCTAGACTATAAATTCTTCTATATGGTTATTGAAGAATTATTTGTCATATTGTTAACAGTAACTCATTATAAAATGGTTTATTAGACAATTATAGTGTTTGTCTTTTGTGTGGCAAACCATATAAATGTACACAACATGTTTTGAGGAATAAAAGTACTGAATATTTGTTTTGGTTTGCAAGTTTGTATATAAATTTTGTAAGCTTCTGATGAGAGTCAAATTGGTTATCGTTTACTATGTGATTATACCCTGTTTATAACTCATTTTATATGTATTCGGAGACATTTACTTTAGTTTTATGCAATTTTACATCCTGGTTGTCATTTCGAGACCTAGGATGTAAAGTCCAAAAATCTCATCTTTTTTCGGTGTTTTGATGCATTCTCGGTCACCCTAATGTCCTGAAGGGATTACGTGTGGTATTTTTTGTGATATTCTACAGGACTTAGGTGTTCAAGATTACCGGAAGGCGATATACGAGGGTTGGAACGTGTGGCTGAAGCTTAAACGTTCAAACGGATCAAACTCGTTGGTGTTTTCAACCTACGTTCCATTGATCAGAATTTTGATCCACTTTAGAGTTATTTTCTGGGTTGGACATCATCATGATAGTTGTAGACATGTTCTTCATCTTTCCATGCATTTTGAATCATATGATTTGGAGGTCTACACACAAAGTTATAGCCGATTTACCGAAAATATGTCAGCAGGCCGGCGCCTATAAGTTGTAGGCCACCGCCTACAAGATGCTGGGAGCTACAGAAATCTGCTTCATGTCATAGGCCACGGCCTATGAATCACAGGCCACCGCCTACGAACTGTTTTGCCCATTTGACCCTTTTAACACTATAAATACCCCATTTGTATTAGGTCTTCTTCCAGCTCGTTTTTTCAGCCTTTTTCTGCACTTTTTCATCCTCTTCTTAGATTTAGATTAGGTTTGTAAATATATTAGCTTATATTAAGTTTATTTTGTGTAATCCAATGATCGATGCTACTAGGCTGTTGCTATTCCAGGTCGGGTCTCGTTTTCGTTTCCGGTGTTCTTCGTCTCGATTTCTGGTAATTTCAATTACTTCTTATTTCTTGACTACTTGTTAGCTTCCATGTTTGATTTCTTGGTGTTTTCATGTGGTTTTTTTTTGGGTATAATGAGTAGCTAATATCCCGATAGTCGAGTTATGTGATAATCTTTGAAATCGAAACCCTTGCTTGTTGATTGAAGTATTTCGATGTGTTGATTGTTGATTCTTGGTGTTGTTATTGTTCTAGAACTTATGCTTGATCACGTTTATGAATTTGCGACTCGAAATCGTATTTCACATATCTTCTTTATAAATGTATTTTGCGAGAGGATACGGGAACCGGGGTTCTAGGATCACCCTGTAAAACCGACTGAGTTGTTTAGATTCGGTTTCGTGTGTGAGGTTTATATTAACTTGTTGAGCGTTTCATTGATCATAGACCATGTTAGGTCAGTTAAATCCGATCAGTGGACTGTTGAACCTGACATAGGAGGGTAGATTATTGAAATAATGTCTATTCTCGGATTAGGAGACGACACCCTTCAACGATGCCAAGAACATTAGAGTAGATCGAAATCACTTCCAGAAATGACTTAGGGTTAGAAAGTATTCGGTTGAATCATAGCTCGGCTTCACTTTTATATAGTTTAAACTCTTTTTTTTGTGTATGTTTCATTTGTAAAACCGGTAATCTGACAAATCACCATGTCTCGTAGTAGTGTTGGCCTGAACTAGGAACACGACCGACTTTGATACTTAACCAGATTCCATGTGGGATACGACATTGCTCGCCATTTATAGTACACCTGACTCGGTACCCTGCCGGTTAGAGTTGGCTATACTGTAAAACGGCTATCAGCTTCCGATTTTGTACATTGGTTTGCATTGTAACGATGCGTAAGACAAGTGTGAGCATTAACCATACTTTAGTATTGTATACTTGCATTTGTGTTGAGCTATTTATTTTATAGTTGAGTTTCCTTCGAGGATTATGTTGCAAGATAATGATGAATCTCATAATGTTTAAGAGGTTCATTGAGATTATCTATCAAAATAATAATAATAATAATAATTCTCATTAACCTTGCATTCAGTGCCCTTTGAAGGTAAGCTTGAGTTTTTGATTGGAGTAGCTCATATGTCGAATAGCCGAATGTTTTGTGTTGTTAAGTCACAGGCTTTATGAGTTTTGGCCTATGGTTCTTAGTTAATTTTTGCTTTTGACCAAATTTCAGTTCGACTGCATTGTCCTTTTTATGAGGTTATTTTTGCATATCGAAATTAGAAAATTGACATTTATGAGACATTTTGTCAGATGTACACTAGCTATAAGACGAGCGTCAAGTAGAATAATATGAATTTATGGATTGTGGCTTTTGCCGGCTTACATTATTTCACAATCATGTTGCATTCATATTTGACTTATTGACACATAAAGTTGATTCGTCTGAATTCTCTGAAAATTGTCTAAATTGGCATCATAGTGATGTAGGTGTTACATGAAAGTGCACCGAGTTCATGTATGAGGATAATCCATTTTGGATTCGTGGACCTGAATGACATTTTGATTAGCTCGTTCATAAAGTAACTTGACTAGTTGATGTTGTACACGTAATGATTGAAGGAATTGTTCGACTTAACAGAGCTTGCCCGCCATTGTTCTTGTGCTAATGTTTGCTAGTTGGAGTTGTTTTAATAAACCAGTGAGTAACATTATGTGAATGCAATATATTGAAGTTACTCATTAAAATTCTGCTAACCTAACTATCAGGCCAAGTGGGAGAATGTTGGAATTATCTCTTATTTATTTTATAAATATAGATAATATTATGTGGCCCTTATAATTATTATGTTACGGTTATTTTGTATTTATCTGGTTAATAGCATTATTAGAGACTCCAATGATGGCTAGAACTCTTTGATATCATTATCTAATAATGCACTAGGTCCATTGTCTTGTCTATATAAAGATTATATGTGTACCATCGGTGAGTGGTCATTCAGAACAATAGGCAAAGACCAAAAGGTCTAGTAGTACCATGTGTCGTTCCGTTCTTGTGTACGTGGAACTTCTTCTCTTTCATAGATTCAGATCGTGATGACGAATAACAATACAACGGAGTCGAATAACAATGGATATAGGAAAACGATCACCAGCTTCCGCTTATTCATGTACTATGATTTATTGTTTTATATATCAGAAACACGACAGTGTCGGTGTATTTTCGGACGCTACCGTTGTTTTTTTTGTTGACGGTACCGTCCTATTTTTGGAAATCTATCGTCATAGTCTTCAACAAATTTTAGGTGATTTCCAAATACGACACTACTGTCCGAAAATATGTTGGTATCGTCGTGTTCCACTTCACAGAAAGGATCACAGGACGGTCTTTACAACATAGAACCCAGGCTCCTACTTTTTTATACATATATACGCGTGTTTCTTTATCCGTCACTTGATTGATGATATGATATATATATATATATATATATATATATATATATATATATATATATATATATATATATATATTGAGTATGGATATTACGAACGGGTAATCGGGTAATTCTAATTAGGAAATAATACAAGAACAAGAATATTTGGGTATGATTTGGACTGAACTCTCTCGAGAGCTGCCTACGTATCCAGGTTAAGTAACAAACTGGAATCAAGTCCCCCTCGTAGTTCAGGGTGTTCCTTATATAATTGTAGATCGTGATTCTCTTCCTTGCGCAATGGGAAGTTATCAACGGTTATCCTCTGCATGTTGCTGATCGTGGGGCCTACCCACGTTTGCATGCGGTTGAAGCGATGTTGACTTCGGTCTTTAGCAAAGACTCGGCCGGACATTCTATTTGAAGTGTATCTGCGCGCGATCGATCTTCTGTTTAGAAACATACTTCTGTGGTGGAGCTCTGCTCCTCAGACTATTCTGGTCAGCCCTTTTGGTCCTGTCGCGCCAATCCATCGCCTTAACTGTCTATCTGTGGGCCTGGCCCACATAAGAATAACCTGGCCCAACGGCCCACCTATCATCATAAGCCCCCCCTAGACTAGGGTGGACTGCTTCACAGCCGCTCTAGTCTGAGACGTTTTATCTTCTGTCATTATTATATCGTGAAACGGGGCCAGGTCACGCTTGGTCATCATTGTAACTGTCAATTGAACCATTGTGTCGTATCCACTTCTTTTCATATAATCACCTCTCTCATCAAACGTCACCTCTATATCAGATCTTTGGAACGCATTTTGGCGATTATAAGTAAGTTTCATTTTTACATTGCTCCTTGCTTCTTGCGATTCTTGATTCTTTCATGAGTCTAAGAGCCGATACTGCCTCTAGTGATTCCATCGAAAAATTGTTTGATTCGCCAGAAGCAATTTCTAGGGCCATAGAGAGTGAAGAAGTTAATTCTTCTAACCCTGTTCATTGTCCCGAAACGGTAATAAACCCCAATCATCCTTCTTCTTCGATCGATTTGAGAAACACTTCCACTTTTGGGGATAACCCGTTGTGTCTGTTACCTTCTCATCTTCTCCCTCCTGGGGTCTTTACTCCTACTTCCATCGTCCATCACTATCCGGAAGATCACTCTGCTTTTTTACATACCCTAAAAAGGGAGATTAACCGATTCGACAAAACCAAGGCTATCATGGCTTGCCACGGTGTTGCTAGCAAGATGACCAAAACTGAAATGGCCAGTCTGTTGAAGACTTATCGAATCCGCACTGAGCCGTTTGAAGTTGTTCTTCCTAAATCAACCGAGTATGCTTATAATCCTCCAGCAGGATTTTGTACAGTGTATGCTGATCAGCTTCATAGTGGATTAAGATTCCCTCTTCCCCCTGGGTGTGTAGAGATAATGAAATATTATAAATTAGGAGTTGGCCAGATTCATCCAAATAGCGTTAAATTTTTGATAGGTTTCATGATTTGGTGTCGACTGAACACCACGCCCTTTTCTGTAAAGCTGTTCAGGAACTTTTACCAATGTAAGTTGACACAGGGGAGTGGAGGATGGTACCATTTTTGTCGTAGGGCCAGTGCTCCGATTATCCCCATGACCGGGAAGGACAAAACCAAGAAGAAATGGCAAGAACATTTCTTCTTTGTGAAACATAACTCAGATGTTACCTTAGGGCGGTGGAATACAGCTTCTATGAAAGAGAAACTGGAAGACTTGATTGATGAGACACTGTCTCAATATCTTGTTAGTAATAAGATTTCCCTAAATTTAGACTTTATATGTTCTGCCATGATAGATGCTGCTCAGCTTCAAACCGCAGGACCTGTTGGTTATGTGGAGTTTTCCAAGAAACAGTACCGAAAATGTATGTTTGTACTTGCATCTTGTTTTGATTTTCGATTACGACTTAATTATCTTTTCCTTTTGTAGTGGCCAATGTAGATGACTTGATCAATATTGATGCTGATGAGGAGGAAGAGCTCGAACAGACGCCTATGGATTCGGAACGGACCTTGTCTGTTGTACCTGGGGCTGGTGAGGTTTCTGCTCAGAAGGAAACCGAAGAGAGAGTTGTTGACTCTGGTGATGCTGCCCAGGAAAAAGACGCTGCCGCGGATCCTTCTGTTCAGATCTTGCCGAGCATTGCTGAGAATACCATTTCTCTTGTCGATCCTATTTCTGCTCTAGCCGCTGTGCCACTGAGGACGGTATCTCAAAAGAGCAAAAAGAGACATAGGCCTACTTCTTCTGAGACATCTGCCAGTGATTCTTCCTTTGGTTTCGAAGATATGTCTGCAGATGACTTTGCTGATACAGTAAAGATTTCTTTTCTTTTCTTTTCTTTCTTTTTTTTTATACTAAAATCTTCCTTCTGCAGTGTTATCACTTTGGTAAGGCCTTGCACAAAAAGACTTCTAGCATGGCCAAGGATATTTCTGACCTGCAACGAAAGGTGAGGCGCCTGGATGAGGCTGATGCCAAGATAGCCAGTTTGGAATCTTCAGAGGCTGTGGCTCGCCAGGAAGTTGATCGATTGAAAGCCGATCTTGCTAAAGTCGAGGTTTCTTTGTTTACCCAAGAGAGCATTTGAAATTTAAAGATGAGCAATTGAGGAAGATGAGAGAGGAAAACCATCAAAGACTGGGTCATTGCAAAGAAAATGAAGGCTGATTTTGAAGAAAATATCGGCGAGATGGAGAGAGAGCCCGCTTTCGAATGTTGTCCAGAAGGTTATATCAGGGTATAAAGCTGCTCCTGAAACCCTTGAAGAAATCCAGGTAATATTAGCTCCTGCTCTACGTAGAGGATATACTCTTGGCGTTGTTGAAGCCAGACCAGCCGACTTAGTGATCAGCACTCTGCCTAATCATAAGTTATATGATAAGAAAGCAGGCGAGGTCTTCACGAAACGGTATGACGAGTACAAGAGTGGGGAGGACATTGTCCGCAAGTATGCCAAGAAAAAGTCCTCTCAGCCTTCTGTTCAGCCTTCTATTATAACATCTACTCAACTCTCAGAGAAATCTTTCACCCTCGAGAGGCGTGCGCTTTCGGATATCTCCTCCGCTTCTTAATTTACATGTTTTCTTAAAACTTTGAATTTTGCATTGTGCAGCTTTTGATGTAATGCCTTTGTGATGACTTTTGACTTTGATATTTTGACATTCTCTATTAGAGTATTATCTTCTTGTCGTTATCTTCTTGTCTTGTCTTTCTATTGCGCTGCAAAGAAGTGGGGAATGTTGTCCTTAGCTTCTTTTGTTTATAATATACATTGCATATATATTCTTCTCAGCATATTCTTGCTCTGCAAGTTTAGTTTTTGTATTCTGGTAATTGGGTCTTTTGCCAGAATGCCTTTGCGCTGCAAATTTGGCAATTTTATTAGTTAAGTGGGACTTCTGCCCAGAATTCCCTTGCGCTGCAAGTTTGGCATTTTATTTTTAAGTGGGACTTACGCTTGAGTGCCCTTATGTTTGCAAGTTTGGCATTTTATTATTTAAGTGGGACTACACGCGAGAATGCCCTTTGCTTTGCAAGTTTGGCATTTTATTTTTAAGTGGGACTTCTGCCCAGAGTGCCCTTGCACTGCAAGTTTGGCATTTTTATTATTTAAGTGGGACTTCTGCCCAGAATGCCCTTGCGCTGCAAGTTTGGCATTTTATTTTTAAGTGGGATTTCTGCCCAGGGTGCCCTTGCGCTGCAAGTTTGCTGAGTAAGTATTCTGACTTTAATTCCTTGTTTTAATACAAGTTAAAAACACATACATGTATAATCATAAAACTGAAAAAAGAAATATTGATTCAAAGTAGCATTATTTACAGGAATAAATTTGCTTTAAGGAAAAAATTTCCTTAAGTGAACAGCATTCCAACTTCTAGGAATTGTTTTCCCAGAGGCATCAGCTAGTTGATAAGATCCTTTTCCATGTACTTTAACAATTTTATAAGGACCTTCCCAATTTGGGTCTAACTTCCAAGTGGGACCTTGTTTGCTAGCCTCATTTCGTCTTAGCACTAAATCGCCTTCCTTAAAATACGTACCTTTGACTTTTGAGTTGTAGTATTGGGCAACCCGTTGTTTGTATTTTGCCATTTGTATCAGGGCTATGTCCCTTTTGCGCTCTAATTCATCCTTGACCTGCAGCATATCCACCTCCTGAGTTTCTGGACAGTATAATTCTGTCCTGGGAGATTTGTGTCCGATTTCTGCAGGTATCACTGCCTCGCATCCATATGCCAAAGAGTATGGAGTTTCCTGTGTTGCAGCATTGGGTGTAGTCCTGTATGCCCATAAGATATTTGGGAGATGATCTACCCAATGAGATCCCTCTTGTTCCAATCTTTTCTTGATCCCTGTTTTATTTGTCTATTTGTTTGCTCCACACTCGCCCATTGGCTTGGGGTAGGCCATTGATGTAAAGTGTTGAGAGATTCCAAGATTGGTGCACCAGGCTTGCACTCCTTGATCTTCAAATTGTGTGCCATTATCTGAGATGAGGACTTTGGGGATTCCATATCTGCATAGAATGTTTTTCCACAAGAATTTTTGTATTTGTTTAGCTGTGATGGTGGTTAAGGGTTCAGCTTCCACCCACTTGGTAAAATAATCCACTGCCACCACTAAAAACTTGAATTTCCCGGGTGCTAGGGGTAGTGGGCCCACTAAGTCTACTCCCCACTGGTCAAAAGGCCATGGAGATGTAATTGGTATCATCTCTTGAACAGGGTTATGTGATAAATTGCTATGCACTTGGCATGTCCTGCAAGTTTTGACCAGGTTCTCTGCATCTTCTTGCATTTCTGGCCAATAATACCCATAAAGCCTACATTTTCTGGCTAAAGCTCTTGCTCCCAAATGATTTCCACAAATTCCAAGATGGATCTCTCTCAATACATAATCCCCCTCATCTGGGGTTACGCATTTTAACCAAGGTGCCGTATAAGACTTTCTGTACAGAACATCATTGAACAAAGCATACCTGGCTGAGAGTCTTATCAATTTTATGGCGCGAAGTTTATCCTCAGGAAGTCTTCCATCTCTTAAATATATAACAATTGGATCCATCCATGTTTCTGCTTGTGTTATCGGTTGTATTTCCATTTTATCACAACTCTTCTGCTTTAACTGCTCCACTAATACCTTTTTGTTTGACAAAAAATTTTATCCTAGCTTTGATAAAGCATCAGCTCTGGTGTTTCGAGCCCGAGTTATCTGCTCCACTTCCACCATTGAGAAATCTTGCAGTTTCCTTTGTGCTACTACGAGGTATTTTTTCATAGGACCCTCATTTGCTTCATATTCTCCCTTGATATGATTTGTTACAAGCTGTGAGTCCGTATAGACTTTTAGGTTTTGTACTCCCAACTTCTGTGCTAGGTTAAGACCAGTTATTAAAGCTTCATATTCTGCCTCGTTGTTGGTAGCTTGGAAGTCGAAATGAAGTGCGTATGGGAATTCTTCACCTTTTGGACTAATAAGTAGGAGTCCTGCTCCTGCTCCTTCTTTGTTAGAAGCTCCATCCACATAAAGCTGCCACTGTTCTGCTTTGTTCTTCTCAGACTTATTCTGTTCAGCCTTTTGCTCTATAGCTATGGCTTTCTCTTCTGCTAAGAAATCAGCTAATGCTTGAGCTTTGATTGCTGTTCTTGGCTTGTATTCAATATCAAATCCTGCTAATTCAACCACCCACTTTGCCAATCTTCCAGATTTATCTGGCTTTTCTAAAATTTGCTTCAAAGGTTGGCCTGTTAACACATTTACTGTGTGACTTTAGAAGTATGGTCTCAATTTCCTTGTAGCATGTACTAAGGCTAAGACTAATTTCTCCACCTCTGAATATCTGACCTCCGGTCCTTGTAGGGCTTTGCTTACAAAGTATATTGGCCTTTGTATCATGCCATGTTGCTTTACTAACACAGCACTAACTGCTTCCCTGCAAAAAGACAAGTAGAGAAACAGAATCTCACCTTCCTGAGGAGAGAGTTAGAGTCGGCAAGTGACTTATATGATCTTTTAACTCCTGAAAAGCCTGTTTACATTCTTCATTCCACTCAAATGGACTGGCCTTCCTGAGAATCTTGAAGAATGGCAATGATTTCTGTGCTGATTTTGACAAGAATCGATTTAGCGCTGCCAATCTTCCAGTTAATCGTTGAACTTCCTTGACATTCTTTGGTTCAGGCATGTTTTTTAAAGCTTCTAATTTATCGGGGTTGGCCCCGATACCTTGATAGATATCATATAACCCGAAACTTGCCTCGATCTCACTCCAAAGGTGCATTTTTTGGGTTCAACTTCATTCTGTTTGCCTTAAAACTTGACAAACTTCGCTACATCTTTCAAATCTCGATCAAGAGTCCTCGCTCTTGATTAACAAGTCATCCACATATACTTCCATTGATTTGCCAATCTGTTGTTTGAAAATGGTATTGATCGCCTTTGGTAGGTTGCCCCGCATTCTTTAATCCAAAAAAAGGCATAGACACACATAGTAATATGAACCAAATTCGAGAGTAAAAGCGTTTTTATAAAGATCTACGAGGTCCATCATAATCGATGATATCCCTTATAAGCGTCTAAGAAAGAAAAATTTCATAACCAGCTGTCAGAGTCTACTAGCTTTGTCAATTCTAGGGAAGTATAACTATCTTTAGGACAAGCTTTGTTCGGATCTGTGAAGTCCACGCACATTCTCCAAGCGCCATCGGCTTTTTGACTAGCACTGGATTTGCTAGCCATTCAGGTAGATCACTTCCTTAATCATGTTGGCTCGCAACAATTTTTCCACCTCTTCTTCGGGATGCCTCTATCCTTTCAGGGCAAAAGATCTCTTCTTTTGCTTCACCGGTTTTCTTGTTGGGTCAATGTTGAGCCTATGAACAGCTAATTCTGTTGACAGTCCAGGCATGTCACTTGCCTTCCATGCAAATACGTCCTTATAATCTTTCAAGGTTCTAACCAACATCTGTTTATGTTCAGCGGGTATCCACGATCCTATACTGACCGTGGATTCAGGATTCTGTCCATCTAGCATAACTGATTCAACAGTATCATTGGACTGCCAGCTTTTTTCTTCATCCGGAATCAGGTCTTCCATTGTTGTTACTGCCGCACCTTCATTTTTCCACCGATCGTGGTCGTAGCGATTCTTAGCAAACATCTACATCCCTTTAACGCTTGCCTCTCCATCCAAAGTTGGGAATTTCATGCTGTTGTGTGCTGGCGATACTACTGCCCTTAGATCGATCAGCGCTGGTCTTCCCAGAATCACATTATATGCTGACGGAGCTTTTACTACCACATAATTGACCATCAGAGTCCTGCTCTGTGGTCTTTGTCCAAAAGTTGTCAACAATTTTATCATGCCTACAGGATGTATGGGGGGTCCTGTAAATCCAAAGAGAGGAGTTGACACCGGAGTCAGCTCCGAATCCGTTAATTTCATTGCTTGGAAAGCACTGTAATACAGCACGTTAACTGCGCTGCCCGTGTCTACGCAGATTCTTCTGACCAGATTCTTCTGGATAACTGCTTCTATCACCAACCCTTCATTGCTTACAATGGCTGGTAGCGGATCTCTTGGACCGTACTGAACGCTTCCCATAACTTTTTGCTTTTTTGCTTCCCGGTCTTTTTCTGCGCTGCCCTTTTTATCTTCCTGAGTAGCCTTGCTACTTTCTCCTGGCCCACCCACAATTGTGTTCACTGTATTAATTGGGGCGTTTTCTCTATGCCCATCTGCGTCTGGAGATGGATCCCTGTTTCTTCTCTGGTTGTGCCTGTCATGCCCACCGTGGTGCTTCTTAAATTCTCTTCTTCCTCGGGGATTATCCCCTTGTGCTCGATCAATGCATTCATCAATCTTTCCTTCCATAGCTGCTGCGTCTATGTCTCTGATTAGATCCCTGCATTGTTCCGAATCATGTCCAATATCTTTATGGTACTTGCACCACCTGGTATGATCTCTTTTTTCCCTTGGACCCCTCAGCGGAGGAGGAGTCTTAGCAATCCCTTTCTTTTCCATAATTGCCAGCACTTGGTCACGAGTCCTGTTCAGAGGGATAAGGTCTCTGTCCTGCAGAGCCCCTTTCTTCCCTAATCTTTCAGAAATGGGAGTGGTTACTCTGTCCCAAACAGATTTTCTTTTCTTGTCATTCCGGTCCTCAGCCTTTCCTTTCTTAGTATCCCTATGGGATTCCTCCCTCTTGGCTCTGTTAGCCTCTTCTCCTTGACAATGGCTGTATGCTATTTCCAGACATTCTTCCATCGTGTGCGGATCTTTACTGCTCAACTTCGCATGTAACCACCCTTCCCTAAGTCTTGCTATGAAAGACGCTACCAGAAATTTATCATCCAGATCTGCTATCTGGGATGATTCTCCATTAAATCTCTTGATGAACTGCAGAACGGTTTCATCACTCTTTTGCCTAATCGTTAGCAAATAAGTCCGGTTTCTTTGGAAAGGTCTTGCTGCGATGAAAGCATGCATGAACTTTCTGGTCAGAGTGGGAAAATCCGGTATAGATCTGGGGTTCAACTTGTTGAACCAATCTCTTGCCTTTCCTGTTAGAAGAGTTACAAATGCCCTGCATTTCATCTCTTCTGGAGCGTTATACAAATTCATGTGTTGAATGTACTGATGCATATGGTCGTATGGATCCTTAGTTCCATCATATGCCTGAATTTTTGGAATTTTGAATCCTGAGGGACATGGGAATGCATCGATGTCTTCAGTGAAAGGAGACACCAGCCTGAATTCATCTTGCTTGGGTTTAAGTATGGCGTCTAACTCTGCTCTGGCGTTATCACCACCTGGGTGAGTAATCACCACTTGTATGCTTGATTCTGCTTCCTGCTTCTCTTTTTTAGCTGTTGGAAGTGGGGTATGTGCTTCGGAGATATCATTATCTTGATTCCTTGCTTTCAAAACCGCCTCGAAAATGGCCTTTATCTCTTCCCCTTTCAGATTGGCAAAGTTTTCTACTAACATTTGTTTAACTGCATCTGGGTTGCTTGTTTGCCCCTCTTCCATCACTTTCTTTCCAGTATCTTGAACATTTTGATCTGGACTTTTATCCTTATTTTGATTTTCCTTTTCTGGTTGAACTTGCTGTTTCTTCGAATTTCCTTGATTTCTTGCCATATTCTTTTTTGTAAGAATCACTCACTAACTAGAATAAGCCCTCCTTCTAGCGCCAAATGATGTAGTATGGATATTACGAACGGGTAATCGGGTAATTCTAATTAGGAAATAATACAAGAACAAGAATATTTGGGTATGATTTGGACTGAACTCTCTCGAGAGCTGCCTACGTATCCAGGTTAAGTAACAAACTGGAATCAAGTCCCCCTCGTAGTTCAGGTTGTTCCTTACATAATTGTAGATCGTGATTCTCTTCCTTGCGCAATGGGAAGTTATCAACGGTTATCCTCTGCATGTTGCTGATCGTGGGGCCTACCCACGTTTGCATGCGGTTGAACTGATGTTGACTCGGTCTTAGCAGCACTCAGCCAGACATTCTATTCAGAAGTGTATCTGCGCGACTGATCTTTCTGTTTAGAAACATACTTCTGTGGTGGAGCTCTGCTCCTCAGACTATTCTGGTCAGCCCTTTTGGTCCTGCCGCGCCAATCCATCGCCTTAACTGTCTATCTGTGGGCCTGGCCCACATAAGAATAACCCGGCCCAACGGCCCACCTATCATCATATATATATATATCTAACTGTCGATCGTGTGGATTGACATTTTTTTCCTTTCCATTCAGGTTGATTAATTCGACTCTCGATCATTTCTTGAGATTCGAATTAGTAATATTCGGAAGAAACGAGAAGGGGTTTAAATTGAGCTGATTTTTGATGGCGGAAATAATCAAGATTAGTAAGAAACATTGCAGGAGTTTATTCTGGAAAATGAAAGCAACATTATAGAAAACAATTATGAATATTAATAAAGCTGGAATAAAAAGACAAAAACAAATTAATAAGTTTCAGTATGATCCTTCAAGTTATGCTCTCAATTTTGATGATGGTTCTGCATTTTATCAGTCTGATGATTATTTCAAATTTGAAGGTTGTTGTTGTTCTAAAAATGATAATTTCATTTATGTAATATGTATAGAATCTTAATTAGGACTTTTGTTTTATTAATATTAATAATTAATATTCATATGGTCATGTTTAGTTTAGTTAAGAGCTTGTTATAGTGGTTATTGGCACAAATATAATTTCTGGACACCTGAGTGACATTGATATGAGAAAATCGAAGTTAAACTCAATATTCGACTTTTCATAGGTTGAATGTTGGTATATGTGATGTTCGACAAGTCTATTTTCAGGACACCCTAGTCATATTTGATCTGAGAAAATCAAAACTAAACTTAATATTCGACTTTACAGATGTCGAATATTGTCATCACACGATGATCGACTTGCACCATTATCGACTTTAATTTTAAATATATCGATAAAAATTCATTTCTTGATTTCAAATCAATTACATGCATATACTAATGTCAAAGACCAAATTACACGGGGCTATTACTTGCACCACAGCCGTTCTACCATTGTCCCCCTATGCACTTACTGGTGCACCACACCATTTTCACATAATCGATTTTGTGAAATTCGATTCTAGAGCTAAGGATCAGATTCCCGTAGAGTCGATTCAGGAACGACGACACTGAGAAAGTCGAACATTGGCTATAGAATCGACTTTTATAGGGTCGATTCTATTATGATACGCTGATAGAATCGTTGTAGTACTAATAAAGACCCCAATTACGCGATGTTCTATCTTTTCACTTTACGAACATTATGTGATGTTCGATCTCTTTATTTTAGCCATACAAATTCGACTCAATATCCCATAGGAAAATTTAAACAAGAAGGATTTGCTTAAAATAGAAAAGCTGTCACGGAAAAAGAAAAGTATACGGAAAAAAGTATGATCAAATTTTGTTCTGATAACGTTTTATAAAATTAACTTCCTATTAAATTTATAACAATTTTAAGGTGGAAACACTTTACGGGAGAAACACACCGGCTATTTTGCAATATACTAAAAGTATATAAAATACCATATGGGGCTTGAATATATTGTGTATTATTATTTATACAGGTGGAGGAGGTAAATCTAACAGAAGCCAGAATCCAGCACAATCATCTGATTCCAAATCCTCTTGAATAGCAAGAAAATGCAACCCACCAGAGGCTTTCTTGGCTTCTTCCCAAGCTTCAGCTTCACTTGTAGTTAAGCTCGTTTTTTTGTATCTTGCGTATATATACCGACTCGATATCCCAACCGATAGAATCAAGCTGGCACGAGCAATATCAACTTCAACCGAACATATTTCCAAGCCGTTCATCCAAGCTGTAATAAAAAGATGGTTTTTAAAAGGCATTCTTGCAGCTTGATGAGAAATTAAACAACTCGTGTACCTACCTGCTAACGGTTTAGCACGTGAAGAAGCGACAGCAAGTCCAGGAATTAATGTCTTTTCATCAACTTCAATTCCCAAGAGATCCAAGTCTAGACTCGCCCCGAACATGTATTTTGTCTGTAGTGATGACACCTCCTCTCGCACAGCTGAAAACAGAGAGAGCTGTAACCTTATGCTAAAAGGTGTACAAGTGCAACAACTGTCTGCAAGCATCTACATGCATGCCGGGAAATAATAGTAAGCCCGGGATACTTGAAAGATTCCTAAATTTCTACCTCATTCTTCCAATAGAAATCAACAATGAGTTTTCGGGGACAATGCAATAATATCAATAGAGCTTATGTAGTGTGAAAACTTGTGAATATGCAGGGAATCTAAGTATGCATATGAACTCCTAGGCATGAAGAAATCGTTTCCTTTTAATTGATGTTTCTTCCCCGTCCAACAATGTCCCATTCAAGAACTCATGAAAATCTCTATTATGATAAAATTGAGCAGTTTGATTCAACCTGTGACTGTTAAATCAAACCAGAAGACACTCAAGTTTATGAAAATGTCTAACTGTCTATTCATCCCAACAAAATAGATGACAAAAGCAGTTCAATATAATTTCCAGGCAAGCTGAAGATACCTGCAAAAGGAAGCTGCACAAAAGCCCATTTTTCTCCATACAGATTCTCGGGAAGTTCCATAGGAAATGGATTATCGAGTGCAAGAAACGGCTTAGCCCCTTTTTGGAAACCAGGATGACGCGTATAAACAGTTTCATATCGCTCTTCCAGCCATAGTATTAGCGACAAACACTGAAAGGACCCCAAAAAAAAAATTCAAAACGAAGTACAGGTGACACATGTTAAATTTGTAAGCAAAAAACAGTTCCCAAAACCATAAATGATGCCGTATAGACAGACAAACTACATCGGCCATCAAAAGGTATATCAATACCAATACTGCTTCTATTTAGTTAGGATCGCCATAGTGTCTATTAGCATGAAAAATGCAAGTGATTAGAAACAGTGAAAAGTCCCCTTGAATAAGCTCTATCAGTTTTCCATGTGAACAGAAAATTTTATGCAGCATAGAATACATGGTTTCACTACCAGGCAGTTTTGAGGGATACAAACTATTTAGACTCGTTTTCAGTAACAACCGTCGATTTTCAGTAATGTCTAGCAACAAAACTGGCAATAATTTTCTACTTACGCAAGAGGCACAGCATTCACATGAAAATATCCCGGAGGTTCAAGTCCGTTTTGAAATGTTGGGATTAAAATACATACAAGACTAGAGAGCTCATTCTAGCAAATCATCATTCCAAGATTAATAACATCTGCCAAATAGTGGAATAACAAACCATGACCGTGTGACTGACCGAGTATTACCAGGCTGCACGGTAAAGGATAAGTGGATACGGGATACGCAGAGTGCAGGATTTTTGGAAAATACAGAATACAGGTAGGTACATATGAGATATGCGTAAATATTAAAAGTATAAGAACCAAATTGTTTATAAAAAATTACACGGATCAGATTATAAATATCAAAAATCATAAATCATAAATCAAGGCAATTTTTAGTGGTTTTTCTTCATTTTTGGTAGCATTTCAATTATCTCCTGATGGTTTGTCCTCAATCTCCCAACAAGCTCTTCATTTTAAGTATCCGAGTTATGAATGTGCATATTCAAACCACGTATCCAACTTTAAAAGAAATTGCAAATTTATCACAGGTATGTATCCTAAGTATCTGGTATGTATCCGTGTCGGAAACATATCGAATATGTGCATCATTAGCAACACATGTGTGCAAAATAGTAATGAATCTAATCATTGACAATAAAATGCAAAAGGAATTTCAGAAATAAGATATTCAAATGAACTTATACATACACGTTTACTCGGAATGGCCTTGATCCCAAGCTCGTCGCATGCCCTTGTAATGATTGTTTGCATCTGAGATCTACAAAACATCATAACCAAATAATCAATTTCCAATATATATTACAGTGAAGATCACCAATCGGAAAGGAAAAGAAAATCGAATCAATTGACCTGAAGAATCGCACTTTAACCGGCAGAGGAACACCTAATTCATCACAAATCGACAACAAGGAGTCCTTCAAGGTGATACTGTTAATGACATTGTTAGGAAAATACTTGGTATACTGAAGAGACAGCGAACTATCGCATACTACCAGCTCCCATATCTTCTTCCCTCTGATATCAAGTATAGGCCTGGAACAGAAATCCAATTCCCACTCCGAAATGCTCTGAGGGTCGATTTCTGGGTCCAGAAAAAACAGTTCCGAAGTGGGATCATCGTTTTCTTCTGCTTCCACGGTGGTTTCGGCTTCCAAGGAAGAAGCAGAGCGTTGAGGCACGAAATTGAAATTTCTGAAATGATTTTTTTGCAATTTTGTAGAGAAGTGAAAGGTTACAAACGGAACTGAGGCCAGGTATCTGAATCTGGAGATAAATTTGCAGGAATGAAATGCAATATTGTTAGTAGTTGCAGAGGAGCAAAGGTTAAGAGTAGCCATGTATGTGAATTACAGAGAGAGCATGTGAATTTGAAATGGAAGACACACCACCTCAGACTCTGAAGCAAATCCTATCCGCCAAAATTGCAGAAGTTATAATTGCAGTTTAGCCCTTGATGTTTAGAAGATTGTACGTGCGTAACCTCTAATTTATGGTACATTTATTTCAGGGGCACACTTTAGATATGTTTCACAATACATATTTATAACTATTTTTATTGTGGCCCGAAACCAATCATATTACATTATTTTTTTTTGTTGGTTCCACATGTTTAACTTTTTTTTTAGTTCATTGTAAAATTTATGATTTGTAGAAAATGTAATGACATGGTGTGGGAGGATCACTGTAACATCAGTGCATACTTATAACATGTGAGTGATAGTAAATATAAAAAGCTATACATAGTACTTAATACAACTTAATTACGACTATCATTTTTATGACATTTTTTTTCTGAATTTTTCCATGATACGTTTCACGTTAAAACAATACTAACGGATATTTGTGACGATGCTCAAATTCGTTAAAGATGAAATTCGAATAATTGAGTTACGTGAGGATAATTCAACTGCAAAAATAGTGGATTTGTTGATGATTTATAGCCCAACCAACTATGATTGATGACTTATGTTACCAAAGATTTTGAGATCAAACTAATAACATAATTATGATTTTATGTGTGAAGACAACTTTTTATAGAGCTCCATCACGGAGTACATTTTTTTATGCATGTGATAAGAGCATGACTAATATCATGGAACGGTTTGTAGCTCATGCATAATGGGGGATAAATCACGAAGCTATTATTATGACAGTTGCCATCGTACCCATAAATGGCCGGACTGCCCATTTCAAATACCTAAGGTCAATGATGAGGACCTGCTCCGAGCTGAGAGTTCAAGACTGAGGTAAACCTGCACCAGTCAGTTGAATGAGCTAAGAGACACCTCACATCGATCGGTTTGTTAGTGAACATATAACGACTTTGTGCCATGTTATGATAGACATTGCATAAGCCCTTATATATATGTAAGGCCAATATTGGGATGAGCCTCTTTTGTCCCTACGCTTTAATAGATGAGATCTATTATTATCTTAATAAGATAAAAAAAAAAAACATTCAATACATGTTAGTCTAACCGTACTATTAATATACTAAACAAATATTACATATGACTATAAATTTAAGAATTAAATGATTTACTGTGAGTCGATACCACATTAATCATAATCATCATTATGATTTCTCTATCCCGGTTTAATCTTAAGGAATTATTATATACAATATAAAATTGGTTTATTTAATAAACAATTATATAATTAAAAAATGTTTTTAATTATTCATAATTATAAGATTACGTAAACAAAATATACAATAAATGACCCGACACAATTGTTTTTAGGACCCAAACTAACACAAGGAAACTAATTTTATGTTAAGATAGAGATTGCCAGCACCTTGTTTCTCACTAGCTCCTTAGCCAGCTGATAATGCTGGATCTCGTCGGGTAATTGATGACGTTCAAAATGATATATCTTACGGCATCAACATTTAACCCATTCTAATTTAAGAGTAGTAGTTTTCGACCATTAATACTATCAAATACTTCATGGCTTACTTTTCATACTGGAATTTATTTTTCTTGATCGGTATCTACAATTCGACCTCTCAAGTGTCTGAAATCGTTGTCCTTGAAAAGTTTATCTATCCCTGAGGAAACTGTAATATTCCGATTTTCGGGAAAGGGCAGACGTGTCATTTTGCGAAAATGAAATATTGGGTTCGGTTCCTTTTATTCGGAGTTTAAGTATTTGTTAAATTATATATATATATATTTCGAGATAAATATGTATATATTTAAGGAGGAAAATCTGATTTATTTATGATTAAGGAAAATAATAAGATTTTTATTATTTTGGGATTTGTTATTTAAGGAAATAAATCCCCACAACTCTTATAACCTACTAGAAATCAGATTTCTCCACCTCCTAAATTCATCATTAGCGTGTGAGAGCAAGAAATTAGGGCTGAGGGATTTTCATCAATTGCTAAGTCGATTCTTAACGGTTTTCAGATCAGAGTAGAGCGCCGGAATCGTTGTGAAGAGAGCAACGTTTTGAAATCAGAAAGTTAAAGCTTTGTCAAGGTATGTTTAAGCCCTAATTCTGTTCTTCTTCGAGTTTGATGGATTCAAACTCATCAATTCGTAGTTTGGTTTGTTTAGAAGCGTGTGATTGAATCTAATCTAAGTTTGGATTTATCACATGTTTTTCTGCAGAAAAGATCAGTGTTTGCTGTTGTTTTTCTGAGTTCTTGGAGTTGGAATAAGCTTGCTAAAGGTAAGAAACTCTTCCTACAACCTAATTGTGGTTAGAGTAGATTAGATCATGTTTTGATGCGTTTGGTATCAAGTTTTTGTTGGATGTAATATCGTCGGATCAATCATAGATTGACCCGATTACGTAGCGGAATGCATCAGATCTAGATCTAAACGAAACAAAGAACATAAATTCAAAATCTAAACATACAAGGGGGTTTAGGAGCCTACCTTTTTATGGTGCTTAACTCCAAGAACAAAAAAGGCTCCTTGAACACGTGTATGAGCAGCCACAGCACTCCAACGTGTGTCTCCTAGCAACACCAGGTGGATGGTGTTTCCCGCCGCCGGACCTCCTTGATATGCTACCGGAATAATCCCGAAGATTATTCCAACTCGAAACCCGAAGAAAATAGCCGAAAATTCCAAGCTATATTTCTTCCAATATGGCGTGTATAAAAGTGTGTCAAAAGGCTTGGGAGAACTCTCTTTATATAGAAGAGTAATCATTGTCCTCCAAGGATTTAATAATTAAGAGATAATTATTACATTAATCCTTTTTCCAAATAAAAGATAAATAAAATAATTATCCCAAACAAATTAGGATAAATCATATTATTATCTAATATTCCATGAATTATCATTTAACAAATAAAAGATAAATCACATAATAAATAATTATCCAAGAAAACTAATTTCCTAATAATTAAATAATATAACAAAAAATGCGCCACTTGTAAACCCAAAATAAGTCCACACGCATATTTCTACATTTGACCAATTAGGTCAAAAAGGTCAACACACTAATTTGGGTAAGTGAAATCACTTAAAAATGTCTTTTCAGTGTATTTAATTATTTAGTCCAACTAAACAATTAATCAACATATCAAATTAAATAGCCCAATCCAACTATTTAATTATAATTGAGGTGCAACAACGAGAAACCTATATCTTATATTAGGAGCTAGCGCGTCGGGGACAATGGACCCATATATTCAAGAAATTACAATAAATCGAATAAAAATTATTCATCGACATGTGAATAATTATATCCAACCTATTAATTCGGGATTACACCACCATAAACCCGAAATCGAACTCTATCGAATATAGATAACTTACACTCAATTTATGAGTCGAAAGCGTCCATCGATATAATCATTACATACGGATAAATCCTCCATAGATCGTTCACTTCGATTCGGGATATTTCCGTAAACCCTTCTCAAAACATATTATCCTTATTTACCATTAACCCCTAGTGATCAATTAGTTCATAACCAATATAATATGAACTCGGCCGATCGATCGCTTTAGGGTTAACAAATAAGAGGAATGTCTGTCTACTTCCCGAGGAAGGAATGGATTCCATATTCGTGATAGCACAGACTACTCACTTATCCTGAATAGAGCCAACGAGAAGTCTTGGACCACATCTGCGAAGTGATCCTTACTAACACATCAAACTCTACCCTAGTCTAAGTTAAATGATCGTGATCACCTCAGATTGAGATTAATCCATATATGATCATCTTGTGATTCGATAAGACTTCTCGATTACGGAATTATATCAAGAACTCAAATCAAATCGGTCCAGCCCTATATGATTATCATCATATATAAATGCCCCATTAGGTACCCTATTACCGACAGTCCGGATAAGAATGTCACACCTAAAGTGTTCTGGGCGCATCATTAGCAAATTAATCTTGAGACCCGTATTCAGATTAATAAACGCTACGGACTAAGTTAATTTTAAGTATATTTTGCAAACTCAATCCTCATGTGTATAGCCATACACTGAGTTATGTGATTACATAATCAATATACTTAAGGTTTTCTGTAGTGTATTAATATTGGCAATAAATGCGAATAAATAAGATGAAATAAATTATGTCATTTATTTAAATAAAACAATTACAAATTGTCTTTCAGGCATAAAACCTAACAGTTTTAAGCTTAGATGTTGATCAGGGATTAAGGGAAGTTAGGATATGTGAAAGTTATGTTTTTCTACTGTTTTTCTGCTATATTTCGTGTACAAGATGTTTGGAATCGAGTAGGGATCGTTAAGAGATGAAAAACAAGTTTTAGGGCTTTTTCTGCGTAGGATACGTACGCATTGGCTAGCAATGCGCACGCATTCCTGTTACAGGATTGCTTAGGATAGTAGCAGCAGGTTCAATGCGTATGCATTCAAGGGAATGCGCACGCATTGTTGTTTCAGAGTTGTTCAGGATGTTTTTATCTCGATGAATGCGTGCGCATTCATAAGAATCTTGCGCATTGATCAAACAGAGAGTTCAGCTTAGGTTCTGGTCTTGGGATGCGTACGCATTGAGCACAATGCGCACGCATTGCTTGAACAGAGAGTTTTCAGCAAGTTTCAGCAACAGGAATTCGTACACATTCCAGAGTAATGAGCACGCATTGCCCCAGATTTCTATATAATGATGTTTTAAGCTATGTTTTGAATTTTAAACCTTAATTCATGATCAAATAACATTAATTGAATATAAACAATCCTCGATTGAACTTCTGGTTTGTTCAGTTAAAACGCCGAATGTACTCTTAAAGGGAGTTGAAGTTCGGATCCGTCGGAAGGGCATGAAAGGGCTTGTGCTTTGATGAACTAGAGTTCATCAATGTCTGTGTAATTGTTAAGATGTGATGTCTAGCTGTCTAAGTGAGGGAGTAGGTTGAGTTAAGGTGAGTTTTATTCTGAAAACACTTAGGTGGTTAGTTAATTCACATTAATAATCACATATGTGTAGATAAAAGCTAAAATGTCACTTATTCTTGGTTAGGCACTGATTCAAATCGGCGATGTGATACGTTCATAAAACTTGGACAATGCTACTGGCTCAAAAGGCTGAAGGGTAGTGGAGGAAATCCATCGAACGTATATGCATACCAGGGAGATCCCGGGACTACCGGTGCTAATCACCGTAGTTGGCAAGTATATCTCGTGGTGGAATTTTCACCATGCATTGTGTCCTTGAGTAATGATGTAACAAAGATAAGCTAAGTTAGAAACGTATAGTCACGACGTGTCGATGGGCATGTAGTGAACCCTAGATTGAGTCGGTCTCACTAAGATAATCTTTTAATAATAAACCTTAATTATGTTGTAGCTTCTACTTCTTACTCTGTATATTGTACTTACTTCAAATGCATGTTTATTTATGTGTTTGGGGGAGAGAAGACGAACAGGTTAGTGAAGATTTTGAGAAGGACTTTGATGACGACGTTTGAGGACGCCGGAGTTGAAGACCTTGTTCATTATTCATTTATTTCATAGACTTGACTTATCATTGGAACCTTGTAGTTTACTTTTAGTTTTGAGATTCGTACTTTTGGATTCGTTTGGTTTTCCGATGTAATAACGTTACATTTCTATCTTTAGTTATTTCTATTCTTGGTTTCCTATTTAAGAAAAATTACCCGAGTCTTTTGCTTCCGTTTGCTTTTATTTGATACGACGTAGTAGAGGCTTACGTGTAATATTATTTATTTAATATTATGCGTGCCGAACGTTGCGTTGCCGGATAAGGACTCGGTGTCCGGGAACGGGGCGTTACAGAAACTATTAACTTTTTTCTTATAAATTGTCCGTTTTTTGAGAGACTTGAGCTGGTTGAAATCCCTTTTTTCTCCAGTCTAGTAATTTCAGGTACTAATTTGGTGCTGAAGTGTCTGCGGATCAATGAATGTCCTGATTTTAAAGTTCTCAGTATCTCTAACGCATGCTAATCTGGTCTCCCTGGATATACCATCACTTGTAGATGATTTAACTCTTACGGACCTTCCAATGTTTGTTGAATTGTCCTTTTTTAGGAGAAGGAGGACGACGTTCGGTACAAGTCCTTTTTTATCTAAAGTTGGATCTCGCCACTCTCAACTTGAGGCTCTCACGCTATGGAAATTAGAATTGGAGGAACCCATGCCATAAAAGTTTTGTTTCGTTTCTATTTTCATAATTGTCTCTATTGATAGTGGTCTTTGTTGTGTAATGAACCGGACCAACCAATGATACAATGCTATGTGTACACGTATATAAAAAATGTATTTTGTCCTTTTGCACATTCACTAACTTGTGCTTTCTTGTAATTTTTCCACTCTTGTTGTGTAATGAACCGGACCAACCAATGATACAATGCTATGTTTTTCTTCAAAAATTGACATCCCTTGTGACAAAAGTTTTTTTTTTTTTTTTGTTGAGTCAATATCGGATCAGAATATTCATAGTTAGTCGGAGAGTAGTGTTGGGAGAGATTCTCACACTATTAAATGTATAAGAAATATAGTTGTGCATTCACTACCACCAATTGGTTATAGTACAACGGAAAGCGCTTGATCTTAACATTGGTTTTAGTACAACGGTAAGCGCTTGATCTTCAAAAATTGACATCCCTTCTGACAAAAGTTTTTTTTTTGAGTCAATATCGGATCAGAATATTCATAGCCGTAATTAGTCGGAGAGTAGTGCTGGGATAGATTGCCCAAACTCTTAATGTATAAGAAATAAAGTAGCGCATTTACTGGCACCAATTGGTTTTAGTAGAACGGTAATCGCTTGATCCTAAATGGTATCGGAGCCAGAGGTCACAAAATCGAACCCTGGTTGGAACATTATTTTAAAAAAAATTGTGCAAGTGTTGAGACAGATTGCTCACACTTGAGGGGGGGTGTTGTGAGAGATTCTCACATTCTTCTATAAGAAATATAGGAACTCTCAACACAGATTGTTCACAATTGAGGGGGGCATTTTCTTTGGATGTATCAATACTATTTTTTTGACTGCTACTTAGTATCGGCAATAGGTTTGAAAAAGTATCTAAAAATATAAAATTTAGATATTTGTATCCTGTCGAAGTAAGGAACCATGGCATATATGTTTGGAATAGATTCCATTTTTTAAGGAGATCTTTTATTAATCAAACGGGTCAAAGCGACCAAAGTCTTACAATTAGAAAATAATCGACAGAAGTAGCAGAATTTTTCACAGTAAACAAAATTTAATCTAAGTTTCTCGGCAGTTTCGTGCTAAATCTTCATATAAATTAAGGTTGATGAGGTAGTTAGGAGTGTTGGGTCTCCCCACCCACTTCGAACAGCGGATTCAGCTCAGATTTCACACCGGAAGTACCCTCGTTTGTGGCCAACTGTCCAAAATCCGGCGGATGAATCTTGATATGGTCTATGGATTGCTGGGGTGGCATCATGGAATCAACGTTAACAAGTCTGGCAAGCATAACTTTATCTCCTGGGTGCAAAGGCCTCTTGGAGGCGTTGGACATGTCGGATAAAGCGGTTCTTGCTGATGAAGTCTTTCTTGCGGTGGAAGTTCATTTCATCTGCTATCCCTGAACTCCCAGCTCAGTGGTCTGCACCTTTTTCTTGCTTGAATCATGTGCATTTTGCACCGAACTATCACCTCCCTTATGATTCTTATTTCCTTGCTTCCCTTTACTGCTTCCTCCTACCTCCGATTGCTTGTTCTTACCAATAGTCTGTTGGGACGTGGATTTATGAAACTCTTTGGTTATTACCTGGACACCATGTGGCTCCACCTGTTTCACACTTTCTCTCAGCTTCCTTACCTCAGCAGGTACATCGTCCATTCCTTTGCCTCAATTTCTTCGTTATTTTCCGGCTTGGTGTCTTCTTGGTTATCATCCTCTGCAAGGACTAAAAATCGAGACCTAGTAGTATCGGTCTTGTCGTGTTGTGCAGAAGATGCATTAGTATTATTTTTAGGGTCATTGCTCGGGGTACATTCATTAGCCTTGGTGGCTGGAGATGTAGGTCTCTTGCGCCTAGTCTGGGCAATCATCCAAGGGCCGTACGGATTTTCGGGTGTAGGTCCTTCTTCAATTATCTTCCCTGTAGAAGCAGTTTGTGCAGCAGGGTCGGTTGGGGTTTAGTTTAAGGGACATTCATTTTTACGGTGTCCAAATTTTCCGCAATCCCAGCACAACATCGGTAGGTCTTCTCATTCAACCATCTTTTTTCTGCCATTAATGAACATGAAGGTTTTCAAGGGTTTCTCCAAGTCAACCTCGACACATACACGGGAAAAACGAGCTCTTGCATTATAAAAAATGTTTGAGTCTACTTTAATCGCTTTACCTACCATGTTCCCCATCTTCATCAAGAATCGTTCCCTAGATGCCCAAACCGGAAATCTTCGGAAGCGTACCCAGGCTAGTGTCGTTTTAATGGCCCTTCAACATGCTCAAAGAAGGGCTTCCACTTAGTTACTGCTAAATAATGCCCCAGAATTACCCACGGACCATTTTCTTAGGCTATTTCATAATCTTCCTTACGTGTAAATCTGACTATGTAATACCCATTGTCCAAATCAGTAAGTTCTAATCGTCCACCCGGTTTCCATAAATTGAATAATCGTTGTGAGAGATAACTGTATGATATAGATTTACCTAGGAGTTTGATGATTAGTGCACGCTTCCAAGGTTGCCATAAATCGAGACATTCGTCCAGGGGTATGACTAATTCATCTTCACCATGCTCTTCTCCAATCAAATTATCGATGTCATCAGCGTAATCGTTGAGTTCATTATCATCCTCTCCTTCGTCTGTATAGATGAAAGGATCTTCGTGCCTGCTTTTGATTACATAGGCACCACTTCTACCGGACCACGCCGTGGTCGGTGTGGCGTTTTCACCGTTGAGCTTATCAAAACTGCGTAAGGTCTTGATCTTTGGCGGAGGACTCCATTGGTGAATGGTGAGTCTTCCATTTTCTTTCACTACGAAGCAGGCGGCTAGGTCTACAATAAATCTTCTCGAATAGATTCCATTTTGAGAGAGTTAAAAAAGCACTACCTTGTTGAAAGGTTCTATATATGTGCCCTTTCTCGGATGTATCAATACTAATTTTGAGAGGTAATATTTGAGAGGTAATACTTAGGAACTTTAGTTGTAAAAAGTAAAGCACTATTAAACAGATACATCAATACAAATTTTGAGAGGAAATACTTAGGAACTTTAGTTGTAAAAAGTAAAGCCCCATTAAATAGACACTTAGGAACTTTAGTTGTAAAAAGTAAAGCACTATTTTCTTTGGATGTATCAATACAATTTTGAGGGGTAATACTTAGCAACTTTAGTTGTAAAAAGTAAATCACCATTTTCTTTGGATGTTTCAATACTATTTTTTGCTGCACAATGGGTGGATGGTGAATTGGAGCAGCAACAGCAAGTCATGATACATTGTAGTTATAAAATAAATTTGGATATTGTTTTTTATTTATTTATCGGTAACATATGACATTTATTTATTATTTACTATTTATAAATATCTTATTCTTTCTTGGCAGTGAAACAAAGCTGCAGGACTTGCTTAGACGGTTTCACACTAAGTTCTTGAAATTACGTTACCAGTCAGAATCAACTATATCTACTTAGGATGTTGTTTGGTATGTTTTTTTTTTTTTTTTTTTTTTTTTTTTGTTTTTTTATTTTTATGTTCTTAACCATACGATTTCTTAAGGCTAATTGCTAAAAGATGCATTATACCGTTTCTTCTGATCGAAAAGCTTAGCGCCATAAGGATAAGCGAATATGTGTTTTTACCTCAATATCTATTTTATTAAACTAATAATAATAATTTTAAAAGAAATAAGATTTAGGGTTTGAGTGTGGATGTTGTTTAAGGTTTAGTTTTTGGAGGTGTTTTTAGGATTTAGTTTTTAGTGGGGAGGACCGGTCGAATAAGTTACGGGTATGTTGAAGTGGGAATGGGTTTTAAGATTTAGCTTTTTTTTGGACGGGAAGAGAGCTTATATTTAATTTTTATTTTTATTTTTTTGGTGCACAAAAGTTGTACACTTGAACCACCAAAAAAATAAAATAAAATCACAGAGCTTAGCACAACTAAACAACTACTTTTGCCAAGCAACCCTTAACTTGTGCTTTGTGCTTTCTGAATTGCCTGTGAAATTAAGACCCTTAACTTGTGCTTTCTGAATTGCCTGTAAAATGAAGACCATCACGGGAGATCTTTGTCTTTTCTTGGTGGAGATCTTTCCATCGAAAGAAATCTTTCTCTTTGGTGAAATTCTTGTCAAATTTTTCCGTATAACGAATGATTATACATATAATTATGGGATAATATATAAAAATCGAGAACTAAAATAAGAAGCCCATATATGTGTTTATCTTGTCTTTTATTGTTTATACATAAAAGTTTTTTCACGGTCTCCATAAAGCCCCTGTTCATTAAAACACAATTGTATAATGTTACTTTTTATAGAAATGAAATTTTTTATATAACTTTTTTGTTTTTCCTACTAATATTAAACAAAATGATACCAAAAAAACAAAAGAAAATAATACCAAAAAAAGAGTGAAATTATTTAGGTACATATTCACTTGAATGGTGCTGTAAAATAAGTTATACCTTATATTGGACAAAGTTGAAGCCATTAACGGAGGCGATTTTCTTATTTGGATGAGATGGATTTTTGTATAATTTTATTTTATGACGCAAAACATTATTAAATGTCTAGAATGTTACAGAAAAGTCACACAATACATTAAAAAAAAAATCCATTTAGAAGAGAGGGGTCGGATAAAATTGGTTATGTAACTCTTAACATAAAAGCCTTTTACATAAAATAAAATAAAACACGGACTTGCCAACGTCGAGCCAAGTAGGCAAATCTGCCCTTCGTTGAAGTTAATTATGATAATGTTTCAAGACATTTATCCAATTATCCCTAAAACTACTACATTCGTCCTGCAATATACGATTTTTTTAACTCTTTAGTTTTTTGTTTTTTTGTTTTTTTATTATCGGAAACAAAAGATTTTCATTAAAAAAACAACGAACACATTACATATTACATCGGACAAACGCCGGACAATAGCCGGACAAATTTCGGATTACCACTGGCCTAAAGCCGGAAATCACCACCACGAGAAACAAAAGAAAATACAAAGAAGATGAGGATAACCCATCTCGACCAAATTCTACCTCACAAGAGAGGACTTGATTTGATAGCATAATACCATAGCCATTTCCATAGCATAAACATACTAAGACTAAACTAAAACCTGAAAAAACAATCCGGAAGAAATGACTATAACCGACCCAATCCAAACACACATAAACAAACAAATATAAAAAAACTACAGACACATAAGCACAGCAGCCACCCCAGATCTCCATCTGTTATCACGAACCACCGAAAGTCGCCTCCGAATTTCAGCTGGCAGATCAATGAAAAAAGAGCAAAGAGTATATTTGCAAATCTGGCAACCGTAAATCCAACCCCTTCGCCGGAAAAAGAAGGTGTGGGAAGAACAGATCTGAACATGCCAAAGGGGATAAAGGATAAACATCCTTGGACATGCAAAGCCGCCTGCCACCTAAAGCCGATCCCGGATATCACAAACCGCCAAACCATCATAAAAGAGCCATCTCCGGCCAGAAATCGGTTAGTCAAAACGGAATCATCGCCGGAAAAAGCTCCTCCAAGAAAGCGCCATCGATCAAGAACAGAGCAGAGAGGAAGCCATTTTCTGGCGAGAAGCACCATCGACCTACTAGTCAAATCCGGAGATAGGACTCCGAAGCGGTGAAAAGGGTGAGGAAAAGGGACAACATAGAAAGAAAACACAGCAACGAGAACGGAATTAGAAAAAAGAAACTGCAAAAGCAGCCGGTACCGGCGCCGGAAAGGGGAGAGATAGAAGAGAGGGCCTGGGCGTTTTTTTTAGAGAGTGGGCAGAGCAAATAGTCATGATCGTTACACCAACTCTTTTGTTTTTGGTTCATAATGTGGAGAAATGAAATATGGAAATCAGGAAGAAAATATTTTATTATTGATTGATTGTTAGAGGTTACAGACTCCTTTATTTATACCGAGGGAAAGAGGACTCCTCCCTATTACAACTTCCTGTAAATACTACATTCTAGAAATAGACTTCTACTACATTCAAACGGGCAGCCGCCACTTACAACCATAGGTAATTTAAATAAAAGGGAATGACAGTCTTATCCTTATTATTACAATAATATACTAACACGGAAATGTAGAATAAAAGAGGCATGAATCTCTACACATAATATAAGTCTTTTTATTAAAAAGGCATGAAAATAGGTTTTGTTGGGATTTTTTTATCCTACGTGGTATTCTATTCCAAATAATGTGATCCACATCAGCAATTAAATGCTAGCATGGCAAAAAGTCAAACGTAGATTCAAATTGTCCTGAAATTGCAATATTTTTAAAAGATACGGGACGGAATTGATACAATGAAATCGTACGAGACTAAAATTGCTACCACCTTATACTTACGGGACCGGTTTTGCAATTTCCTCCACGATACATCCTTATAGACAAATTTTATAGTGATCCCGAATCAATTATATTTCATTATTTTTTTTTGTTGGTCCTACATGTTTGAACTTATTTTATTCATTTTAAAATTTATGATTGATAGAAATGTAATAACATGGTGTGGTTGGACCAAGACAACCATAAAATCACTCAGTACTTATAACATGTGAGTGATATAGTAAATATAAAAGGCTATACATGATACTTAGTACAACTTAATTACAATGATTATTTTATGAGTTTTTCTAAATTTTTCCATGACATTTCACGTTAAAAAAATACTAATGAATATTTGTGACGATACTTAAAATTGTTAGAGATGAAATCGGTTATGGTTCGGATAATTATGCTCTATAAGGATAATCCAACTGCAAACTTTGTTGATTATTTATAGCTGGGCCAATTATGATTGACAACCTACGTAGCCAAAGATTTTTGAGATCAAACTAATAGCGTGATTATGATTTTATGTGTAAAAACAACTTTATAGAGCTCCATCATGGAGTTAATGTTTTGATGAATGTGATAAGAGCATGACTGATATCATGGAACGGTTTGCAGCTCATTCATAAAGGGGCATAAATCACGAAGTCATTATTATGACAGTTGCCATCGTACCCATAAATGGCCTGACTGCCCATTTCAAATGCCTAAGGTCAATGATGAGGATCTACTCCGAGCTGAGAATTCAAGACTGAGGGGAACCTGCACCGGTCAGTTTAATGAGCTAAGAGACACCTCACATCGATCGGTTTGTTAGAGAGCATATAACGACTTGCGCCATGTAAAGATAGGCATTGCAGAAACCCTTGTATATATGTAAGGCCCAATATTGGGATGAGCCCCTTTTGTCCCTACGCTTGATAGATGAGATCTATTATTGTCTTCATAAAATAAATGACATTCAATAAATGCTAGTCTAACTATAGTATTAATGTCCTAAAAAAATACTACATATAACACGAAATATTTAAGAATTAAATCATTTACCGTAGGTCGATACCTTATCAATCATAATCATCATTATATTATATACAGTATTAAATTGATTTATCCAATAAACAAATATATAATAACAAAAATGTTATTCTTATTCCTAATAATAAGATTACATAAACCGAATAGACAATAAATGACCCGACGCGATTGATTTTAGGACCCAAATTAACACAAAGAAACTAATTTTATGTTTTTTTTTTGTTTTTGAAAATAACTAATTTTATGTTAATATAGGCATTCCCAACATCTTGTTTCACAGAAGCCGTTTAGGCAACAACCTACTTCATCATAAAATGTTTAGTAGTGCTTGCGTCGATATTTATCTATTTTGTCTTGCGTCAAGACTTGACTATTAATTAAACTAACCACAGACTAGTATTTTACATCAATGAAATATATATATCTTAAATTATTAAATCTAATGAACATCCACGTTTTACGGTATTTATAATACTAGTCATAAACCCGTGCATGATGCACGGGACAACGGAACAACAAAAGTTATGAAAAGAACCAATAATACAAACAAATAATAAAGGGGTATTTAGTTGCACTACCGTGATTATATCGATACACCACACTATCTAGACAAAAAAAATGTGCATTGCACGGAGATGTATAAATTAAAAATGGAGCAATGAATAATGTACAAAAACTGATCGAATTTATATTATAAGACAAATCCAAAAGATTAGCCGGTGCATGATGCACGGAAACTAATAAACATGTTACATTTTCAGAAAGGGAAATAATATCAAATTCAAATAAGAAAAGAAAAATAGAATACGTGTAACATGAAATTAAGCGAAATTATATTGTATATAGATGATAAGCAATCTTGTAAATTATACTCCCTCCGTTTTTTTTAACTGTCACATTTCACTTTTTGTTTCGTTTTATTATCTGTCATTTACATTTCCAATAATTTTTTATTTTTTATTTACCAACAAAGTATTTATATCTCTAATAAAAAAAAGCATTTCCAATGCAAAAAAAAAAACTCTAAAGTCAATTTGCATCACTATTACCCATGCATATATTCAAAAAATTAAATGACAACTTAGTCATTTTACCTTCTTTTTTTCCGACACATTAATCACTTTTTAATCTGTGTGAATTTTCTCTCTGCGACAGTTAATAAAAAACGAAAGGAGTATCAAATACTCTGGGTATTTTCTCTACCGATCCACACTTTCCCCTTGCTTGCATTTTTCATTTAAAGGAGAGAGAGATATTACGTTTATCCGGTAGTAGTTGTGATCGTATTTCAAATTGAGGAAACCGTTTGCCTTGTTGTTAAAAAAAAAAAAAAAAAAAGTAATGGTGTTTGAGGAAACCATCTGCCTTGTTAAGTTCCAACATATGTAAGTAATGTTGTTTTAAAAGTTTATAATATTATCACTCCATGATTTTGAGCACGTAGGGGGTATGACACCTACAATAAAGGTGCTTTAATCCGCCAATGTTTAGCATTAAATAATAGTAATTTTAATAATTGGGAATTACCTAAACACAATTATTCAAGGGGTGATATAATTTGATGGTCAGTGACCACCATAAAATTTTACATAATAATAATAGTTTTGCTCATTTTTTCATTAATTTTCATCATATATCACGCAAACTTGTCATCCACGGTTGTCTCAAAGCATTCAAACCAAAGAATAAACAAATTATCAGGTTATGAAATACACCATGCACAAATTTTATTAATCTTAATTCAAAGAAAAATCTCTCTACATTATCAGAGAGAATCGAGAACTTCATGCTACTTCTTTCCGCACACTACCCAATCATACCCAGTAAAAAAAGAAGAGATGTCCCACGTCACTCGCCGCGCTGCAATTATCCACGTACACATTTGAGAAATATCAAATCCACGATCAATAACAATCCATATTTGAATTCAAAAAATTGCTGGATGAATTGAAATTTAAGGAGACATTAGCTATATCATTCGATACCAGAAAGGAAGATGATGCAAAGCTCACCAGACACCTCATTATTCCTTGCTCATGAGGTTATAAGGTTTCAGAAGATTGTGATTCATCCTAGGATCGAGAGAATAATAACCTGCATCAATGTATTTTTAAGGAATAAACAAAAAAAATGCATTTAGAACTGGAATTATCAAATAATTGAGAAGGGATCATCGTTGAAATCTATAACCTTTATCATTAAATAAACTATTAACATTTACCTTAACATAAACTATAGACCAGACCATTGAATGGAAATAACATCAATTTGTTTTCTTTAACCTAACCAAATGGAGGCATCTAAGTTCCAATTAACCTGGCTGCCATTGGTTTTCTAATGTCGTCCTCTTCATGAATCAATCTTTGAACACGGGCAAATAAGAAAACCAAGCACATTCGTCATGAAATTCTGCATAAAATCACTGTACAAAAATGTGATCAGTTTGTATAAATGATGTTTCGTAAAAAAATCTGTACAAAAGAGATATCATTTCAGAACCAATCAAACATTGTCACACAAATTGAAAATCATAATCGACCATTCTCACATATTAATAAAATAAATAAAAAAAAACCGAACAAAACATTTCAAACTAATGACATGTGCATGCATGCCTACATAGTAGGAAACATAAACTCAAAAAGTACCTCCTAGATTAGGAAATGAAGGTTCAGACTGAGATCTGCATCAAAGGATTGGCACACTAACCAGGGCATAAGAAAAAGAGAAAAACCATAACGAAGCACCACACCAAATTTTCAAAACAAAGAATAGACATGCAATATGAACTACAGTTATGCAAATCAAAGAATATGATTAATTGAACCACCCAGTCTATATGTGATGAATGATAAATACTCCCTTGATAGACATTCTCAACTCTAGTAGATTTTCTATGTCCTTCAACTTGTCAACAAATAACATACAAAATAGATACAAACAGAAAATTATACATCGCAGTAAAAAATTGTAGAACGCTTACATTGCTCTGTCGTGTGTCATTGCTCCTTTCGATGACGATTACTTCCTCAATCTGTAGTATTGGTAGGATTGAACACATTGAATAAGAACTTGCGAGAATAAAACAGTTAAGCAGGGAGGCTGTATCAATGATTCAGAAAAACATTTATTGAATAGAAAGATTAAAAAGCAAATGATAGAGTAATTTACCAATATAGAGGCATCAACCTTATAACAATGGAGTATCAATCGAAAATCCCAGTCATCCCGATAATCAACCTTTGATTCCTAATGAATCACAAACCAAAAAAGCAACACCCATATCTTCAGGGCATGAACAAAATTATCTAAGATGAGTGCAGAATACAGTACACTACCCCATCAAATGTGTGAAACGAATATGCACTAATAAAGAAAACAAAAATAAATTCATAAATCCAGACAACAATCACACGAAAGTCTAAAAAGAATATTTTGAATAATACTTAATTAGAAGAAAATAACAGGTGCGGAATGGAAATATGACAATCCATACCTTTGATTTCTAATTTGAGAAAGGACAAAAGTGACCTTTGAGAAGTAGTAAACTGAAACTCCAAAATAATCAATGTCCCCTCGTGCTTGAATCAAAGAACTTCAATATCCTATTCAGTTAAGCGCTAATAGAATGATTCTGTGATTCCACAATTCCATACCTTTGTTAGTAACAAAAGAAACAATTCGTGCCGAAACAGCAACAACCTTGGATTCATTTACGGAATCCGCAAAGATATGATAAGGGGAAGATAAGATTAAAATTTTAGTTAATTGAGGAGGAAATTTTAGGAGAGCAGTAGTGATTTGAATCACAATCAGTTTGAAGTGGAATAAGACAGGAATAGGTTGGGATTTGTTGAGATTGGGAAAATGGGAATAGGTTGGGATTTGTTAGGATTTGTTAGGATTGATTTTGTGGCTATCATGGGTGGATCAGCGCTTTGTATCTCGGGTTGTAACAGGGTCAGTAGCGGGTTTTGGGTTAAAATTATGGGTAATTGGGTTAAATTACCCTTTCAAATATATATAGATATAGATATAGATATAGATATAGATCTTGATTTTATTTTTATTAATATTATTATTATTATTATTATTATTATTTTTTTTTTTTTTTTTTTTGAGGAGATTATTTTGTTTCTTTGAAATTGAAAACCTCTTGAATATGAGGTGGCAAAGCCTCGTCGACCAGCGCCAAATACATCAGTATCGTTAAAAGGAACTAAAATTAGGTTATTTTTTATTACTGGAACAGTGGAGGCGCGCCACCATCCAAGACGTCTGCTTGCGGTGGTTTCTCTGCAGTCATGGTTTCCATTGAAACACCGACCGTTGATGTAGCTTTTGTGACAAAGGCAGTAAGTGCCCTCCTCAAATGGAGGAAACTTCACCCGAAAAACTCACTGCCAGCATCTGCAGAAGAAGTAGAAGAATCAATGCAAATTCACGACACTTTCGATGATTTCAATGACACCGGCGATGATTTTCTCGTTCTAGTCTTAAACCTCAAGAAAGTCCCACCCAAAGAATTAGCCCAAATCCCTCACAAAATACCACTCCCACACCCTCTTCACTCCTTCGCCGATCAAAGCCTCAATCTTTGTCTTTTTATCGACGACAGGCCCACCAAATCCCCACACAAAATCACATCAGAAGCTGCTATAAAGAAGATAAAATCCCAAGACATTCCTGTTTCGAAGGTCCTCAAGCTCTCTAAGCTGAAGTCGGACTACAATTCTTTTGAGAAAAGATTGAATCTTTACGATTCTTTCGACATGTTTTTTGCTGATAAACGGTTAATCCCTCTGCTGCCCAAGTATTTGGGGAAGCATTTTTATAAGAAGAAGAGAAAGGTTCCGGTGCCGCTGGATTTGAGGAATGGCTCCAGCTGGAAAGAGCAGATAGAAGAGGCTTGTAATTCTTCTTTGCTGTGTTTGGGGAAAGGTACTAGTTGTGTTCTTAAGGTTGGGAATTGTGGTGCGGGTAATGAGATGGAGAGGGATCAGATTGTTGAGAATGTTTTTGCTGCCATTAAAGGGATTACAGACATTGTTCCTAAGAAATGGGGTGGGATTAGAGCTTTGCATTTGAAGCTTGCTGATTCCTTAGCTTTACCTATTTATGAGGTTTGACCTGGTTTAGGATCGGAGATGGTGGGTGTAGTAATCGAAGATATTCATGATAGTAAAGTGGCAGCAGATAGAAAACCGTCTTACATAAAGATGAAGAACTGAAGAGGAGGAAGTGTTTTGTTGAGTACAATGATTATGGCTATATGATGTATGAATCTTCTGAGTATGTTTAGCACCAATGTCCTGCTAGATTTTAGTCGGCATTGCTAATTTTGTAGTTAGTTTCATCTTTTGTTTTTTGTTTTGTGGTACTTGGTTCAAAAAACATTTGAGATTTGAAGCATCTATGCTTTGTTTGCATTTCAAATATGGAATGGAATGGATGTTTCGTTGAGGATAGTCATGAAAGTTAGTAACAATTTGCTTTGCCTGTTGTTTTGAAGATTGTTATCTATGATGTTTGAATATTTGCTACTATGAATTATCAAAATTGGAATTGCTCATAATACATGTTTCTGTCTTTCCCTTTGTCTATTTCAGTGTCGAAAAGTGGTACCTCCCCTAAGCATTCACTAGTAAATCAAAATCTTTGTGAGTGTCTCTCTGAGAGTCTAGTGTTGTAGTATTTTGTTAAGGCCATAAAGGAGATTAAATGATGAAAGAGTTGGCAATTCTGATGTGATGATGCCTTCTTTGGACCGACTATTTAGGACCGTCTTATCGAAGCACTCGTGAATCTGCAAATTTATTGTTTGTATTTCAATCGAGTTATGAGATGCTTTGTATGTGAAACCCAACCATTTTTGTATTTGGCTATGAGCTTTGATTTAGATAACCATCTTTTGGCATGTTGTCAGAGTGAAATTATCTGTCGTTGGATCCGCCCTGCAGCAAAAAACCCTCTCTAGAGCTTTCACCTTGATTCAAGCTCTCTACCTGGCCTCCAGCCACCCCCCAAGAAAGCGTAAGACTTGGGGGAATGTCCCGAGATATGAACCGTATTGGTTGCTTGATGATGAATTCGTCTTATTTGGAAAAGCACTCCCCAAGCCATTGCCATTGCCATTGCCTGTTTGTAAGCCCCGTCACAGAAGCTGAAATAAATAAGGTCCTATAACAATTACCGGGTAAAAAAAGCCCTAGGTCCGGATGGTATGTACATGATTTTTATTCAGAAGTTTTGGACTACCCTTCGGCCCTCTATTTATAAGATTCTTTTGGCGTGTTTAAATGAAGGAGCAGAAATAAATAGCATCGACGGAACCTTTCTCTCTTTAATTAATACCGAAGATAAGGTAAGCTTCATCCATGAGTGAAATCCGACCAATTAGCCTTTGCAACTCAATATACAAGCTTATCTCTCGAACGATTGTGTATCGGCTTAAATTGGTAGTTGACGACATCATTTCCGCCAACCAATTAGGCTTTTTCATTAAAGGCGGAATTATTACCGACCACATCATTACCGCCTTCAAAGTGTTACACTCAATGAAAACGGGAGGTTGAGGCTGCAATAATCACAGCTCTTAAATTGGACATCATGAAAGCTTTCGACCGTGTGGAGTTGGCTTTTGTTGATAGGGTCATGAAAGAAATGGGGTTCCCTCACAAGCTAATTCATCTAATCATGAACGGCATCTTCTGTCTCTTTTCAGGTTCTTCTTAACGGGAAGCCCTCCCCGCCTTTTAAGCCTAGCAGGGGGATCCTTTATCTCCTTTTATCTTCATCATATGCGTAGAAGGTTTCTTGGCCTTGCTAAGCAATGCTATGTTGTACTACCATCTTTCCCAAAAGCTTAAGCAATTGAGGAGGTAGATAATTAACATTTTATATACTTCAACACGCCCCCATCATAGAATTAGACTATCATTATGTCAGAGAACAAGTGGCCTGCAAACTCCTAATTACTAAATACATACCAGCTACTGAGCAATTAGCTGACCTATTCACCAAAGCTCTTCCCAAGTTTGTATTCAGACAATTACGACCCAAACTCGGCGTGGTCCCCAGTCCCAGCCTTGTTTGAGGGGGGTATTAGCAAATGCAGTATGCAAGTTAATTCAATAAAACAACAAGTTCGAGCCTTCCGTTGTGTATTCTGATTTTCTTCAGGCTTAGTGATGATGGGCAACTTCGAGGAGTTAGCTTTGGAAATGATAATGTTCATATCAACCACTTTTTGTTTTTTCGCCGATGACAGTCTCTTGTTCCTTGAAGCTAATGATCACACAATTAGCAATGTCCAGACATTGTTGTAAGTCAAAATCTCTGGGAGACTTAGGATTTAAAGATCTTGAATCCATTAACATCGCCATGCTCGCTAAGCAAGCCTGGATACTCATCAAGGACCTTAATGCACTTTCTAGTCGTGTCTTAAAGGTGAAATATTTCCATCGCACATACTTCTTTCCTAGCGGAACCAATCCCAATGGATCCTTCATATGGCAAAGCATACTTGCGGGAAAGACCTTATTACTTTCGGGGCTAGATGGAGGGTAGGAAATGGACGCTCCATCAAGGGCTCAAATCCTCTTTGGAACAAGCTTTGGAACCTCCCAATCCAAGCAAGGGTAAAAACACTTCATTTGGCGCGTAAATCGTAATGCACGACATCCTTCCAACTTCGGTAAACTTGGCCAAAAGAAATAGTGGTTCGAATGTTTGCAATCTTAGTTATCAAGAACCAGAAACTCTCATGCATTCTCTCTTCTTTTGTGATACTCCTATGGCCTTATGCCAAGATGACCCGAATTGAAAAAAATGGCAGTCTTTTAAGCTGTCCCATATGCACGACATATTAGATTTTTTTTGTTCAATAAAGAGGAAGAAGTTGATTGCCGCAAAATCCTATACCTTTTTGGTTCAAATGGAATTCGAGATGCATCATGCACCCGATTATTTGAAGGTAAACGCACTAGCATTGATTCTCTCAGAATTGCAACCAAAACTCCAGCCATGGAAGTTTTTGAGGCCCGCTCAGCTTTTCATGTAAATGAGGGTCCGAGCCCAACCCATCATTGGCAACCACCGTTGGCTGGGACAATTAATTTTAACGTTGATGCCTTTTTTAAAGCCGGAACTCTCTCAGTTGGAGGTATATTCCGCGACTCAGCATGTATCATTATTCAATCGTTTGCTTACAACATGAAAGTGCATTGTTCTATTGACTCGGGTAAAGCACATGCTGTCTATCACGGCATTACTGTTGGCTTATCTTACGGCTTTCAGCATCTGATTATTGAAAGTGATTCTTCACGAGTTATACATAAAATCAACTCTAGCGAAAAGGATCTCACCGTCGTGGGTGGAATAACAACGGTTTGCCTTCATCTATCTAATTTTTTCGATACCTTATCTTTTGCTTATGGCAATAGACGGGAAACTACGCAACTCATATATTAGCTGAGGTTGGGTCTTCTTTAATCTCCTTTGTTGAATGGGGTAACTCTCCTCGAACGGATGTAATTGCAGCTTGCAACTTTGATATTGCTTAATAAAACGCCTTTAGTTTTCAAGGATACATGTTCTGAGAGGTGTGAGAAATGAGTGTTAGAAACACTAAAATTCATGACAAGAACATGAAATGCGCAAGCAAGTGAAAAACATTGACACTGTAAATTAAATTGAAGATTACTCCATGTTATGGTCGTATTCGGATATCGTGTGTTGCTTTCATATGCATGCTTTTAGTTCTCGCATATGGCTGCTGACGATAGATGTGGCCTATAAAGGCATACCAAATCACAAGAATTCAAGACCTATGAAGCCAAAATTCACAGAATCTTGCAAGATTACCTTTAAAATAAGTATCTAGTTATCTTCCAAGAATCTGGGAAACAGGACGGGGGCTATACATGCTCAACATATCAGATGATGTACATTTCAAAACATTTTCTACAATCAACAAGAGATGTGAAAATTCCACGCGAACTTCAGGGCGCCATCAAATGAAAATCAGTCTCCAACACATCTAAAAAGTTGCAGCTGCACTTGCTAAAAACTCCCTCAGAATTAGTGGAAGTCAAACGTTGTCTGCCCAAAACTCCCTGAAAATAGCTCGTTCCATTTCCGTCTCCTTCATACGCTTCTCTAACTCTTGCATTTGTCTGATCTTCTTAGCCATGCCCTTTTTCTGCCTTTTTGGTGGTCTCTGTTAAGAATAATCATACGATAAACAAGAGGGAAAAAAAAAAAAACCCCACCTCTGAAAAATATTCCAGAATTTACAATAATTAAAAAGAAACTACTCCCAAATCCAATTAATCCCAAATATTTGGGATATCCCATAAAAAAAAAAAAAAAAAAAACCATTTTTACCTTCTCATTCAGCTCAGATTGATCTTCAACTTTTTAGACTTATCTTTCTTTTTGATCTCTCTGTCTGCTCCCAGCCCACGTTTATTCTTTTTCACAAGTGCCTCTATCGGTTCCAGTCTGCCCTGAAAGCCAACAAAATTGATTAGAAACTCCATAAAGCAGATGCACTGAGCATCAACATGAGAAGAAAACAACACAATTACAGTCAAACTCCATTATCTAATGTAATCATGGGATTACAATTGACTCATCCAAATTCAGGGTACACCAAAAATTGTTAATCACACAGCACAAAGCATGACAGATTATCCAGGCATTAGTCAGTTCACACCCACTAACATGGAGAGTCGAACTGGCATGTGATAAGTCACTATGTCACAAAAGATGCATGTATCAATGCCTGATTCTTCTAAATTCTTTTGGTAAGCAGAAGACAACGGTTTTGTGTTTTACACTTTTTACACTCCGGCATATCTACTTGAAAATAATGTATTGCAACAAGCTTTATATTGAATTAGGAAGGAGAAACTCCATTAGGTCACATATAGTTGTGACAATATCATTATGATGTCAATTTGTTCTTATATCACCGTCTCTCCTTTGTTTGCAGAATACCTTGCAGCCAAAAACCAATCTAGGAATGAAGATAAAAGAAAACACCGAGTGTATCCAAACATTCATTTGATGCATTTCAAACTCTAGAAAAAAACCTAGACAAGGCCCAATTATCAAGCATTAGTTTCTTAACCCTAATATATAAGTTATAATTTCAATCGTTTTTTTAATGCTGCCAAGTCATTTCTAGAACATTAGACACTAGTGCTGCCCTGACTTACCAAATGGTTTCCACCACTCCTTAGGTACTCTTCAAGACCTCACTTCTCTAATAAATAACGAAATCCAGATGAATTTCAGTCAAAACATTCCCCTCTTGGCCCACTTTATGATCACCCGGCTTTGCATATTTCAAACTTTCACTGCAGAATGCATGGATGGAATATAATTCAACGGGTAATCACTTACTTAACGTTCAAATATCTCCTCCATCCTGCAATCCTCCCTCCCTCTGAACAAAGGCAGGGGAATTTGTTATCGTTTTAACAGTAAATCAGAATCTTGAAATGTTACAGTAATAGCTAACAACTCACAAGAAAGAGGACACATGTGACATAAACTTGTGAAGACCATCAACCAATTTGCATTTACACCTCTAACCATAAAAATCTTGAGGCGATCCAAACCAATAATGGATTGACATACGAAACAAGTAAGATACTGTACTGTGCCGTAATGTTTGTCAACCAGTTACTGGTTTAACAAAGCATGGGAAACACCCAAGCATGATCTGTGGCCACTATGTCATTAAGAACTAATAAGTAACATTTACCTTTAACCTAAAAGTTATGTATTACAGAGCAATGATTCCACAGAATAAGTATGCTGAGTAAACACATATTTCCATTCTAATTATCAGTCTATATTACACCGAATGCGAAAATCCCAGAGGTCTTAGACAACCACAACAAACACGGTATAAGAGAAGGTTAAACACACAAAGTACCTGTTCAGAAACACCAAGACCAGTCCCTTCTTTCCAACCATGCTTCTTCAACAACTGGTAACAGGGAGTCAGAGAAAAAAAAATTTAGCAATCCAGATTAAAAACAAAGCTCCGGAATTGATTTTTTCATTAGAAACAATGGGGTCAAACCTGAAAGCCTATGTTAGAAGAACCAATTGGAGTTGAAGAAGTGGAATCCGAAGTTGACGTGGAAGAATCAATTCTGGAAAACGAAGCGCCCAAGCTCGCGGCGACGCTGAATTCATCACCTGCACCAATTTCATTCCACCACGAACCCATTAGGGCCACCGGAGACTACAAAGTCTTGACGAACAAAATAAATTTCTCCGTTTCTTTTTGGTTGGTTTTATATATGGCTTTAGTTATAGGTGGGTTCTATTTGGACCCCCTTATTACTACTTACACCCATTTACTATCACATAAATTTTCTTTTGTCACAAGATTATTTTGATTATTTCATACTTCACCACCACAACCACAACTTTAAAAAAAAATGCAATTGAGTCCTTTACAAATAAAAATAAAACAATCTAACCCAAACCCTAATTCTCTTTCACCAAACTCTTCTTCCTCACCCTCACCACCAACCGCCACTACCATTCTTCTCCCCACCACCGGGTCCACCACCAACCACCGCTTATCTCAATACCCACCACCAATCAACCATCATCAACCCACCACCATCATCAACCATCGAACCTTCATCACCATCATCTTCTTCCTCGCCGCCTCACGCCCACACTCCTCTCCCATCGCCGCCCCACGGCCACACCTGCAAATTGGACAAACCATTTCCTCCCTCCTCCCGTCCACCCTTTCCTACCATAAATCCTCCCATCCCATTGCTTATGCTTACAGCCCCCTTCTTCTCCCTTGTTAGACCACTGTTTAAAAAAAAAAAAATCCAAATCATTGCTACAAGTGAAGAATAGAAGAAGAAGAAGAAGAAGAAGAAGAGAAGAGAGCTGCGATTTTATTTTATTTTTGGCAAATGAAGAATTGCGATTTGGATGCTTGAGGAGGAAGGAAGGGCGGTGGTGGGTGAGGAGGAGGAAGAAGAAGGGGTGGCGGTGAAAGGAGGAGAGGTGAAGATAAATTAGGGGCTACTATTTGGGGTTTGATTTTGTTTGCGATTTGGGGCTCGATTATTGCGATTTGGGAAGAGGATTTTCGATTTGGGGTGGTTGAGGAGGAAGAAGGGGGTGGCTGTTTAGGGTGGCGGGTTTGATGGAGGTTTGATGGTGGTGATGGAGAAGATGATGGTTGATGATGGTGTGAAAAGCGTAGAAGAGGGAATAGGGGCGGGTTTAGGGTGGCGGTTTGATGGTGGTTGGTGGTTTTGGGTGACGGGTGGATGGTGGATGGTGGTTGGTGGTGGGAAGAAGATGGTGATGTTGGGAAGAAGATGATGTTGTTATTTAAGTTTAAAAAAGTCTAGGGACTAAAGTGTATTTTTTATTTTTTATTTTTATTTTTGTGTGGTGTAATAAGTAAATTAGGGGTGTGTAGAAGTAAAAAAAAAAATCAAATAATGGGTGCAAGTAGTAATAAGGGGGGTCCAAATAGAACCCACCTAGTTATATAAGTTTATCAACATAAATTGTTGGAAGAATAAGCTTATAACATGATTCATACCATGAATAAGTTTGGACTATACAAGTTGGGTGAAAAACCAATAATGCCCTTACCATTCTTGATTTAGGGTGATTTACTTAACCCTAAAATTGTAATTAACCCTTTTAAAAACCCTGATTAATTATTTCTTAACTGACCCTCTCAATCCCCCCCTAAAAATTAGGGCGGGTAACCCAAATTTACGCGCCAAAATCAGATCAAACCCTTTTCTATCACGCCAAAATCCGATCAAACGGACTATTCCCCCTTTGCAAACTCAATTACTCTGCTCCGTCTCTCTCTCGGTGTCCGGTCATTGTCCTCGCCGGAACCGCCCTCTCTTTTCTTCTTCTCTGTCAATCATTGTTCGAGCCGAGCTGAGTGGTAATCGAAAGGGTTTTTTAGCTCCCCATATCGGTATGTGAATGTAAATTAATCTAATACCATTGAATTGCATGTAAATGATTGAGTTTGTGGTGTATATGATTTTGGAGATTAGGAAGGTGTGTATGTGGTGTTGAATGATTTAGGTAAATTGAGTTTGTTAGTTTACTTACCCATTGCGGGATTAACTTAAACCGTGTGTTTAACTCTGAATTGAATTGAAAATGGGGGCGACTTCGATTGAAAATGACTATTTGATTTGAATTGAATTGGTTAAATGTTGAATTGGTGATTTGTGGTATGATTTATATCTATATTATCTATTTTGTTATATTTTTATGATTATGAATGGAAATCGTATTAATCTTCAAATATTGATTATAGTGTGACACAAGTTTAAACTTGTTAATGGTTATGTGAACTTCTATCTGCATTTCAAGGTGGATTGTTTATAGTGTGACACAAGTTTAAATTTGTTAATGGCTATTTGAACGGAATTGAAATTGATTTGTGATTTAAAATAAATTGAATGCAATGCTACATTCAAACATTCAAGCGTTATGGATTTTGTCTATGCGTATATTGGTTCGTAATTATTGTATTGAATAAAAACAGGATCTCGGTGAAGCGTGATGGAAGATAAAGTTTGTATTTTAATATTTTACCCTGTGGAGATTGAAAAAGACGTCAATGGTCTATGGTCTTGGAAGTATGTAGGGTGTGAATCCGAAGAAGTCTCGACGATTTTGAGTGTCAAAAAGAACAATACATTTGAAGAATTGTATGACATGGTGAAAAATGAGTTGGAAATCGATACAAATTGTATGAGTTTGAGATGAAATATATGGTCCTTATTTGAAGGGGCGAATATGCTGGATATACCGAAACCCAAATCCGGATCCGATCCATAATTAGATCGTCAGATCTGATTCACAACACCGATCGAGATGCTCGATCATGCACAGCGGAAGCTACGAATTAAATTCGCATGCGATTTTACCACGATTTAATTCACATAATTATTAATATAACTACAAGAAGGTTGAAGATTTACCCAACTGAAGAGAAGCCGTGATCTTCCGGATTGTATCTCTAACCGACGACTGGTGGACATTGATCATCGTAGTAGAACCTCCTCGAATATGCTTAAGAAAAACCCTAATTTTTCTTCTCTCAATGCTAAGACAAGAAAACAAAATCTCTCATTTTTTCCACAAAAGTGGCGTTGTATTTTTTCCTCAAAAACAAGTTGGAATCAATAATATTTTGTGTTGGGAGAAAATTTCGTTTAATAGGAAAATAATTAATTTGAGAGTTTATCTTTTACACACATATTTACCTTTTCCTTTAAGGAAAATAAAAACGTTCATCCAATAGGAAAACAATTTTCTATTTATCCAATAAGAAAACTAATTTCTTATTTATAATTATTTAACACATAAATAACTATATTATCCATATTATAATTAATTAGGAGAAATTTTCTTTTCCCAAAACCAAATAAAGTGGCGCCATTTTTATGTCAATCGGGATAATAGAAAATGTCTTTTCTATTTTAAATATTATTTACCGAATAAATAATATTCGCATATTCATTAAATAGACCAACTATTTAATTTATTCTCGAGGTTCCACTAAACGAGAAAACACTCGCGTGTTAGGAGCCAACCCGGGGACCATGGACCTATAACCAGTAGCTACAATAAATTGAATAAAATATTCATCGAACATAATATTTCTACTCAACTTATAAATTCCGGAATTACGCCACCATAAATCCGAAACTGAACTCTATCAATTATAGATATAACTTAATCTCAGAAAGTCGAGTCAATAAGTGTCAATTGATATAATCATTACATACTGACTAACCCTCCATAGACTATCTGTAACGAAGCGGGATTATTTCCGTAAACCTTCTTCACTACATCTTATCCTTATTTACCATTAACCCACTAGTGATCAATTAGTTCATAACCAATACGAACTTGGCCGATCGATCGGTTTTAAAATTAACAAATAAGGGGATTGTCTTTCTACTTCCCGCAGGAAGGAATGGATTCCATATCTATGAGACACACGCTTCTCACACATTCTAGAATAGTGCCAACGTGAAAGTGATTCGGACCGCACCTCTTAGCGATCCTTAACGAACACATCAAACTCTATCTTGAAACAAGCAGGCGTCTGTAATCACTTCAGGATTAAGGTTAATCTATATACGATCATCTTGTGATTTAATAAGATTTCTCAATTACGGAATTATATGTGAAATGCAGATTAAACCGGTCCAGTCCTATATGATTACATCATATATAAATGCCCCACTTAGATAACCAATATTGACGATCCGGATAAGACTGTCACACCATAAAGTGTTCTAGGCGCATTAATGGTGGTTTAATCAATAGACCCCATACTTTGATTAAGTTCACCACGGACTAATAGTTCAAGTGTATCACCATAAACTTAATCCTCACGTGTGACACACTAAGTTATATGGCTACATATGATACGACTTGGGGTTTTCAGCGGTATATTACATATAAGCACGAAGCAAATAATAAGATGAGAATAAATCTGTCATTTATTAATTATAAAAACAATTACAGAAATTGTCTTTCGGGGCTACTTCCAACAATCCCTCACTTGCCCGTATAGACAAGCAACAATTGTCTTTCAGGCACTACTTCCAACAATCTCCCACTTGCCCGTAAAGACAAACAACAATTTTTTTAGAGCACCACACCCGTATTCTTTCTATCCACAACATTCTCACACTTGCTCTAAATCAGAAGAGACATATCTCCCAATTTCATTCCCGCCAAGCTCTTATCAGTGACATTAGATGCCACACGACTTGGTTAAACTGATCAGCAGGTTGTCAGTTTTGAGGCGATCTTTTAAGACCGAAATGCCGCCTCTCTGCACGGATGTCTGATTAGGTGGTACTCTCTCAATATGCTTTTGGCCTCTTGTGATTACAAAGATCATTTTCATGAGCTACCTCTCATCTGTTTTCACAGTAAAATGGTATCGGCTCATCGAGACCTAGAATCAATTCCCGATCTAATAAAGAACTTCTCAAGCCACACTGCCTCTTTAGTTGCTCCGAAATCTGCTATGTATTCGACCTACAAAGTCGAATTGGCGGTGCTAGATTGCTCCATATTATAGCTCCATCACTATGAGAAAACACTGAGCCCGGATCAATTAATGATCATCCTTAATCTGACTTAAAGTCAGAATCAGTGTAGTCAACAATACTCAGGTTTGCACCCGAGTATACAAGCATATTACTCCTCGTTCTCCGAAGATACTTGAGGATGCACTATACTGCTTTCAATGCTCGAATCCAAGATTCGACTTTAATTGAATTTTAGTAACCTGACTTTCTCTATCCAAAAGAGAATCTATCCTATTTTCTCTTTATCCAAAGACTTAGAGAATTATTCCACGATGGGTTGGGTAGGAAACCTCTCGTTGAATATTGCATATAAAATGCATTATCATCTTAAACAATAAGATGGATGGGATACTGCCACAACTTGTTCTCATGAATTCGACCGAATCAAGTTCTAAGAATATAATCCACTTCTCTAATTCAGAGAAGTTTGGCTTGTCAGTTCCTGACTTCAGATAACACACCTTTGTTGAACACAATTGTTGCAGTGTCACCTTTCATAAACATTAACGTCTACTACTTTACCAATATTGATTCTCAAGTATACATAAGACTTATCAATATTCTGGTCAAGCCCACACATTTCAAAAATGCATCTTTTAATGACCTAGAGGTTTGCTTTAATCCACCAATGGATATAAGCATAGGCAGCCAATATTCCATCGGCTTTAAGCTAAAACCCTTATGTTCCGAATGAGTCTAAGATCCATTGTACGGCAAGAAAGTTTCAGGGCATCACCCCTATTAATCTTTTTGCTTTCCATAGGGTCAAGCAAGGCTGAGGGGTGAGAAAGCTTCAGGGCATCACCCCTATTGAACTATCTACTTCTCAGGGAATTACCCCTAGACCACTTGGATTTGCTTAGAAAGATAAACTTTCTCATTCATTCGACTCTTTTTCACGTAGATCCAATTACTCCCACTGGGCCTGAGACACTCAAGTGGTTCTATAAGATTATGAACAGAACTAGAGTACCAAAACTCTATTGACAGGTTTATGGCTTTAAATCAATCTCTTTTTATCAGAATCATATACAACCCTCCAAAGAAGACCATAGGTTATCAATCACCCCCAGCAGACTGTTAAGTCTGCATAATCATAGCGAGTTAATGGATAAACCATACTCCCACTGCATTTGGGTGGATTGACATTCTGATCTGGTTTAGTAGTATTTATCAGCATAACCCCCAACAACCAATGTTGGATGTGGTCTGATTGAATCAGATAGTAACTCCTTGAGTAACTTTACTTCAAGGTCCAAGGTTGTTATTAACATTCTTTCAGAAAGGCTGTGACGGTATAACCGTCACTATCCGATCTTTAGAATCTTATAACTAACCTTTACTTATTGCATTAAGATATTTCTCGATCGGTCACCATCTGAACGTGTATGCGAAATCTCCAGTCCTACCTTCAAGCATAAATGCTAAATGCCTCTATTTGCGGAAGTGGAGTGAATTTACTTCACTTCTTATCCACAAATTCATAAGCATATTCTAGGTAGACTTTTCACATAATAATATATACCGTTATTTTGTAGTCAATATCTTAATTGAGTTAAGCAGTGTAATATAGCATATCAATAACTATACAAGGCAATACATGGTTTATCCTTTCAGTGAAATCGTTTCACTCAGAGGTAGGCCAAACATCAGTGCCAAAAACTATGCTTTAGCCTATATATGAGCATGGAATACTCGGTTCTCGGTAATATCAGAGATTCCTCCAAATATTCAGATAAACTAATCGGTGTTTCGAGGAGCTATTAGACAAAATGTTTGTTACTCAAAAGCTCCCACTAGCTTGTATCCTTCATAAGACCCGAAGGTCTATATGAACAAGTTGTGATACTTCTTCAGCTCTATTACCCTTTTCCAATTGAAAGGTTACTTAGTCATTTTTCCTTTGAGAGATGGATCTCAGACTGGAGATAGGAATCACCCTTAGCCAGTCTTAAGATCGTATCTTTAGGATATATGCACTAATTAATAGATGCTAAAGAATCGTTTATCTTAATATGGAAACCATTTGTCTTAATAGCTTATGATGTGTTACATATACCTTTTTAGCATTACTTAGTTGTTCTGACCTTATCAGACAAAAGTCCGAGTCTTAGAATCATATACAAATGTCATATTCACTTTTATTATGGAAACTATATTATTGATTTGAAAGTGAATCCATTCGTTCCAACGAATCTGAAAACAGAAATTAAATTTCTATGATATTCAAGGATTAAAATCCAAAATTTGTTTCCTTATATCCCTTCCACTATCTTAGCTGAAATAACTGCCCATTGTATACTCTTCATCATTAATGCCCTGTTAGGAAATCTACGCGGGAACGCAGCGAAATTCAAAAATTTATTTCCTTTGACCAGGATTGACTTCGTTTAAGCAATAAACATTTAAGGCTAGTAGACGGTGGTTACCTTGCTTGATATAAAAGATTGACGCTTTGACCGTCTAAAGAGAGTAGCGATGCACGGAGCTGCCCAAGTGTCCGGCCTCTACCGGTAGTCCACACGAACAACCCGCCGGAATCCACCATTGGATTGCTACTAGAAAAAATCCGGTTGCTAGATCGGCCTTTTCTCTCTCTCAAAACTCTTTCTAAGAAACTCTCTATTTTTCAAAAGAAACTATTAGTCTCTTGGAATTGTGATGTACAAAAGAGCTAGCCAAGCCCTCTATTTGTAGGAGTAACCTTTTGCTATCCCAATCTGATTGGGATTAGCTTTCTAGTACATTGGAGAGAAAGAAAACATTTTCCTAATAAAATAAGGAAAATCCTTTTGATTGATTAATCTCATTAATATTCAATATCTTATATTTAATATTTCCAATATATTGTCAATATCTTATATTGACTATATTTATCTTATTACCATAAATCTATTTTTCAAAATCAATTAATATCTAATCTAATATTAATATTATGATAATCTTATTAATTAAATTGCACAACTCAAATGTATCCAATACAAATCAAAATGGCGCCCCTTCCCACTTATTTGGGAATTGAGATTTTCTTTAATTAATATAATACTATGATTAATTAATTTTAAAATACATATATATCATATATATATATTCGAAATATGTATCTAAATACATATATTTAATTAATCACCACAATTAATATCTTGTATTATATTTATTCATAATAAATAAATACCACAATATTAATTTACCACTATACCTTTATAGTACGAGATAAATTCTTTCTTTATTTGGTTATCAACTATAACCACATTTTAATCTGGCTAGATGTTCTTATGTGTGTGACCCGATAGGCTTCTGAATATGTTGGCCGTAGACACAAAGTGCAAATTATGAAAATGCCCTTCATGCCTAACGATCACAGGATAGCGTCTAGCAACACACCGTGACCCCCAATCATCGGAAGAGTCAAATGCAATGACTACTACCTTTCATGTGAACCAGTTACCGTGTAACTTAATCCTACCGCAGTAACAATATCCATACGATCGTATCTCGAGTGTCAATACATTAACGATCGTATCTTATAATCTGGATATCTTGTTCTCTCAGAATAACACATTTACTCCCACTTTGTAAAGATTCACGAGAGCTAGACATTCCTTATAAAGCCATTTCGGATATTCAATCCCAATCATAGGATACGCGATTCCCGGACGAACTAACATGTATACTCCTCATGCTTCAGTATCACACCCAATCACTACCGCATGATCGGCCCATGGCTAACGGAAACCTCAATAGTGTCAAAGCATGACAATCCACACCGTTATGCCATGTAGACTCCGGTCCTAAGGATAATTACACAACCGCCACATAGTGTGACACTTAATGTAAGTGGGTCAGTCTAACATACGCATTCTCTAATACACGTCCACGTACAGTCCAAGTGTCTCTACACTTCGTTAGACGAGATATATCCCTGCCCTTAAAGACAAAAGATGTCTAATACGTGTTAGCCTGTTCATACTATCAATACCCTGTTTAATAGTACATCAGCCTAGAGACATTTAAGTATCAAAATTATTAAAGTGATTAGAGATCTCATCAACCATAATCGCTTGTCATGGTTTATTTATCACAGTTTAATAATAAGGACGTTATCATATAACAATTCATAATTGGTTCTTTAAAAAAACATATATATGACAACAGAAAACCATTTAATCTTTGTATAAACATAAAAGAAATAGTAGAAATGATCCGACCCGGTCGGATCTAGTCCAACCCGATTGGGTTTAGGACATTATTTCAACAATCTCCCACTTGGCCTAAAACCAATCACTCACATACACAAGATCAAGTTGAAACACAAGAATCTCATGCAATACTGCTTAACCAAACCACAGCCATGAGCGGATTTCTATCCGTGGGTAGTGGTCAGAACGAGCAACCGAACCCTACCGAACATGTGCAGGGTTCGAGTTCGCTCGAAAGGTTCGAACCTGTTCGGCTCGGCTCAATCGGTCGAACCTTAGTTTAGCAAAGGTTCGCTCGGGTTGAAAGTTCGAACATGTTCGACATGTTCGAACATGTTCGAACGGTTCGAACATGTTCGAACCTTATATATATAGTTTTTTTAAATATACAATAGTTCGAGCGAGCGTGTTCGATACTGGTTCGGCTCGATAGACGAATATCAAATACCTAACGTTCGCTCGACGTTGAAGGTTGAATCGAACTCGAATCGAGCTTTTTTCGAGCCGAATACAGCGAATCGAATCGAATACCGACGTTCATTTACAGCCCTATCCGTGGGGACTCAGACTATCTTCATATCATGCTCCAAATGATCAACTCAAAGGAACCACCTCAACCCACACATGAATCTCTGACGAGACCCTGGTCCTTGCTTTAAGAAATGAATCCACTTACTATATCAGCTATATAGAAAAGGTGGAAGAACGCAAAGGTTCAGGAATGAACCTTACAGATCCATGTATCTTTGCTCATTTGTGCCTTTAAGGCACTACTGTGTTATGGATAAGTTGTAGAATTTACAGTGACCCATAGCCTAGAACATTTCCAGCTCACTATATCACTTAATTAAAGTAACTGCAAACCCAGACTGCAACTCCCATTCGCCTTCTTAAGACTTAGGATATACGTCTGTATAACTATATTTATTTGATTCCAAGTTTCAATAAACTAGGAAACCATCATTAACTTGTTTAAGGATATTCTCGACATTCACCAGATTTACTTTCATACTTGCCCATGACTCTTCATGGACTATGAACATCTGCCATTGCTTTTATGATGGTTCCTATCGCAGTAGCAAAGGAAACCTTCCATAAGCATCATATTTCACTTTATCTTTAGGACTAACGTCCTAACATAGATAGATCTTGAAAACACCGGCTAGCAGTATCTTCTATCGCGATCTATGCTAAACTCTTTTAGCATCACATCTATATAGGTAAACTATAAACTAACAGTAGTTAAATCTATCACTATAGATTCTTATTTCCAAAATAAGAAATGCTAATCCAAGTGCTTTCGTAAAGACCTTGAACTACCAAACATCAATTGACTGTGACATGGGGTGATAATTCCCGAGAAAGATATCCAATACCTTACTCAAAAAATCGTAACACACTCCCACTATCCATCTTGCACATTGGGCATATCCCTTCTTTTGACTAAATCAAACTCCTTTGATTATCAAAAAAGAAATCGTCTAGAGAAACTTGTTTGAGTCCATAATGGGCTCACATATCATGTTATCGTGTATGAACATCGGGCTATTTTCCCAATGTCTTCTGATAACGGTCATTTTGTGCCCGTTATTCTATGACCTTTATCCCCGATTCTAGTGTAAAGGAGCTATATTAGAGTAATAATTAGTCGTAATACGCTTAATTTGCATATGCCGAGAGTTACGATTCATTATTATGTATTAAGAGGTTTTATTATATTATTTGATATTACAGTGTACTTCATGTTATATTTGTAGTAACTCAATTGGGAGCACAAGGATGGACTTTGAGAAGCTTTGATGGATCTGCAGACGAGTTAAGAAAGCCCAAGATAAAAGGAAGAAAGAAAGGAGTGTGTAAGGCTCGGTCGACCGAGCACTGTGCATTCGATCGACCGAGTGGGCCTATAGTCCAAAAGAAGTTCGGCACATTAATTGAGTCGGTTAGGGTTGAGTTTCGGCATTTTAAGTCGGTTTTCTATGACGGTGAGGCTCTATATAAACACAAGTCCTTTGTATTTTTAGAGGCATTCACCAATATTCATTCATAAAAACATATAAGCAAATAAGGCTTGTGGAGGAGCTAAGGGTGCAAACATGTAAGCCCTAGTTCTTCATCTTGTTTTCTTTTAAGTAATCAATTTCCCAATTATGCTTTGATTGTTTGAGTAGGTATTCATATCTAGATGATGTAGATCTAGGATATGACGTTAGGGCAGTGGTGATACCTTGTCTATAAGGGTCCCATACCCTACGTCCTCTACCTAATATCTACGGATGAATCTGTGTGTTTAATTTACGTGTATTTAGATTAGTTTATATGATGTCCTGATGATTCGCTATATAATCCGATTCGTATATGAAACGCTGAGAAATATGTTCGGGGATGTAAATTTGGGGAGTTAAACTCTCGGGTGACCGAGAGGTGTTACTCGCTCGACCGAGAGCACCTATTCGGTCGACCGAGGGTGGTCAAACCTGTTTTCATCCGTTAATCAGTCACGTCTTTATGATTAGGTTAGCTTAATTGAATTTATTATCTCAGTAGGTATGGCTATGGCTACGTCACTCGCTTAATTTAACTAAAGCGTGTAAAAGGAAATACCGATATAAAACTCTTAGGTAGGCTTAGGAATTGATCTTCGGACGTTCAGCGTTATCTAGGTAGGTTTATATTAGGGAATTGCGCGCACCTTGTTACACGTAGATCGTAAACTAGCATGAGACTATAACTTGGTAATTGTTAGTTGGACGAGGGTTTGAGTGATCGTCAGAAATACGCTAACAAAGGAATGTTGCCCGGACGAGGTGTACGGTCAATATCGGCATCCTTAGAGTAGTAAGCGTGTGAGTTATATGAGATGGAGGCACCAAAAGCGAAGTCACGTAACAATACCACAGTTGATATAGTGACTACCGGTGCTACATCAAGCTTAGAGGATGACTCCCGTAGCCGATATAAAGAGATATGAACGGATTAATAGTTGATGAGTTTTGTTGTCATATAAATTGTCTAGATCCAAATGATTATGGTTATAATTGGGCAGTTGATTACGTTATGTGTTTACATGTTGTTTATATGTTTGAGTGTGTCTTTCTTTTCTCGTACTTTATGTTGGTCATAGACCGTATTTGTCAGACGAAATAAATAGGTTGACTATTTAAGTTAGGATCCACAAATTGATTCTCTGTGGGATCGACCTCGACTCTATCTAGCTATACTGCGATTGAACCTAGTTCACTTGCTAGTGGTTATTTAGGCATCGAGTTAGTAATTTAACTTGACCTCAATCATCTTCAACACTATCATATAGCCATGATACGAAGTTATAACAAGCATAGTCTGAAATAGAACTGGGCTCAGCTGGCAGCATAAAGTTAATTACAAGGTTTACACCCCGTACCTTTCAGCCGTCACTATCACCTTACTGTAATCATATTACTATTCATGTCAGACTTTCAGGGACATTCCCTCTAGGTAAGACAAACTAGGTTCATAACCTGGTTGTCACTGATGGAATCTAATTCAGATATTATGGCTCTAGGCCATATCTCTCAATCTTGCCTTTCAAACCTTCCTTCATAAGTCGTGATATATTCATTTTTCAAGATGAACATACCAGCAGCCTTTTCAGGCTTGAGGGTATCCTCACACTTATATAAATTTTGTGTGCACTGAGCAGTGTTCTACACCTCATCACCATGTGGCGTCTGCTCGCGTTCCAATGGTTGAATATATCTTTGTGGTTCTCAAACTCCTTTGAGATCTTATTTACTCCCACTGTTTCTTTTGGAAGAAACACTTCCTCTAGAAGACAATATGTTTGGAGAAAAACAATTTTGCTCCGGGTAAGTAAACATTATCTAGCGTACTTGCTAAGATATTCCACAAAGTCGCATATGTCGTACTAGACTCCAAGCCTTTCTGACTTTGCCTATGACAACTTCAAATCATCGGTTAAGATAGATTCGACATTATCCCCTTCCATATATAATATGGAATTTATTCAACCTTTATTTTTTGGAACTCGGTTAAGTATAAAGGCACTATCCCGAAACGGGTAAGCGATACTTCACATGGCTTGCATCACACCTTTATCATATAAAGTGTTGTTTCCATTTTAGAAGCACAATCTGATTGCGTATCCAAAAATGGTATCCTTCAAAGGGGATCTGATCCTATTTCAGACAACTTCTGAGAACACCATTAAGGTATTAATTACTTCAATCCAATTGAAGATTAATTTCTAAGTAGCTCATCAATCTCATATTCATTCTAGTTCAAACTTTTCGGGCTTTCCGAATTGTTGTACTTCACCAAGTACATTCAAATATTTCTAAAAATAGTCATAGAGATTAATAAACAATTATTTGTGGCATTAATTGTCATAAGCCAACAAACATCGGTATGTTTAGGCTTCAGACAATTTTTCTAGATTTATAACATTTTCTTAAAAGGGTATTTTAGTCATCTTTAGATAAGATACACATTACCCACATGATTCATAATCACATGGTTCAGACATCATCAGAATGACATCTGATCACACGATTCCCCTCCATAGAGACTATGTCTAGAACGACCACCAAATATTAATGATAACAACCATATAAACGTTTAGTTGAGATTTCATCACATATATCAACTATATAATGACATCAATCTAGTATGTTAGATTCAATGACCTTTCAACTTTATCGAAATAACATTTATTCTTTACAATTGAATATGTCTACTAAATCCTAACAAGTAACTGAAAATATGTTCTTCATAAGAACCAGAACATAATAACATTTATTTAGTTCCCTTATCAGTTTACTAGATCCAGAATATGGTAAGTGTTACAACATTTGCTTCACCTTCCATATCTGTATTTAATCTTTCTAATTTAATCACACTCGTAAGATTTCATATATCTTAGAGTTGACTTTGAACTTAGATAGATTTATCTCAACTCACTTGCCTAGAATAGAAACTTCAATAAGTTCTCTATTCAAGCACATGCCCTAACTTCCTTTTTAATCCTTTAAGCACTTGTAAATATTTTTAGTGTAGTCTTCATAAGACTTAAGAAGATCACAAGAGCTTCGTCTTTAATTTCCTTTCATGAAGAAAATCTAAACTTTATCAAATAGTTCAGTTAACATTTTGAATCGTATTCAAAACATTGACTATTTAATTAACCTTTAAGCAATGATTAAAGAATTAAGTCAATAATTAAATCTTACAATTTTGAAAACAACCTTTCCAAAATTCGATGCGGTCATCTTTATTCAACGTATGAATTAATTGCCGTCGAATGACAGAATAATCATATTGGATCGTATCCAATATATGATTAATTCATTGAAACTTATTTCAAATGATTTAATCATATCATGAGCGTCCGCTTTCATTAATAATTAAAGCCTTGGAGTACTCCATGAAATATGTAGTCTCCTTTGACGGGATTGCTCGTGTCATTGCTTATTTTAAAAGGATTAAAATTACTTAACCATATTTGAGAACGTTTCTCAAAATGTAACAGTCATAATTTGGTTTTACTAATCGAGAATAAAAACATAAATATAAAGTTTGCTAAAACTACAACATAAAAATAAAGATAAAAAGTTGTTTATACACGTAAAATCAAAATGGTGTATGGTTTATGATACATGCAAAATCTCTCAATTGACTTTCAAGAATTATTAATTTCTTTAGTGGCCAAGATCCCACTAAACTACCGCGACCTTCGCTTTGGCTGGTGGGCCGAAAATAGTCTAATAGGTAGACAACTCTTTGTCAATTGTATCTTATACGACTCTTGTTGTTTGACTAGTCAACTCTTTGATAATTTTTAATCTTGTGAAGTAGTCAAACCCTTGCCTCTAAAATCCAAACGATCCCGCTTTGGCGGTGGCCGAGAGAATTCTTAGTCAAGTCATAACCGCAATATTCGAGAGATCTCATACCATATTATATCGATAATGATGATATATCCGAGGTAGGTCAACCCCCTGCTTTGGTTGATGAGTTGGATCCGAACAAGGGCTCTTCACCGTCATTATAATATGGGGATGCAATTTCAACTTGATTCTTTTGTGGTGGAAGTATTTATGTAAATTAATTCACATAAATAATTTCAAATTAATTCTCTTAATCCATTTAATTATGGTCTCATCATGTATATCTATCTCTATAGACATACATCCTACACATTCATCTAGATTGTGCCTAGTTATGCATCTATCGTATCATATAAAAAAATACAAGCACAAAATAAATAAATGCGTAAAGTAACCGGTATGATCATGGACTTTTCCTAGGTGCGGTTTCGAATACAAACTGACGAAACCGCGGGTCACAATCTAAAAGTAGCTACAACCGCCAATAGGATCTTTAATGCTCCATTCTCCAATGAGATCTTTATTTTCTTTTTTCTTTGGTCTTCATCTTTCGCTCTATTCTTGTTACATTTAATTCTATCGAATAAAATAAATACACCCGCCGAACACATGGGAGAGCTAACGGGAATGAGATAAATACAGAAAATAAACTAGGTCACGATCTTCATAACGGCCTAAGACAATTTTTAAACCAACAGAAAAATTAAATTATTCACATCTATCCTATCGGTCGAGTCCAGCGATCAATAAAGTCCATATAATCATATTATATCTACTATATCTAATCCATACAATAACATCTTATGAAAAAGATAAAATTAAAATTTAACTACTTGCGTCTTAGTTAATCAATTAACATTTAATCTATCAAATAATTTTATCCAATCAATTAACTAATTAACATTTAATTAATTAATTGATTTTAATCGAAATAAAATTAACGATTAATTTTAAACCGATTTCAATTTTAATTTTAATTAATTAGAACTATTTCAAAAATAAATCAAAATTAAAATTAGGTCTCTTTGTTCTTTCTTTTGATTTCTAATCAAAAGGGATGCCTTTGCTTTCTTAAACCAAAAGACATCTCCTTGGCCCTTTCCAAAATTAAAATTTTGAAAATGGCCTAAACCTTTTTCCAAGATCAAATATTTTGAAAATGGGCTTAGCCTATTTCAAACAAAATTTGGAAAGGCCAATATTTTGGTTAATATGTCTTGTCACTTTCCAAAATCAATTTTTGAAAGTGGCCTAGGCCTAGGCCTTTTGCCAAATCAAATATTTGGAAAGGGCCTAGGCCTATTCCAAACAAAGTTTGGAAAGACCATTATTATTGTAATGCCATGTGACATCCCAATGGCCCAAACTATTTGAATAATTGATTAGCCACATGACACAACTAAACAAAAGAGGAATTATCAATCACAACTATGAACCATATTGAATCACAAAATACAAAAAACAAAATTTAGGGATCCACCACCTTTGACCAGTCAACCGACGCCGGCAGCAGGTTGCCCCGCTGCCGCCACCGCCGACCGGCCGCCGATGGTGGTGCCGCCTCCAATCGGCCGAGCACCACCGGATCCCTTTTTCTTTTTTTTTCTTTTCGTATATCGTTTTGCGAATCAAAAAATCTTTCATCTTTTAATTACGTGATTTAAAAGATAAAATTAACTACACAAATTAACATGCTTATAGCTTAAGTTCGAAGCTCGCTTTGATACCACTGTTAGGAAATCTACGCGGAAATGCAACGAAATTCAAAAATTTATTTCCTTTGACCAGGATCGGCTTCGTTTAAGCAAAAAACATTTAAGGCTAGTAAACGGTGGTTACCTTGCTTGATCTAAAAGATCGACGTTTTGACCGTCTAAGGAAAGTAGCGATGCACGGAGCCGCCCAAGTGTTCGGCCTCTACCGCTAGTCCATACGAATAACCCGCCGGAATCCACCATTGGATTGCTACTAGAAAAAATCCGGTTGCTAGGCCGGCCTTTTCTCTCTCTCAAAACTCTTTCTAAAAAGCTCTCTATTTTTCACAAGAAACTATTAGTCTCTTGGAATTGTGATATACAAAAGTGCTAGCCAAGCCCTCCTATTTATAAGAGTAACCTGCGCCCCTTTGCTATCCCAATCTGATTGGGATTAGCTTCCTAGTAGATTGGGGAGAAAGAAAATTTTTTCCTAATAAAATAAGGAAAATCCCTTTGATTGATTTATCATCATTAATATTCAATATCTTATATTAAATATTTTTAATATATTGTCAATATCTTATATTGACTATATTTATCTTATTAACATAAATCTATTTTTCAAAATCAATTAATATCTAATATTAATGTTATGGTAATCTTATTAATTGAATTGTACAACTCAATTGTATCCAATACAAATCAAAATGGCGCCCCTTCCCACTTATTTGGGAATTGAGATTTTCTTTAATTAATATAATACTATGATTAATTAATTTGCAAAATACATGTATATCATATATATATATATATATATATATATATTATATTATATATATATATAATATATATATATATATATATAATTCGAATAATATGTATCTAAATACATATTTTTTTTTTGAGAAGAAAATACATATATTTAATTAATCACCACAATTAATATCTTGTATTATATTTATTCATAATAAATAAATACCACCATATTAATTTACCACTATAACATTTATAGTACGAGATAAATTATTTCCTTATTTGGTTATCAACAATAACTACATTTTAATCCGGCTAGTTCTTATGTGTGTGACCCGATAGGCTTCCGAATATGTTGACCGTAGACACAAAGTGCAAATTACGAAAATGCCCTACATGCCTAACGATCACGGGATAGCGTCTAGCGACACACCGTGACCCCCAATCATCGGAAGAGTCAAATTCAATGACTACTACCTTTCATGTGAACCGATTCTGAGTGTAACTTATAATCCTACCATGATAATAATATCCATACGATCGTATCTCGAGTGTCAATACTTTAACGATCGTATCTTATAATCTGGATATCATGCTCTCTCGGAATAACACATTTACTCCCACTTTGCAAAGATTCATGAGAGCTAGACATTCCTTATTAGAAGGCCATTTCGATATTCAATCCCAATCATAGGATACGCGATTCCCAGACGAACTAACATGTATACTCTGCATGCTTCAATATCACACCCAATCACTACCGCATAATCGCCCCATGGCTAAGGAAAACCTCAATAGTGTCAAAGCATGACAATCCACACCGTCATTCCATTTAGACTCGGTCCTAAGGATAATTACACAACCGCCACATAGTACGACACTTAATATAAGTTGCTCAGTCTAACGTACACATTCTCTAATACACGTCCACGTAAAGTCGAAGTGTCTCTACACTTCGATAGACGAGATCTATCCCTGCCCTTAAAGACAGAAGACATCTAATACGTACTAGCCTATTCATACTATCAATACCCTGTTTAATAGTACATCAGCCTAAAGACATTTAAGTATCAAACTTATTAAAGTGATTAGAGATCTCATCAACCATAATCACCTATCATGGTTTCTCTATCACAGTTTAATATTAAGGACGTTATCATATAACAATTCTTAATTGGTTCTTTAAAAGAACATATATATGACAACAGAAAAGCCATTTAATCTATGTATAAAGATAAAGAAATAGTAGAAATGATCCGACCCGGTCGGATCCGGTCCAACCCGATTGGGTTTACGACATTATTTCAACATGCCCAACTACCCTGTTCTTACAAAAGAACTTTAGCTTCTGAGTCAAATTACTCGATTAAGAAAGTCTCTTAGAATTCATTGTTGGTAACCCGAAATCACTTTCCTTATCCTATGCTTTCTTTTATTAATATTTCAGTTTAGTCTTTAACTTATTTAGTTTAAATGACTTACACTTGTAGACTTTCGCCTTCCTATTCTTGGCTTTCTTTAAAGGAAATTGCCGTGAACTAGCAGTTCATTTGAGTAGACACTACTCGTGAACTGTGGGATGTCCAGTGAGATTAATGCCAAATCATTCTCGTCATCTTTGAACTAATTTTAATTTGTCTCCCGTTCAAAATGAGTGACAACAGTGACATATTTATCAATGTCACTTAAGTTTGTAGGCTCAAGAGGAGCATTCTCTTCCGAAAAATTAATTTGCATTCTCGATTATTGAGTTCAACGTTCTTGTTACTTTTCCACTTTTACGAAGTCATCATTAGTCAATTTTAATTACTTAAGTAGTCTAGTCAGTTTGAGACGATATGTAGTTGTAAAAATAAATTATGACAGGAATATAATCAAATCATACACCACAACATATAATAATTTTAGGAATAATAAACGTGATGTCATGCATGCAGTTTATCCTACTATTCCAAGGATTTAATCTCACACCTAGGTAGGTAGTAAAGGTAGGTCAAAGATTACGATTAAAGACAATCTCTCTCAACAATTAAACCATTTAAGAATCGAACATCTCCTATTTAATTGTTGATTACCTTCATTTTCGGCCAAGATATTTCCAAAAATATCCTTGTGAGTGTGACCTACTATTTTAGATTTTTAAGTATGCCGCCGTAGGGTAGGTCAATGACCCGACGAGTACTCAAAATTCTATTCTTTTGGAGACCAAGCCTTGAATTTTGATAGCGGTGAAGGCCATCCATAGAGGGCCGAAATCAAAGCGGCACGAGGCGTCACCATTCTCTCACGTGCTTGTGTCAATAGTAGAGGCCGTGGGGTCGGTTGTCACCTTCCCCACTCCCACTCGTTATTTTGAAAAATTGGTAGTCTCATTAGGATTTTCAGAATTTCTTAATAATCCAAAAAACAATAAATCGTGAACATTTCCCACTAGTTCATCGGTTCCAAATACCGTCTAACTAGTGTCACTTATTCACGACTTTTCAATTTCTCGGATTTATAAATTCTATGTGTAGACACTACACAATTAAAATTAACCAAGAATTTTATAATCCTAATACATTATGACTTATGATTTTTCAATAATTCAAAAACAATAAATCACAAAATTTAAAGCTCCCACTAGTTTATCGGTTCCAAATGCCGTATAACTAGTGACACTATATTCATGATTTTCCAATTTATCGATTATTTAGAAAATCTTTTGTTGAGACACTACACAATTAAAATTAATAAAGAATTTTATAGTCATAATCTTGTCATGATAAAAATTTAGAATCTCAGAATTTTTCCAATAATCGAAAACAATAAATCATGAAAAGCAATAACCAACTTATCGGTTCCAAATACCGTCTAGTTAGTGTCCTATTTTTTTCATGACTTTACAAATTTTCGGTTATTAAATCCTATTTTATGTAGACACTTACATAATCAAAATTCACAAGGAATTTTAGATCCAAAACAAATTTACCCCGTAAATTTTATTTCTATCATGTGAATTTTATATCCAAATAAAATTTAGTTTCCTTTAATTAATTTAATTTATTATTAATCTAAATTAATTATCGTTTTCATACATGTATAATAATTAACGACAAAATTAATTTTCTACATGTATGCATATGCTAGGAATGGAATTAATGAATATGATGCATGACATGATTATATCACATAAATAATTACAAGAGAAAATAAATGCGAAAATAAACCACTGAGATGAACCGTTGGTACCTTCGTATCTAATCCATAAAATTAAAATTAAAATTAAATAAATAAATAAACTTTATGTTTAAAGGATTTACTAATATCTAATTTAATCCGCCGCCACTCTGTATATTAATTTTCTGCTCCATTTTCTAAACAAAAGTGCTCTAGCCGAGTTTGGTTGCCGTATCTTTCACCTATTGTTGCTGCCCGGGTTCAAATCCTGGCTGCAGCACCTTTTATTTTTTTTCTTTATTCAAAACCGCATTTGTTCCGGGAAAAAAAACCAATGATGACCGCGCCCAAGGAGAATCAAACTTTTGACGTGAGAATCAAACTTTTGCACGTGTGAGTATTGATAATGAATAGCATCGGTTTTAACGCGCATCTGTTCCGGGGAAAAAAACCAATGATGACCGCGCCCAAGGAGAATCAAACTTTTGACGTGTCAATATGAATCCAACGCCTTAACCATTGCACCACCATGAGTATTGATAATGAATAGCATCGGTTTTACTTAAAACCCCACAGTGCCGGAAATATATAAGATCTAAATTCTAATTACTAGGAAATTAAATTACAACAAATAAATTAAATAATTTCCTACACTCTTGAAAATTTTGGGTTTACAATAGATCTAACGGTAAACAAGTACCAACCTCAATCCATCTCGTCAACCAAATCATTCAATCACGCGTATATATTATAAACATATAAAATATGCAATTTTTATTCAATTTCACTCCTAATTAATTAATTATGCAATCAAGATCGCAAATCGCTTCAATCTGTCTCTGATACCATATGCTGGATATACAGAAACCCGAATCCGGATCCGATCCATAATTAGATCGTCAGATCTGATTCACAGCACTGATCGAGACGCTCGATCATGCACAGTGGAAGCTACGAATTAAATTCGCATGCGATTTTACCACGATTTAATTCACATAATAATTATTATAAATACAAGAAGGTTGAAGATTTACCCAACTGAAGAGAAGCCGTGATCTTCCGGATTGTATCTCTAAGCGACAACTGGTGGACTTCGATCCTCGTAATAGAACCTCCTCGAATATGCTTAAAAAACCCTAGATTTTCTTCTCCCAATGGCTAAGATAAGAAAACAAAATTTCTCTCATTTTTTCCACAAAAGTGGCGTTGTATTTTTCCTCAAAAACACGTTGGAATCAATAATATTTTATGTTGGGAGAAACTCTCTTTTAATAGGAAAATAATTAATTTGAGAGTTTATCTTTTACACACATATTTATCTTTTCCTTTAAGAAAATAAAAACCTTCATCCAATAAGAAAACAAATTTCCTATTTATCCAATAAGAAATCTAATTTCTTATTTATAATTATTTAACACATAAATAAATAATTATATTATCCACATTATAATTAATTAGGAGAAAATTTCTTTTCCCAAAACCAAATAAAGTGGTGCCATTTTTATGCCAAATGAGATAATCGAAAATGTCTTTTCTATTTTACATATTATTTATCAAATAAATAATATTCACATATTCATTAAATGGACCAACTATTTAATTTATTCTCGAGTTTCCACTAAACAAGAAAACGCTCGCGTGTTAGGAGCCAACCCGGGGACTATGAACCTATAACTAGTAGCTACAATAAATTGAATAAAATATTCATCGAATATAATATTTCTACTCAACTTATTAATTCCGGAATTACGCCACCGTAAATCTGAAACTGAACTCTATCGATTATAGATATAACTTATTCTCAGAAAGTCGAGTCAATATGTGTCCATTGATATAATCATTACATACAGACTAACCCTCCATAGACTATCCGTAACAAAGCGGGATTATTTCCGTAAACCTTCTTCACTACATCTTATCCTTATTTACCATTAACCCACTAGTGATAAATTAGTTCATAACCAATGAGAACTCGGCCGATCGATTAGTTTTTAAAATTAACAAATAAGGGGATTGTTTTTCTACTTCCCGCAGGAAGGAATGGATTCCATATCTGTGAGACACACGCTTCTCACTCATTCCAGAATAGTGCCAACGTGAAAGTGATTCGGACATCACCTCTTAGCGATCCTTAACGAACACATCAAACCCTATTTTGAAAAAAGTAGGCGTCTGTAATCACTTCAGGATTAATGTTAATCTATATACGATCATCTTGTGATTTAATAAGATTTCTCAATCACGGAATTATATGAGAAATGCAGATTAAATCGGTCCAGTCCTAAATGACTACATCATATATAAATGCCCACTTAGATAACCAATATTGACGGTCCGGATAAGACGGTCACAACATAAAGTGTTCTAGGCGCATTAATGGTGGTTTAATCAATAGACCCCATACTTTGATTTAGTTCACCACGGACTAATAGTTCAAGTGTATCATCATAAACTTAATCCTCACGTGAGACACACACTAAGTTATATGGCTACATATGATACGACATGGGGTTTTCAGCGGTATATTACATATAAGCACGAAGCAAATAATAAGATGAGAATAAATCTGTCATTTATTAATTATAAAAACAATTACAAAAATTGTCTTTCGGACGCTACTTCCAACAGTGTATCCTCATCAGCTTAAACTTTTTGGATTCAATCTTCACAAGATCGATTTTACTGTGTGGCAGTGTATTGTGGTATACCAGTACAGTCGTGCCTGTGTCCGTCTAGTTGGCTCAGGTTTGGTGTGTACCTAGTTGGCTCATCCTTTTTATAGCCAACACTTAAAGGTGCTTTTGGGATTCGATTTTCACAAGATCGATTCTATTGTGGTGCAGTGCTTGCAGTGTGGTAAACCGGTACAGTCGTGCCTTTGTGTGCCTAGTTGGTTGACTTAGCTTTGATATAAGCCCACATTTGAGGGTGAGTGAAAAAATGTGTAAAATGTTAATTATTTTTATCCTCATCAACTTAAGCTTTTGGGGTTTGATCTTCACAAGGTCGATTCTACCGTTTCGTAGTGTAGGGCGGTATACCGGTACAATCGTGGTGGTGTAAATAAATGATTTCAAGATTCAATTTTCACAAGGTCGATTCTACTGTGATGCAGTGTAGTGTGGTATACCGGACAATCGTGGTGGTGTAAATAAATGATTTTAGGATTCTATTTTCACAAGGTCGATTCTACTGTGTAGTGTAGTGTGGTATAGTGTGGTATAGCGGTACAGTCGTGGTGGTGTAAATAAATGGTCTCAACATATTTAGGCATGAGTAATCTAATCATACAAAGTGTTTGTTTGACTTGAATCTAGGACCTCTTGGTCATAGGGCCACAACTTTACCTTTGAGGTAAGCCTCATTGGTGTGTGTATATGAAGAAAAACGTTTACGAGGGATAATTATGATGGATTTCTATTCAATAATCACATAATAACAATGCAATTTGACTTGCAAATTTTTCTCATCATATCATCATTAAATGTGATGTAAACATGCAAAAGATTTAGTTTTTTTTTGAGTGGAAAAATATTGAAGTTTTACACTGCTAAAAGGTCGATTTTTAATAAGTTTTCTTAATCTAAATGCATAAAACCCTACTCACATATTACATTCATTTCAAAATAAAATAACTTATTCTATACACAAACTCATTGCAATTCAGACTAACACTTCAATCAAATTTCTTTCGACGAATAAAATTAACCCAATTAAAACCATGTCTAAATGTACCCTTATTTATAATTCTGAAAATATTCCACCCAAAAAGCCTTAATAGTAGGAACCAAAAGTTACAACATGTTCATAGGTACACTTTGAGTGCAATAAAATCTTGCAACAAAAACATCATTGTTTAAAGAAATAAATTAATAGGGTCATCCTCGGATTAAAGGGCATATATAAAGTCACCTGCGGGGGTATAAGTCATCTTTCATGGTCCCTCCTAGTAGTAGTATCCTAAATATGGAGCATTCCTTCCTAATGAATCACCAAATGGGTGATGGCGGAAATAAGCTGGTAATGGCCTATTCCCACCATAGCCACGCTCATATGGTAAATAAGGGTAATTCCCGTAGTTAGGGGCACCCGTTGCATAATTACCCAGACGGTTGTAGTTATACAACGAATTGTTCAGATCGTTATGACGTGTTCTATTTACTTGAGGATGATTGATTTTAGACCAAACTAACTCAGCATGCTTCCCTGTTTTTGCCAATGCGGTTAGGACCATATCTGGATCCACTTCTCCGGATATCTTAACAAGCCCCCGTGGAGCATCCACTGTTACCGAGTACACCCCTACACATATCACAAACAAACGTTACACCACATACAACAGATTATTCAAATATAATACAATTTATTAATGCTTGCATAATAAGTTAGAATTACGTACCAATTATAGAGCCCAAGACTTCCATCATCTGCATCTTGCATGCATCGCAATGCATATTTACTTTCAAAACACAACTCTGCCGAAAAAAAACATTTTGAAGATAATGTTAGTGAAATTGCATAATTCAAAGTTAAGTTCCAAATCCATTTGATCTAAACTTTAAATTTAATTACAAAATCAAAAACCAATTAAAGCAGAAAACGGAAAAGAAGGGGAAAAATAATCCCTTCAAAAACAAAGGAAAAAACATAAACAAAACTCTAAAACTTAAAATCATTATACCCACACCCCTCAAAAAAAAAAAGAAAAAAAAAATCCAATCTTTATACAAATAAAAATAAATTTCTGTTAGTAACATACACCTTTTCCAGAAAAAAAAAAAAAAAAAAAAACAAATCATGGATCATGCTTAAAGTAGGCGACGAATGATACGTGTAACAATATATAAATACATATATATAAAATGATGTGAACTAAACAGTTTAGATCAATAATAAGAAAATCCAAACAAATTATCCAAATAAAAATCCAAACTAAAGATATGATATTTAGAAGAAAGAAAGAAGAAAATAGGATTTACCGCATCTGCGAAATCCATATTTAAACTTGATGCTAGCTGCTGCCGATATTTATTTCTTTTGCTTTTGCTTTTGCTGTTGTGCTGATGAAAAACCTGTTGTGAAAGGGGATGAAGGAAAAAAACTGTTTTTATATAGGGAAGGAGGTGAAAGGTTATAGTATTACTTATTCTTCAATATATATAAAAAAATCTGTTTGCCCGTAGATATGTAAAGAAAAGAAAGGTAGGTTTCCATTTTTGCAATGGGCCATATATATAAAAGTTTATAAAGTCAAGAAAACTATGTAGGCTAATCCCAAATCGGTGAATTTTGATAATGAATTTTGATAGTGAATCAAAAAGGTGAAAATTAGTGAAAATTAGTGATATAAATGAATTTTTTAGTGAATTTGATAAATGAATTTTTAAGTGAATTTAAACAAATGAATTTCGAACACAAGTGAATTTCGATAAATGAATAAATAGTTTTGTTTACGCAAAATTTTCAAAAGATCTGTCTTCTACTTAATTGATGAAATATTTGTGTCTTCTCGTCCTCATTCCCCAATATTTTATGTGACATTTCAAATATGTCACACGATACATTTGTCCTAAGTTGAAATTTATTTTGTATCCCTTCCTATAAAAAAAAATACTCGGGAGAGATTTAATTGATTAATAATGAATGACTATTATAATTGTCATACAACGTATGTCATTAAATGTAAGTATTTTTATATTATTTTCTACATTAGATATTAGGAAATAATATAGAAATATTTAAATCAAATCTTCTGAAATAAATAAATTTGATTGATTTTTAATTAATGTCAATATTCTAGAATCAATCAGATACATTAAATGAAAATCAATCAGAGGCACTCATATACCGCTATAAATAGATATGAAAGACCTGAAAGATATAAATGACATGAAAGGCACTCATCTGTTGTAATATAATGCTGTCTTATTACGTCTGTTTAATTAATTTATCAACAATATATGAAATTTTATGGTCTTTAAATTTAACCTTTTGAAACCTACTATTTTCATATACACAGGAAACATGTAAATAGTTTATTGAAAATTAATCAAATACAATGCACATATATTTCTTGTGTGACTCTGCAATTTTACTACGATTGATAATAGAATCAATTATTTGTTCATACAGTGTGATATGATCAATTAAAATGAAATATGAAATGATACACATACAAAAGAGTTTTTTTTTGCCAGGAACATACAAAAGATTTGAAATGGATATATCATTTTTCATTAAAATATCAAATGATTGTGTCATCCACTTTCATTGGTGATAATCTACGCGAAATAAATTTTATATTTTTTTTAAAAACATATTAATGCAAAATCTATCAACTCCCCGCTATCTTTAAGATAGTATCCTCCAGTTGGCATACGGATTTAGATATAGAGGTGTACACTCCGGCAAGCATCCCCACTATCTGGTAACTCGGCCACGGCTACTATCGATTGAGGATTTAATGCTCGACAGAATGGAGAAGGCACAGCGGACCCAGGTTTGGAACCCAAGTAAGAGATAGAATCTTATTCTCAGGAAGTGACCGATCAGACCTATCAAATGATTGTGTCATCCACTTTCATTGGTGATAATCAGCAAGGAGGTCCCATTATAAAAGGAACACACGATGAATTTAATTTGATATTTTCTCCTTTTTTCATATATCTCCTTACAGAAAATTCACACAGATTAAAAATAATAATTAATGTGTCTAAAAAAAGGGTAAAATAACAAAATAATCCTTTTATAACTTGTGTATGGAAAATTGTACTAAAATTGGGTTATTAAAATGAAGGGTAAATGTGAAAAAATAATAAATGCTGCATTGGTATTGTAAAATGACAGCTAAATAAAAACAAAACAAATTCTGAAAAATAACAGTTTAAAAAAAACGGAGGGAGTATTATACTTCGGTCTACATTCGACTTTACGGAGGTCGAAAATGGGTATTCGACATCTACAAAATCGAAAGTTGAGTTCATATTCGACTTTCCAGAAATTGAATATTAGTGTGATAGCATCACAGACGGAGCCAAAGCTGTTGGAGAATTTGAATTAAAAAAATTATGGAGGATCGCATCGGTTCGGTGAAAGGTTACAACTCGTAAGAGGTTGTATCCTTTCGTTTAATGCTTGCAACCGTTAAATGATCGGACACCTTTCTCCTATATAATCCCAACATTACAATGAAAAAAGATGAAGATTTTAATTGATTTTTCTTAGAAAAATTCTGGCCAAATGCTTTAAAAATACTCATACAAATACTTTGCATAATTTTGAGTCAAGAAGAGATTTGCAGAACATGATCGGTTCGCCGTCTTTTTCTCATTGAAGTGCAACAATCCGAAGAAGGATGACTGTTGTATCTTGGGAAACGATTTCCATTACCGTGGGCACATAATCGGGACAAAAACATCTTAAGGACAGAGTGATGCACTCACCTCAGTCAATAAGTTTTCTGTCCTATTTATTGTTTTCGTTTTTACTTGAATTCCGTATTAAACAGCATGCTAGATTACTAATTTTTCCAACAAAAGCAAGGGCTAAGGGGGCCAAAGCCCACCCGACGAAAAAAACTTATACATCAAAAAACTTATATAATCCAACTTAGGTCATCAAATATCTTATTTAAGCCCACACGATTGTCGGAATATAATCCGCTAGCCCACCTGAGAACTAATTCATGGCTCCGCCGTTGGATAGCACGAAAGTAATTCGTGTGATGTCATCAACAAATCCCCATTATAAACTATTGATGGATATTAGCAAACATCTTGCTAAGGCAAATGCCCATATAACATAAAATGAAGTTCCCCACTATTGAGGATATTGGCAAACACCATGCTAAGGCAAGTATGAGGTCATTTGCTAGTGTAAGCATTTCCTTAATCAATTTTTTTTCTTAGAAAACAAGTGGTGCTTTTTGGTGGCTCATATCATATGGCTGGTGACGGATGAGATATACATTTTAAAATTCCTGATTTGCCCTTGGTTGCCATGTGTCAAGATAGCAAAAATTACTCGAAATTCCAAAGATGAATCGATTATCGAAACAACCTAACTGCTAAACTCAAGTGATCAGTGATCTGATAGCACGTAAAAGGGACATAATATCATATGTTTAGTTCCAATCTGAAACGAAGAGTCAAAAATTTACCATTGAGTACATTAGCCTGACATAACTTCAGATTAGTCGAGACAACTATTTCCGAATACCATAGATTTGAAGGAATTAGGTTAAGTATGCAGAGCAAAGTTGACAATTGCAAATCAACCCTTCTCAACCACTTCAATAGGCTTTTTCAAAGTCATTTGGTTGATGATGATTAGCATAGTATTTAAAAGGCAAATTAAATTATATGGCTAAAAGTCAAAAGCATATTTTTATACAAAATGTCTATATTCAATTGTATAGGTATAAGATGAAAATCGAAAAAAGGAGGTAAGAATGAAAAAGTTGAGTTTTTTAACTTCACTTTTAGATACAGATATTGTATACATTGTTGTATTTAAAGGCACATGAATAGAGCCTTACACTAATTGTATCAGCTCTGAACTCTTTTGAATAAAAAGATAAACGCAAGATAAATGCCTATTAAACTAATTATCACTTATCTGTTTTGTGACTTTATTTATCATTTATTCAAATGATAGTGCACCGGATAAACACTTCGAGTAGATCACCAATTTGACTTAGAACAAGATAAAACCTAATTCAAACTCGCCACCACTCCTTATCACTCCTAACCACCTTATCTCTCCAGCACATAACTGAATGTCGGAATTGTTGTTATCAGAATTTACAGCAGCAGAATGTTCACGTTCTTTATTCTCAATACCCCCCATTCAAACTTGGCTAGGGGAGGTGATGTGATCCAGTTCATGCTCGGAGGATACCATCATTCGTGCTATTTATGGATATTATTTAATTAATTAGGAGGTGGTTTTATTTTATATTGGATTTTTAGCACTTTATTTTATTTATTCTTTTATTAGCCAATAGGAACATTTCGTTTCTGGCCAATAGAAGATAGGCGCATTTTTAAGTGGGAATTTCTCCCACATTGCTTAGATGTTGCCTTTTCTTTTGGTTGTAAGCCTATATAAGGCAAACACTAGCTATTCATTCTTTAGACAATTATTTTATGAGAAATCAAATTATTGAGTTTTACTCAACCAAGTCATAAGGCTTGAAAATCACTTGCGAGTGAGAATTTTCTTTGTCGTAGAAAGTTCACCCCTTTGAGGATTTACCAGCATTGTGAGCATTTGTTGGGCGTTCTCTGCCTACGATTTAGTTGGATTACTAGGTCTAGGATCATTGGCTCGTCATTGTTCCCCTTAGTTACTTCTCAGGCAAAACATCGATCCGATTCCAACCGGAATCACATCAGTTGGTAGCAGAGCTCAGCAACTTCGGTGAGCAAATATCCCTTTTATTTTTGTCTTCCTTTATTCCAAAAAAAAAAAAAAAATCGTTCTTCTTGTTCTTTTTTTTCAGTCGCCCCACCCTCCCCCCAAGAACACAAGCAATCTTCAAACCTTCATTCCAAGAACCCTAATTTTTTTTCCAGACCCGTTTTTGTATCAGTTCGATACCTAACCAAAAACCCTCCAAAAATTCTAAAATTTTTACCACATCTCCAACACATCTCGATGTACACTTTTTGTCTTTGTACTCAATCCAGATTCAACACATACCTTGTCTAAAACTGCCGATCAATACAAACGATCTGCCCAGAAAAACTGCACCTGTTAATCATCGTTTGAATTCGATTTTTGTGGTCTATACGATTCGGAATCACCCGAAACTTGGTGATATTATAGGAAATTCTCCGATCTACAACCTTTATCTTTTGAGTTTTTCCAAATTCGTTCTAATTTGGTCACAATCGGCACCTTAAATCACTGCTATCATTCTGGAAATTTATGACAGATTGCACCAGTTTCTGAAAAATGAATGTTTGAGCCACTTCTAGACCTCCGAAAAATCTGAAATTTTGAAATCATTTAGTAAACTCTCTGTTCTACAAATTTTGTCTTTTGAGTTTTGGCAGATTCGTCTTAGTTTGGTCATGAAATACGTGGGTTTCACACCAGGGTGTGAAAATTTTCACACACTGTAATTCTCTCTTTGTCGAAAAATTTCATTACGATTGAGCATAAGGGTGAGTGTAAACACGAGAGTTGTGAGGTAATTATGGGGCTGCCATCATTTAGTGGTGCACCTGATGGTGATGCATATTTTTACTGGGAAGCTGAGTTAGAGCACTATTTTGCACGCTATAACTATTCAGATGCGGATAAGTGCTACTTTGCGCCACTTTTGCTCACAGGGAAGGCTTCGCGATGGTGGACAGAATTAAAATTTTTGAGTCATATACATAAGGTACCAAAGATTAATACGTGGAATGCTATGAAAAGAGAATTGCAACAGCAATTTGTGCCCCCTTGTTACTTGGCTAGAGTGATGCTTCAAAAAGAGGAGGATGCGAGGATTGAGGAAGAAAGACTCCGGATACTAGGGATACTCGCTAAGTGGAAGAAGCAATCTGAGCAGAGTAAGCAAGACACAGAACGGTTTAAGAAGAAAAGTGCACTGTTTTGGGCTGAATCTCCACGAAAATGTAAAGAATTGAAAGATGCCATGAGCACACGCCATGAGGACACTATTGCAACCGTTGAGGTGGAGAAAATTCTTGATGAGAGGCTGCCTTGTCCTATTGTGGATGAGGTTATTAACAAGGTGGAGGCATTGGTTGATGTTCATCAAAGTTGAGAGTGTTATGCATCCGAGTTTATAGTTGATGATGATGATGCTTCTGTGGTTGATATGGCTGTTGCGGATGCGGAGACACAGGTGGCCACCGTTGAACCACCATTGTATTGTGTTGCCCCAGCATTTTCTTTGCAGGTACGTCATTATCCCCCACTTGCGGGTACCACAGGGTTATTGGATACACCCAATGCCGCCCATATATTGCATTTGGATGTTCTTGAAATTGTTGCCTGTGGCGGACAGTTGAAGCAATCATTTGATGATCCATATTTGGCACATGCTGATGTCTCTCATGATTTGCATTTATATGATCATCTTGCTCCATACCATGGCTTCATTCACCATTATATCCAACCACGAGGCCGTTGGGCCGTTCCTTTAGTGAAGTACTGTGCGACCGCTCAACATGCTATTGATTTACAGATGTTTGTTCGCTTTATCTTTGATCCCGGCGTACCATTGGAGTTTATTTTTGTTTCTCGTGATGTTGTGCGTGATGAAGGTCCTGTTTCTATGACATCCTGTTGATTCGAGGACTAATCCTTTCGAACCGGAGGGAATGATGTGATCCATTCATGCTCGGAGGATACCATCATTCGTGCTATTTATGGATATTATTTAATTAATTAGAAGGTGGTTTTATTTTATATTGGATTTTTAGCACTTTATTTTATTTATTCTTTTATTAGCCAATAGGAACATTTCGTTTCTGGCCAATAGGAGATAGGCGCATTTTTAAGTGGGAATTTCTCCCACATTGCTTAGATGTTGCTTTTTCTTTTGGTTGTAAGCCTATATAAGGCAAACACTAGCTATTCATTTTTTAGACAATTATTTTATGAGAAATCAAATTATTGAGTTTTACTCAACCAAGTCATAAGGCTTGAAAATCACTTGCAAGTGAGAATTTTCTTTGTCGTAGAAAGTTCACCCCTTTGAGGATTTACCAGCATTGTGAGCATTTGTTGGGCGTTCTCTGCCTACGATTTAGTTGGATTACTAGGTCTAGGATCATTGGCTCATCATTGTTCCCCTTAGTTACTTCCTGGGCAAAACATCAGATCTAATTCCAACCGGAATCACATCAGGATGAGGCCAAGTTTGGGTGAGCAAAAGAGGAAAGTAGCTTTTGTCATCGGTTTTGTTGGTCCCTTAAAAAGGCTTTGGTTAAGTTGAGAGGGTAGGTGAATAAACTTAACACTTAAAACTTATGGAGTTAACAAACTCAGCAATGTCAATAGCCTGCTGACTGCTTAGTAGTCTGCTGACCACTAAGTAGTCTGCTGACAGTAGATATTACTGAATTTATTGCAGCGGAATATATTCAAATTAAGCCTTGTTACTTGTTCTTAAAAAGATGATACTAAGTATTAGATACTCAGTAGTGTAAGTGTGTGAGTTGCTAGTTTCAGTAAGTTGATGTGATCAGTATACTAAATGCAGAAAGTAAATGCAGAAAGTAAGTAGGCAATTTTTATAGTGGTTCCAGGTGGTGTAATCCTGTCAGTCCACTCTTCTCCTGTGACGTTGGAGGAAATTCACAAGAGATCAATTTGAGGTTGCAGTTACAAAAATCCCTAAGATGTCTGTCCTTCACCAATAACTATGGCTTCACAAACTGAACACTTGAAATAGGTAGGATTGCTGCTCCAAAGTATTCTCCTGGAAGGGTAGGATTGGCTCTTCACCAGCTCCACCACAAATAACAGTTCTTGACACCTAAGTGCTTCTCTGTCTTCATCAGGTTTCTTGTAAAAGAAAGTTTGAATCAAGTAAATGATTCAGCTGTCAGCAGCTTGATCAGGATGAAATGATCAGCAGCTTGATGTCTTCAAGTGTGTATACTTGATGTAACTTGATAGCAGGTTACACTTGAAGATATTTCTTGATCAGTAAGTTTAAGCTCTGTGTATGTCAGCAGGGTGATTTTCTTGATCAAAAACTTGATAGCTTCGAATAGATTATTTTCTTTTTATCAATTTTCATCATCTATATTTGAATTAGGAGTCTTCTATTTATAGGTGAGAATCCTGTGACTTATGTTTGAATTTCAAACATAGCCGTTTCAGATTTGTCTCCATCTTGACTTGCTTTCTGTCTCTCAGACATAGTAATCATTAATCGTCGCTTGCTTTTTGTTAGATTTCAGTCTGTCCACCCTTTGACTTGTGTCCATTGGTTAATCCTCTGAATCTTTCCAACGTTACTTTTATCTTGACCATTGATTTGTTGACAATATCAAGGCTTGTAATCCATCCATATCCTTGTAATCTTCCAATGTAATCCTTGATTAAATCAAGAAAAATACTCAGCAAATGTCTGAAGTATAACAGCCTGCTGATGTACACATTTCTTCAGCAGGTCTAAGGCTGATGTGTTTTAACAACACATCAGCTGACTTTTTCTTATCTAAAATTTTATTGTGAAGTTAGAGTACACCATTTTGAACATAACTAAGTTCCAATCACCACTTAACATATGGAACTTAGACCTTGTACACAAGGTGTATGTAATCAGTTTAGGTCATCACAGACTTCCCTAAATTCTGATTCCATATCCTAGACTTTAAATACTAAGTCTGATCCCTTAGCCTTCACTAACTGAATTTGTACCCTAAGCCTTCAGTCTTCAGCAGGTTCCTAGACACTCTACTGACCTAGTTACCCTACTCATCTAGATAGGTCTGCTGATAAATTCAGCCAACCAAAATATAGTGCTTGTTTGATCAAACCTATACAAAGATCAAACTCTAATAACCTATACATTTGATCTAGACATCTTTTTGCCTTTGCTCTATAACAGCTAGTCTGGCACTCATCATTAAAACTTAAAATATGTCCAACAATTTCCCTCTTTTAGTGATGATGCCAATACCCTCCTTACAGCAAAGCAAAAAGATAAAAACACAAACAGAACAAATTCAGTCATCCTTCATTAAAATCATATTTGTTCAACATTATTACAAACTAGAATCAGCAAAGTAAAACAAGCAGTGTAAGTGTGCTGATCTAGTTTCTGTTTCTGTCCTGCTCTTGTTTCTCTTGAAACTCCTTGATTTCTCTTATTATATCTTGTATCCAATGATTTTCTATTATGGAGAAATCAACCCAAGTATGTAGCTGTTTCCACCATTTCCATGCTTCTGGTAGGGCTAATCTTATAGCATGAACATTGAAGCCTTGTCTCATGTAGAAAAGTTTAAACTCCTCTAGTGAATCCCTTGCTGACTGAGCTCCCAGTCTTTGACCTCTTCCACCTCTAGAAGAATCTCTCATTGCCTTGACCCTTGTTTCCTAAAATTTTAGACCCAAAAAGGAGTTGAGTCCTTCCTGAAATCCCATGTCATGATAGGGTCTTTTCTTTCCATAGTATAGCTTCTTGTATTCCTTCAGGAGGTCATCAGTCATCTAAATCTTGCCAGGTGCAGATTTCCTGAACTCATTTATTTCATCCTCCCACTTCTTCTTCGCAAAAATCCTTGCAGCTTCATTTTCTTCTGCTGTAAGGCCCTCTTCCCCCTTATTGACATCATCAACAAACCGGGACAATACCATGAACACTTTCTTGTGTAATCACTAAGTTTGCAAGTTGAACTTCCATAATTTCAGTTCTTGTGTCAACTGCTGTGATCCTTACTTCAATTGTTTGTTCCAACAGATTAATCCTCTCAGTAACCTTAGGATCTAGTGCAGCAGGTTGAGGTGTTTCAGCAGGGTGAGGTACTATAGCAGGTTTGGGTGCCTCAGCAAGTTTGTCCAGCTTCTTGTGTATAGAGTCAAGCTATTCATTTAAATGCTTATCCTTGCTTGATGTGGTGGTCTTGAAACCTCTTACATCTCTAATTAAATCATTTATAGCAAATTGAGCAGATGTAATGTTGGAAGCAACTGTCTCAGTAGTTCTTCCTCTGTTCTCCACAAGATTCATCAAATCTTCAAATCTCTGTTCTTGTCTATTCAGTTGAGTCCTTAGCCGTTCAATATCAGTTCTTATAGCTCTCAACTCTTCAAAAACCTGTGATGGTACTGCACCAGCCATACCTCCAGCCATTTGTCCAGCAAAATCATCAGCAGGCTCTTCAACATTATAGTTTGCCTTTGGTATGCTGACAATCATGGCTCTTGTCATGTCCCATTCAGTAGGTTCAGGACCCTCCTTAATCACATCTCCAAAAATCTCTTCCAAAATAGGATCTTGTGCAAAGTTGAGGTTCAAAACATGAGCCTCCTAAAAAATGGTACATGTGCTGCATTGCGGTTCATCGGCAACCTATTCTTCCTCGTGCATTTGGAATTCTTCATCACTAAAGTCATAGTCCAACAAATTGCTCATCCTCATTAACATCGTTTGTTGATTATCTTTACCTTCAAAGAGCCTTGACTTCAGAGCTCGTGACCGCAATAATAGGTTCTTCAGCAACCTGTTCTACAACAATCTCTTCAGAATGTGCAGGGGATTCCTCCAATCCCATCAATAGTTCCAACCTTTGTCCTAACACTGTTTGTTCCTCAATTAATTAGGACCTCGCCCGACCAGATTCAGTGCTATTTGTAACGCAAAGAACTCGAACCATCTCTTCAACAAGAAAACATGAGGAAACACAGCCAAGTTTTTCTCTAAAACTCCTCTAACATCAATTTACTTCTGTAAAATATCAGCAGCTTGAGATAATGTTTCCTAAGTGTCAAACCACTCCTGATACTGAGCTGAGTCCTCTGAATTTGTAACAGCTTCTTCAAACATAACAACATCAAAAAGGGTAAATATTATGGCCTCTTCCAGGGATGTTGCTACAGCAAGTTGTATCTTCAAATCTTCATTGAAGACAGTTCCCAGCTCTTCATTTAAAACGCTACCATCGATCTTGAGAGACTTGTCACCTTCAAAGAGTCGACTTGCCACATGTTCAGTGGACTCTGGTCTAGCTTCTCCAATTGATCTTTCTTTAGCCACTCCGCTGGATTCCCCTGGGAACATAGGATGATCATCATCAGATGAAGATGAATCATCACTATCTGGTGTGTACTTGGGATCCTTGAGCATGATTTTTGCACTTTGATTTCCTTCTTCCATTAGCTCCATCAGCCGTATTTGCAGCATGGTTGTGTCAACCAATTCCAGTAGGCTATCCACTCCCAACTGATCAAAATCCCACTCTTCAAATCCACTCATTGGTTCAGCTGCTGGTTTTTGTCTTTTATAGAATCCAAACTTCCATTGAAATATTTTTCCACTCTCCTGAAGTAGGGATCTACTTTTTCTTTCTTTAATTTTTTTCCCTCCTTTTATATGGCATTGAGGGCTTTCTTGGGGCACATTACTCAGTTGGTTGTCCCTCAAGGCTTCAACAAGGTGAGTCAATGTATCTATAGCAAATACAAATAGGTCAGTAGGTTCATCAGGTTGTACATTTGTTCCTACTACCTCCAACTGCTCAACACTAGGTTCCCCCTGACTCATATGCACACGCCAGGTCTCAGAGCAAGTGTGTGTTCTTCCCCCGAGTTGTAGCATTCACACAGCAGGTCTTGAACAGTTCAACACTTTTCACAAAGAAAGCCTGTGTACAACAAAGCAGGCCGTGGTTCTTCAATACGTTGATCAACAACAACATCAGCATCCTCAGTAGGCTCAACAGCCTCTTCTTCTACTTCTCTTTGGTCCTCCATGACCCTTAACTTCTTTGCCTTTACCATGAACTCTCTTCTTTGCAACCTGTTTCCTTCTTTTTGCAGGTTGTTCTTCAATTTCAGCAGCTTTCCTCTTTCTTTGGTCTTCTTTTAGCTGTTCTCTCAAAATCTCAGCAGCGGTTTTCTTCCTTGTAACTTCAATAGGCTCATTAGTCTCAACATCAACTGGAACATCAATAGACCCAGCAGTGTCTACTGGTTGCTGCCTTGTCTTCTTAGGCTTTAAGAGCTCGGTGATCTTTCTTGTATCACTAGCCTTTCTTTCTCAAAGAAATTTTCTTAGGTGCAAATTGGTTGTGTAACTTGCTTAGCCTCGCCCACCACCATCATCATCATCTCCATCATTATCACTTTCGCCTGCCTCATCATCATCTTCATCATCATCCAAACCAGAATAGGATCATTTATTTTCGGTTTATATCTAGACTTGTTGATCTTTGCAGGTGCAACATTAGCAATCTTCGGATGAGTCACAGGCCTGTATCATCAAACTCGTGGGCTTGGTCTTGACTTCATTGTTCCATCTCTAATCTCATCACTACCTTCTTCATATATTGGACAAAAAATCCGGCCCAATCAAACTTCATGCTCTTGCATATGATTATCAGCATGTCTATCTTAGGTCCAGAGAGAGTATCAAGACTGCCACTAAATCCAAAAATGTTCTTGGCAATTATCTTGCTCAGTAGATTGTACTCCAATCTGATATGCTTCATATTGATATTCAGTATTGATGGTATGGACTTGTTTGTCTTTATTGAATCAACAAAGTCCAGTCTTGCTAGCTGCATAGATTCAGGATTTGTAGGAGCACCATTTCCAGGTCCAAATCTGAATAATTTCCTCAGCAGATTTGAAGTGATTTCAATCTCCTGAGCATTTACAGTGGTAGTAAATGCCTCTTTATCATCTCTTATCACAATGTTCCTCTAGAAATTAACAACATTCATGTATGAGATGTTGTCTAATCTCAGATTTAGAACATCCTTCAGTCCTTCATATCTCCTTATTCTTCTGCCAATGTTGATAGCTAGTTCTGTCTTTTGAGCATCAGTAACAAATCCTCTAACACTTTGGCTTGTTCCAATATGAACATCTCCTTTATCCGCCATTGAAGAAATTTGAAAAGATGAAGAAGAAAGATTGCAAATCTGTATTCACATAGTGTATTCTCAGAGAAAATCGATCTGAAACTGTAAGCATCTTCTCTGTATATATGTCTGTATATATAAGGAAAGGTAGTGGGTAGTAACTTTCAGGAAAGTACTGTACACGTATTGTAGCATTTAACAACGATTAAGGTTGGAATAAATGTGATGTTGCCACGTGTCCCACTAACTATTCCCATAAAGAGTTGTAACCATTGGATATTGTAGCCGTAGTTATAAAGGATAAGAATAATATCCAATTCTGTTGACTTTCATTTAAGTTTGACTGTCTTGTAACGTATACTCCAGCAGACTTGATCCTCAGTAGAGTTGGCTCAGCAGCTTGCTGACAAAGATGGCTCAGCAGCCTCCTGACAGATTACTCTGCTGATCATTAACACTCTAGTTTTGTCCAACTGATAATACAAGATGAGGTTTAACACCAATGACTGATCTGTCAACTGAGCTCACCCAACAGGACAAAGACCAATCCCCTTTGGCAACTTCATTTGCTCAATTGTCCAAACTTATTTAAGTACATTGAATTATTCATACCAATGACTAGTCTGCTAAGTGAGCTCACCCAACATAGCAAAGACTAATCCCCTTGGTGAATTCCAGTACTCTGCTGATCATTAAAATATCAGTCAACTTTTATAATGCCAAGTTCAGCTCTTAACTTAGCAAACCTTTCACTATCCAATGGTTTTGTAAATATATCAGCAAGTTGATCTTCAGTAGGGATGTAAAGAACCACCACATCTTTCTTCTCTACATGATCTCTTATAAAATGATGCCTCACATCAATGTGCTTGGTTCTTGAGTGCAAAACAGGATTTTCAGTGATTGCAATTGCACTTGTGTTGTCACACATTATAGGAATTTCTCTTTCTTCAATTCCATAATCCCTTCATTGTTGTCTTAACCAAAGTATTTGTGCACAAAGAACTTCCAAAGAGCAATATATTCAAATTTTCAAAGAAGTGGAAGTTGAAATTGAATTATGTTTCTTGTCGAACCAGAAACCACTTCTATTTCCCATCAACCGATTGTGTTCCTCGTGGTGCTTTTTCTATCAATCTTGCATCCAAAGATAATCAGATCTCGAGTAGGATACAAATTTGAAACTTCCATATTTTGAATACCATATCCCTACTCCCAAAGTCTCTTTTAAATACTTGAGAATCCTTTTGACTACAGCTAAGTGACTTTCCTTTGGTTTTGATTGAAATCTTGCACAAACACCTACAACAAAGGATATATCAGGTCTGCTGGCAGTGAGGTACAGCAGACTGCCTATCATCCTTATGTATAAAATCTGATCAACATCTTTGCCTTCTTTATCTTCATCCAATCTGATGTTAGTACCCATAGGAGTTGATACCTTAGTGCTATTTTCCATGCCAAACTACTTCAGCAACTCCTTGGTATATTTAGTTTGATGAATGAAGATTCCATCTTTCATTTGTTTGACTTGTAATCTGATGACGTAGATCAAGTGAAATTAAAATACTTGACCACCATAAACCAATACTAGCAAGAGGACTAGGTCTATCGTAGTATAGCTATAGCGAATCAAGGTCGATCCCACAGGGAACCAATTGTGGGTCATTTATATACAAACAATTAATTATTCATATCAAGGACACAAAGCGGTCTATGACCAACAAAAGACAAGAAAGGTAAAGGACACGACTCGACACAACACAAATAAAGACACGTAATTAACCTCCCCAATTATCATGTTATCGTTTGGATCTAGAGATTCTATATAATTAAGCTAGACTCGACAACAATTAATCCGATTCGATTTTTTTATATTGGCTACGTGAGTCATCCCCAAACTAGATCTAGCTCAGGTAGGCCATCCAGATCACTATGCTACATCACGTGACTTCGCTTTTTGGCCTCCATCTCATATGACTCGTGACGCTACAAAACTAGGGATGCCGATATTAACCGTATTCCTCACCTAGGCAACATTCCTTTGTTCAGCGCATACTACCTAGACGATCGTGATCGCCTTCGGGTCCCATTAACACTAACTTTAGGTATCATGTTAATCTACGATGTACATATAACTAGTGTGCACAATTCCCTAATACTGTAATGTATCTAGATCTCACTGAAAGTCCCGAAAGATCAATTCATGAGCCGACCTAGAGCCCTATATTGGTATTTCCTAATCATACGCTAATTAAAACAGACGAGCAATGTAGCCGTAGCCATACCTACTAAGATAAGAAATTCTAGGTGGACAATCATACCATAAAGACGTGGCTAGATTGACGCGATGAACAACTAAACCTTAGCGTTTCTACATACGTAACGGATAAAATAGAGACTAATAAAGAAATTATACAGATCTACTAAAAACACGGTTGTCGATCATACCAAAGTCATCTATAGGTCACCGGATAACAGATCTGGGCGTGTGGATCCTTATAGACAAGGTATCCCCACTACCTCATATCGTATCCTTAGATCTACATCGTTCGGTGAAGAACGAACAACTTCAAACGATAAACAATAATTGGGGACTTAATTACAAAGAACTAAGAACAAATAAATAAAAGAACTTACATTACTGCAGATCTTGCATAAAATCGCTTCTAAGAAAAATCAAGATTTTATTATAAACTGAGAAGTGTAAAAAATGTATTGTGTAAAGAAGTGTGTAAAAGGCGTGTATTGTATGCCTTTATTTATAGGGGTTCAAGCTAATTAAGAGATATACATCAAAATGTCAAAACAAATAAGAGATAACTCCCGGCCGATCTCCAAAAGAAAGGCAAAATGCGCCTCTTGCTGCGCCCCTATGGTTGGCGCCAACTCTCCTTACTCCTCTTTTCATGCTTATCCGATCTTTATCTTGAATTTCCTTTGATTTATCTTGAGATTTAATTCTTCAATTTTGTATTTATCCTCCAAAATCATCCAAATATGCAAAATAGATATTTATCCCAAAATAAATCATATTTAAATAAAACGGATAAATACCGATTTATAAATAAAAACAGATAAATACCAATAAAAAATGGATAAATACCAAATTATATTTTATAAATCACAAAACATTAAATAATCCATATAAACATGTGATTTAATATAAAATACATATTATTTGACCGTCATCAACTACCCCCCACTTAGACTTTGATCGTCCCGAACAAAGCATCAATAAGCCATTCCCCAAGAAAACAATTGACATGGTCAAATCATACTTACGCGAGAAGCTCGAGTCAACTCATACCACCATGCTCATAAGATATCCATTATTCACTACTCTCTCGTGAACCGAAGTGATGTGTGTGCATGTGCATTCGGGCTTATATAATCGAAGCAAGATTAGAGTTTATGCTAACTTCATAATCTCAACCTACCAACATCAGCATTCCCACTTCTTAAGCCTCGTGAATGGGTAAAGACATGGTGCAATAAGCAAAGAGCGTCATCCATAAGGTTTTTGGACTTGGAGACCGAGAAAATACTCAAGCCTCTTAAAAATTTGAATTTTTCTCATTTTCATCATTTCAAACTTTACCACTTCTCAAGAAAGAAACTTGCTTTAAAAGTAAAGTATGCATTGCAAGAATCCTCTCTCACGGATTAGTGGAAGCATTGAATATTACCACAAGCGGGCTACTTTGGTAATGTTACTACAAGCCCAAATGTTTAACTTATTGTCAAAACACAGATAATTCTCAAGCTTATTACTCCGCTTTGATGGCTAGAAGATAAGAATACATCAGCAGATAAATATCGACTCTAGGTCTGCATAACCAATCATCTACGCAATGTACACATAATTCTTTTGTTATTATAATTTGTGCGGTAAACTCGATTCAAAGATTGAGTAATCGAATAATAAATAACTACTTGCAACAATCGGCATGAATATCCTTAAATTTATATTCACATAAGTATAATATGATCACGTACTCATGCAACTTGGTTCCTTTCCTATCAGTTCTTAGCTAGGAACTCACAATTCTAAGGGTGCGAGATAAATAATATGGCATTTATTCAATTTTGTTTCTAGTTTTTCACCGTTTCATTGAATTTTCAATTATAACATATCATAGCTAAGTCTCCTACCCCCCCACTTAAACATGTCATTGTCCCCAATGACAAATAAAAATGAGAATTTAAGAAAAAGACTTAGCTCTGGAGACGGCTCTCAAGTAGATGCAGGACATCGGAGTAATCTAAGCACGTCGTGGAGAAGCAAGTGAAAACCGTTTGAAGCAAACCAAACAGAAACTCCACGAAACCGTTAATAACATGTCAATGGAAGTTATAAAATAAGGTGGCAGTAATTAGATATAAAATATCCAAAAACAATTTAAGCCACTTTATTGTATACAACCAATGACAAGTAAAACCAAGGAGTTAAAACAAATCGTTCAGACACGAATTCTAAAAAAAATATATAAAAACTAAAAAGGAAAAATACTAAATCGAAAGAAAGATAAACGATCAACTAAAGATGGTAGTCTTCATCGATATCCTCCACCGCTGAAATATTCTTAAAACCGGGTGGAGAAGACAAAGATCAAAAAGCATTACCCCGTGTGGGAGAACACGAGGTTTACCGGATTGATAAGGTATGTAATCCAGCGGAAAAGAGAAACTTGGTAAGGTATAATAGATTGAATGTGACCTATTGGCTAAAGAATAAAATCAAATACTTAGCGCAGACGCTTCATGTTTTGATTGGATATCAACAACCTAGGGAGATGTAGCTTCTCCTCGAAATTACTAATAACCCAATGTATCACGTAAAAGTCATAACCGTCATCAACAAGGTCGGATCGGCACGATATGTTAGAACAAAACTCATCATCCAGAAATGCCGGGAAAGGCGCAAAAGTGTGAAATTTAAAACTTCCGTAGAAAGATAAGTTGTAGTTTGATCGAACCAAAAACTTTTAAAATCTAGTCGGGTGCAGAGCTACACTTACCCGCCTAGATCATGAAAACCAAAATGATAAAAGATACTCATTAAAACTTAGCAATATTTCAAATTCCGCAACACAAAGGTATCTTGTGAACAAAATGGAGGTTGAGAGTATGATGGGTTTAGAAAAAGATACATAAGGATGGTAAGAAAAGATAAAGGGTGGGTAAGACATTGTGATTATGGGTGGGTTGAAATTGTTTAAGGGATTGGGTTAGGGTGGGAGAGTGAAATAGATGGAAAGAAAGAGAGGGGATGAAAGAATGGTTAGAAATGTGAATTGTGAGGCAGATTGGTGAAAGAATAGAAAGGTTGAAGGGTGAAAAGGTACAAATGAAAGTATAAGGGTAGTTGCAGAATGAATTGCACACAACTTTGGATTTTCACTCGGATCGCCATTCTAAAAAGTTTTGGAAGTTGACCAAACTTGTTCTTGTTCGCACCAATCATTCTCTCTGTTACATTTTCAAGAATTCTCAAGCTCTCTTAATGCTTCCATCTTAAGGTTGATTGCTAAATTTCTTTTCTTTAGCAATTTCGACTCTCCTAAGAAACTCTATTTCACGTGGCCTATATTGAGTAAAAAAGTTTTGCACATCCTTAGCCCAATGGCCATCGGAACACGGCAAAATAAAAAACCTCAACATATGTCACGTTACTCTTATTGGACTCAAAGAAAACAAAACCTAAAAAAAACTAAAAGGAAATCCTAAGGGTTTTAAAGAAGTAGTTCTGAGTTTAAAGTCCTCAGCTCGACTTTCCAAAAAGTATCCTTGTCAGTCATCCTTCATAGATTGCTAGATGTTGACCCCTTGAGCACTATATGAGGTGGGCTCGTCTGTTTTGCGGATTAATATCCTTCCCTTGGTTGTGAGACCTAGGAAACGACATCTATCCATACCATTTATACAAAGCTCTTACCTCGGCTCTCGTTTTAGGAACTAGTGAATTCTAAGAAGATTTAGTCCTAGGGACCCTATTTTAATCGTATCCTCTATAATGCTGCTTCATTATGCTCTCTCAAAACTCACCGTCTTTTTTAGATTGCGAATGCTTAAACTACACAAATTGTTGCTTCCCTGGCCAGTAGAAGCAATCTCATGTATAGGACAATGAGATTTTGACTGAACTACGAGGAACTCCTTATTCACTGCTTCCTTCAACTACTACATGTTTCCCTACACCCTCTAGATGAGACAGATTTGGGGCAGAACCTTCCACACTAATAAAATTAATCTTACAAACCAACTCCGGGCTAAGATTCATACTCAGGTTCATGTAAAGACTAGCTTATGTTCAAAAGATCAAAAGATAGTAAAATATAAGCAAAAAAGGTAGTACCTTGCCTTCAACATTGTCCCACGAATAATTCGAACCTTAATATTTATTTTCTCGGAGCCATCTTGGTGTTTTAAAGGTGTTTCTTCCATTGCTTTCCCATCGTAGATTCGTAGCTCCACATGTCGGGTTATTTTCTCGCCACTAAAATTTATCGACTCATTATTGCTTCCTGGTTTTCGTAAAACGTAAGAAAAACAAAACAAACCGTAGATCGATTTTAACATAGTTTCCCATGTCGCTATCGACTTACGGATTAAACATAATGGAGATAAACAGATACACTAAATTCCGTAAAATGTAACCAAGCTTGCTCGGCAATGAGAGGCGCCTTCATTGGGAGCGAAACCAGTTGTTCCAGATTTTGGAATTTTTACACAGAGCAGACAACCAGAGGGACTCAAAAACAGACTCAAAAACAGAAAACTTGACATGAATAAAAATTTATTTATATAAAATTGACCGTTGGTTCCCCGGCAACGGCACCAAAAACTTGATGCACGTAAATCAAGTGAAATTAAAATACTTGACCACCATAAACCAATGCTAGCAAGAAGACTAGGTCTATCGTAGTATAGCTATAGTGAATCAAGGTCGATCCCACAGGGAACCAATTGTGGGTCATTTATATACAAACAATTAATTATTCATATCAAGGACACAAAGCGGTCTATGACCAACAAAAGACAAGAAAGGTAAAGGACACGACTCGACACAACACAAATAAAGACACGTAATTAACCTCCCAATTATCATGTTATCGCTTGGATCTAGAGATTCTATATAATTAAGCTAGACTCGACAACAATTAATCCGATTCAGATTTCTTTTATATTGGCTACGGAGTCATACCCTAAACTAGATCTAGCCCGGTAGGCCATCCGATCACTATGCTACATCACGTGACTTCGCTTTTCGCCGCCTCCATCTCATATGACTCGTGACGCTACAAAACTAGGGATGCCGATATTAACCGTATTTTTCACCTAGGCAACATTCCTTTGTTCAGCGCATTTCCTAGACGATCGATCATCACGTCCCATTAACACTAACTTTTAGGTATCATGTTAATCTACGATGTACGATAACTAGTGTGCACAATTCCTTAATACGTAATGTATCTAGATCTCACTGAAAGTCCCGGAAGATCAATTCATGAGCCGACCTAGAGCCCTATATTGGTATTTCCTAATCATACGCTAATTAAAACAGACGAGCAACGTAGCCGTAGCCATACCTACTAAGATAAGAAATTCTAGGTGGACAATCATACCATAAAGACGTGGCTAGATTGACGCGACGAACAACTAAACCTTAGCGTTTCTACATACGTAACGGATAAAATAGAGACTAATAAAGCAATTATACAGATCTACTAAAAACACGGTTGTCGATCATACCAAAGTCATCTATAGGTCACCGGATAACAGATCTGGGCGTGTGGATCCTTATAGACAAGGTATCCCCACTACCTCATATCGTATCCTTAGATCTACATCGTTCGGTGAAGAACGAACAACCTCAAACGATAAACAATAACTGGGGACTTAATTACAAAGAACTAAGAACAAATAAATACAAGAACTTACATTATCGCAGATCTTCCATAAAATCGCCGCTAAGAAAATCAAGATTTTATTATAAATCGAGAAGTGTAAAAATGTATTGTGTAAAGAAGTGTGTAAAAGGCGTGTATTGTATGCCTTTATTTATAGGGGTTCAAGCTTAATTAAGAGATATACATCAAAATGTCAAAACAAATAAGAGATAACTCCGGCCGATCTCCAAAAGAAAGGCAAAATGCGCCTCTTATATCGTCCCTATGGTTGGCGCCAACTCTCCTTACTCCTCTTTTCATGCTTATCCGATCTTTATCTTGAATTTCCTTTGATTTATCTTGAGATTTAATTCTTCAATTTTGTATTTATCCTCCAAAATTATCCAAATCTGCAAAATAGATATTTATCCCAAAATAAATCATATTTAAATAAAACGGATAAATATAATAAAACGGATAAATACCGATTTATAAATAAAAACAAATAAATACCAATAAAAAATGGATAAATACCAAATTATATTTTATAAATCACAAAACATTAAATAATCCATATAAACATGTGATTTAATATAAAATACATATTATTAATCTCGATTTAAGGTCAACGTCGATGACTTTTACGGGTATAATTTGACCGTCATCATAATACTTCACTTAGACTTTGATCGTCCCAACAAAGCATCAATAAGTCATCCTTTTGAATGTGATCTCGTGTAAACCAATCACCAACTTCTTTTTCACTAATTGATTGATATCATCAAAGTTGAGATGATTCAACTTCTTATGCCACAACCAATTTAGTTCTGACTTGGTATGCACAATCAGGCATGTCTCTGGAACAGTAGTAGACCAATCCACAACATACATGTTTTGTTGTCTTCTTCCAGCCAACACAACTTGTTCACCTCTTTCACTAATAACAATACAGTTGCCTTTGTCAAAAGTGACCTTGTAACCCATGTCACAAAATTGTCCAGTGCTCAGTAGGTTGTAGTCCAGTCCTTCCATAAATGCAACATTCCTGATAGTTAATCCATTCCTCACCAGTGTTCCATATCCTCTTGTGTATCCTTGTGTGTTCTTATTGCCAAAATTCACTCTTGGACCATCCCTTGCCACATAATTTGACAAACAGTGCTTATTCTTTGTCATATGTCTGGAACATCCACTGTCAAAGTACCAGACACCCTACAAAACAAAGTTAATGTATTTTAGGTACTCAAAACTGTTTGGGTCCATAGTGGTCAGTGGTAAGCATGACCCTTGGCAAATTTCCATAAGGTCTTCTTTGAAAATCATTACACTTTTGTTCATATATGTATCCTACATTTCCATAAAATCTAACATTTGGTTGTGTAGGATTCACATATGCTTTCTGGCCTTTTGGTACATAATGTTGTTCGAAGTGATTTTTATTGTTAGAAGCACTAGTATAACCATGAGTTTGCTGTCTGTTAGGAGCAGCCCTGTAATATGGAGTCTGCTGAGGTCTTGAATAAGTCCTCTGCTGATCCCATTGATTAGGTTTTACCCTAGCATTATGATTATGACTATTGTTTCTAGCAGTAGGGGTAGGAATATTCCAGTCATCATCAGTAGGGAACAGTCTACCTTTCCCCCTTAGATAAGTATCCCTAGTATGATTAACATTTTTGGGTTTAGGATTCTTATCCTTGTAATATTTTCGATTTTTGCCTTTTGTGGTCCAAACAGACTTAGCAAAGAGTCGCTTATCAAGCACTTCTGAAGGTCTAGCAATCCTACTCTTGGATTTACCCCATTTGTTAGGTACTGTTGACCTTTTAGTCTTCTGATTTTGCTTCTTTGAAGTCTTCTCAGTAGGATTTACTGCCTCAGTAACCCTTTTGGGAGTTGGATCTAGTGCAGGCACAAACTTAGGACCAATTCTGGTACTAGGTTCAGTAACCTTACTAGATCCATTCTTAGTAGAATGTTGAGTTCCAAATCCAAGGCATGTTCTATCACCATAAGGCTTTCCAGATTTGAATGCAGTGGTGGAACTAGATTGTTCAAACAGATTCAAGCAGCTCATCGAATACAAAGCAGACTTATGTTGATTCTGTTCAAAATCTTGTTCCTTTCCTTTGAGAGTTCTTAATTCAGCTTTTAACCTTTCAATTTCTGCTTGAAGAGCTTCTTTTTTAGCCTTCACAATCTCATAACCCGATTGTATTTTCCTCAGTTGATTAAGGATGGCCTCCAAGGTTTCTTCATTGTCAGAATTTTTAGGATTTGAACCACAAGTAGATTCACAATCACTTTCAGCAGGAGTATTTATAGATAAAGAGTTGTATACCTACTCAGTCTCATCCATATTTGCCATCAATGCATAATCATCCATATCAGCAACAAGTGCAGTATCATCAGATTCATTTCCCTTTTCTGATTCAACTTCATAGCCTGATTCATCATCAGCAACCATTGCTTTCTTGCCAGGTCTTCTTTGCTGATTTTTGTTTTTTAAGAGTCCGACAATCAAACCGAAATATCCAGGTTTCTTGCAGTTGAAGCACAGATAATCTGGTTCCTTTTTTTGTTTCAAATCTGGACAGGCAAGTTTGAAGTGTCCTGGTTTCTTGCAATGAAAACACAAATAATCATTATCTTTCTTGGATTCTTCCTTCTTCTTTTCACTTGATTTCTTTGTGAAATTCCTTGGAGAACCCCTTCCTATTTTCATCATTCTAATCTTGCTCAGTAGGGTAATTTGCTCTGGCATCTCATCCAGTAGATCATCTTGACCACCTGATGATTCTTCTTTATGTGCAGCAGCCAATGCAGTAGTCTTTGGTTCTTCTTTTCAGTCTCAGGAACAAGTTTCTTACTGAATTCATATGCTTTGAGATTTGAAAACAATTTGAAGGTGTCTTCTTCATGTAGACTCCTGGATTCTTCTATAGCAGTAACCTTCATCTCCCAAACTTCTTTTGCAGGTAGGGCTTCTAAGATTCTTGTATTGATCTCTTCTTTTGTATAGATTACATTCAATAGGGTGAGTTCATCCATGATAGCATTGAATCTTCACTCCATTTGCTCAAAGGTTTCATTTGATTTCATCTTGAAATCTTGGAACTTCTTTTGGCTACACTGACTTTGTTTTTCTTTATAGCATCAGTGCCTTCACAGATAAGTTGTAATTTTTCCCAAAGTTCCTTTACAGTTTTGCAATCCTTCACTTTCATGTACATATTGCTATCCAAGGTTCCATATATGATATCAATAGCAATATTGTTGAGGTTTGCTATTTTTCTATCTTCAGCACCCCACTCTCTTTTTGGCTTTGGAACATACTGAGTTTCACTGCCCACATTTATGGCCTTAGTGATCTTCAGTGGTCCATCAGTCAGTACATCCATCATCTCATCATGTGTTGCAGCTAGATAAGCCTGCATACGGCGTTTATACTCATTAAAAAAATATAAGGAACACATCAACATAGTCCTATCATACTGGTTGTTATCCATGATGTAAAGCTTTGAAAATCAAAAACTTGAAAAAGTTTTCAAATTATTTTCACAAGCACAACAAGTAGGATTACTTCAGAACAAAAGCACTGCTTGGATACCAATTGTTGGTCCCTTAAAAAGGATTTGGTTAAATTTAGAGGGGGGGGTGAATGAACTTAACACTTAAAACTTATAGAGTTAACAAACTCAGCAATGTCAATAGCTGGCCGATCGCTCAAGAGTCGGCCGACCACTCGAAGAGTCTGGCCGACCACACTCAAGAGTCTGGCGACGAGTAGATATTACTGAATTTGTTGCAGTGGAATATATTCAAATTAAGCCTTGTTACTTGTTGTTAAAAAGACGATACTAAGTATTAGATACTCAGTAGTGTAAGTGTGTGATTCAGTTGCTAGTTTCAGTAAGTTGATGTGATCAGTATACTAAATGCAGAAAGTAAATACATAAAGTAAGTAGGCAATTTTTATAGTGGTTCCAGGTGATGTAATCCTGTCAGTCCACTCTTCTCCTGTGATGTTGGAGGAAATTCACTAGAGATCTTTGAGGTTGCAGTTACAAAAATCCATAAGTTGTCTGTCCTTCACCAATAACTATGGCTTCACAAACTGAACACTTGAAACAGGTAGGATTGCTGCTCCAAAGTATTCCACTGGTCCTTGAAGGGTAGGATTGCCTCTTCACCAGCTCCACCACAAACAACAGTTCTTGACACCTAAGTGCTTCTCTGTCTTCAGCAGGTTTCTTGTAAAAGAAAGTTTGAATCAAGTAAATGATTCAGCTGTCAGCAGCTTGATCAGGATGAAATGATCAGCAGCTTGATGTCTTCAAGTGTGTATACTTGGTGTAACTTGATAGCAGGTTACACTTGAAGATATTTATTGATTAGTAAGTTTAAGCTCTGTGTATGTCAGCAGGGTGATTTTCTTGATCAAAAACTTGATAGCTTCGAATAGATTATTTTCTATTTATCACTTTTCATCATTTGTATCTGAATCAGGAGTCTTCTATTTATAGGTGAGAATCATGTGGCTTATGTTTGAATTTAAAACATAGCCGTTTCAGATTTGTCTCCATCTTGACTTGCTTTCTGTCTCTGTACATAGTACTGACACTGTCAATTTGCTTTTTGTCAGATTTCAGTCTGTCCACCCTTTGAATTGTGTCCATTGGTTAATCCTCTGAATCTTTCCAACGTTCCTTTTATCTTGACCATTGAGTTGTTGACAATATCAAGGCTTGTAATCCATCATTATCCTTGTAATCTTCCAATGTAATCCTTGATTAAATTGAGAAATAGACTCAGCAAATATCTGAAGTATAACAGCCTGCTGATGTACACATTTCTTCAGCAGGTCTATGTCTGCAGTGTTTTAACAACACATCAGCTGACTTCTTCTTATCTAAAATTTTAATTGTGAAGTTAGAGTACACCATTTTGAAGATAACTAAGTTCCAATCACCACTTAACATATGGAACTTAGACCTTGTACATAAGGTGTATGTAGTCAGTTTAGGTCATCACAGACTTCCCTAAATTCTGATTCCATATCCTTGACTTTAAATACTAAGTTTGATCCCTTAGCCTTCACTAACTAAGTTTGTACCCTCAGCCTTCAGTCTTCAGCAGGTTCCTAGACACTCTACTGACCTAGTCACCCTACTGATCTAGATAGGTCTACTGGTAAAGTCAGCCAACCAAAATAGAGTGCTTGTTTGATCAAACTCTAATAACCTATACATTTGATGTAGATATCTTTTTGCCTTTGCTCTATAACAGCTAGTCTGGCACTCATCATTAAAACTTAAAATATGTCCAACAGGTTTGGTGAAGATATCGGCAATCTGTGCTGCTGTTGGGATGTGCTTGGTGGCAAGCTGACCTCGGGCCACTTGTTTGCGGACAAAATGGTAATCAAGTTTGATGTGCTTACTCTGGGCATAGAACACTAGATTAACAGAGAGATAGAGAGCACTGAGGTTGTCGTAGTAGATTATTGATGGATGTCGGAGGGGAAGGCGGAGATCCTTCAAAATAAAAGTCAGCCATGTTAATTCAGCAGCAGTGTGAGCCATTGATCTGTATTCCGCCTCACTGCTTGAGCGAGATACAGTGTGCTATTTTTTGGCACACCAAGAAATCAGATTTGAGCCAATTAAGGTGCAGTAGCCGGTGGTGGAACGGCGGGTAATTGGGCATCCAGCCCAATCAGCATCAGAGTAAGCTGACAGCTGTAGGGAGGACTTGGAAGTAAGAGAGACGTCTTGAGTGATGGTTCATTTGACGAAGCGCAAAATGCGACAAACCCAGGTGAGATGATGAACAGTAGGAGCTTGCATGAATTGAGCAGCAAAATTCACACTGTAGGCTAGATCTGGGCGAGTAAGAGTGAGATATTGAAGGGAGCCCACCAAACTTCCATATAACATGGGGTCTTCAAGTTGTACTGGTGTTTGTGGGTGTTTCATCTTTGAATCCAATGGTGTAGAGATGGGTTTGCAGTCCAACATATGAGCACGGTCCAAAATCGTATGGGCATAGTGGGACTGAGATAAGTGAAGGCCAGTGCTTGTTTGTTGAACCTATACTCCAAGGAAGTTATGAATTTGTCACAAGTCCTTCATTGCAAACTCCTTGCTCAGAATTGAGACAAATGAGTCCACAAGGTCAGTAGTTGATCCTGTTAACAGCATATACATAGAGTAGGAGGACTAGTATTTGATCATTAGTATGACGGATAAATAAAGAAGGGTCAGATAAATTGCATTGAAACCCATAGTATAGAAGAAATGTACTAAACCTGTCAAACCAGGCTCTTAGGGCATGTTTTAGTCCATAGAGGGCCCTGTGTAGTTTTCATACATGTGTAGTGTTCTTAGGGTCTATCATGACTGAGGGTTGATCCATATAGATGTCATTTGTGATGAAGCCATGTAGAAAGGCATTTTTTACATCTAGTTGTTTGATAGGCCAATTGAAATGCAGGGCTATACATAGGATTAGTCTAATGGTTCCTAGCTTGATGACTAGGGAAAAAAGTTTCAAGGTAATATATTCCATCTATTTGATGGTAGCATTTGGCCACAAGTCTGGCCTTAAGTCTATCAAGCCTTCCATCTGCCATAAGTTTGGTTTTAAACACCCATTTAGACCCAATAACATGCATTTGGGGTGTCTTATGAACCAGGTTCCAAGTTTTGTTAGTAGCTAGAGCTTTCAACTCTTCTAGCATTGCAGTCCTCCACCCTTTGTGTTTTAGTGCAGTCTTGACAGTGGCATGTTCTGGAGGAGGTTGTAGGGTACTTGTAGTGCATACTTGGGATTAGGCTTGAAAATCCCATGTTGTGCTTGTTGAAATAGTGTCCTAAACCCAATCGGGTTGGACTAGATCCGACCGGGTCGGATCATTTCTACTATTTCTTTATGATTATACATATATAATAAATGGCTTGTATGTTGTCATATATTTTTTCTTTTTAAAGAACCAATTATGAATTGTTATATGATAACATCCTTAGTATTAAACTTTGATAGAGAAACTATGATAGGCGATTATGGTTGATGAGATCTCTAATCACTTTAATAAGATTGATACTTAAATGTCTTTAGGCTGATGTACTATTAAACAGGGCATTGATAGTACGAACAGACTAGCACATATTAGATGTCTTCTGTCTTTAAGGGCAGGGATAGATCTCATCTATCAAAATGTAGAGACACTTGGACTGTACGTGGACGTGTATTAGAGAATGCGTACGTTAGACTGACCCAATTACACTGATAAGTGTCACACTATGTAAAGGTTGTGTAATTATCCTTAGGACCGTAGTTCACATGGCATCACGGTGTGGATGGTCATGCTTTGACACTATTGAGGTTTCAACCATGGGGCGATCATGCGGTAGTGATTGGGTATGATACTGAAGCATGCGAAGTATACATGTTAGGTCGTCTAGGAATCGTGTACCCTATGAATAGGGGTAAATATCCAAAAGGGCCTTCTTATATGGAATATCTTACTCTCATGAATCTTTGCAAAGTGGAAGTAAAATTGTTACTTCGAGAGAGCATGATATCCAGATTATAAGATACGGTCGTCAATGCTTGACACTCGACGTACGACCGTATGGATATTATTACAGCGATAGGATTCTATTTACACGCTCATATGAAAGGTAGTAGTCATTGTGTATTGACTCTTCCGATGATTAGGGGTCACGGACATGTTGCTAGACGCTATCCATGATTGTTAGAGGTATAGGGCATTTAGTAATTACGCCTTATGTCTACGGACAACATATTCGAAAGCCTATCGGGTCACACACATATGAACAACGAGTCGGATTAAAATGTGGTTATACTTAATAACCAAATAAGGAAAGTTTATCTCAAGACTATAAAGGTTATAGTGGTAAATTAATATGGTGATATTTATTTATTATGAACAAATATAATACAAGATATTAATTATGTTGATTAATTAAATATATATATATATATATATATATATATATATATATATATATATATATATATATATATATATATATATATATATATATTAGATATATGTGGCCACGTGAATTTGGCTAATAATGTGGCGCCAATCTCTTGGTGCATAGGATACATTGGGATTGTGCAATTTAATTAATAAGATTACCATAATATTAATATCGGATATTAATTGATTTTGGAAAAATAGATTTATGGTAATAAGATAAAGATAGTCAATATTAGATTTTGACAATATCTTGGAAATATTTAATATGAGATATTAAATTAAATGAGATAAATCAATTTAAGGGATTTTCCTTATTTTACTAGTCAAAGGTTTTCTTTCTCTCCACTCTACCCAAGACTTGTTCCCCAAGGATTTTGGGAAGGCTTGGGGCGCCCCATAGGCCTATAAAAGCAAGGGTGTGCTAAGCTCTTTCGTAAACCATAATTCCAAGAGATAATTATTCTTATGAAAAATATGAGAGTTTCTTAGAGAGAGATTATAGAGAGAGAAAACGTCGACCTAGCAGTCGAGTTTCTCTAGTAGCAATCCTTGACGGGATTCCATCGAGGTGCTCGTGTGGATAACTGGTAGAGGCCGGATGCTTGGACGGCTCGCGCACATGTACTCCTACTGGACGGTCAAAGCGTCGATCTTTTAGATCAACCAAGGTAATAGTACAATCCCCTCTCTTATATGTTTATTGTTTAAACGAAGACAATCCTGGATAGGAAATGAATTTTTTTAAATTCCGCAGTGCTACTCGATTGATTTCCTAACAGTGGTATCGTGCGGTCTTCAAGCTTAAGCAATAAGCATCTTTTATTCGTGTAGTAAATTAGATTCAATAGATTAAATCATGTATGATATTGATTCGTAATTAGTGCACAGAAATAAAAAAGAAAGAAGTGATTGGGCGGTATGCATCATATTTGATTTTGGAAAAGGCTTATGTTTGCACCTTCTCCAAAAATATTTGATTTTTGGAGAAGGCCCAGGATGCGTTTAAATTTAGTTTGGACCAAACCAAAGGCATCTTTTTGATTAAGAATCAAAAGTAAAGAAACAAAAGAGGCCCACTTGATTTTAATTTTATTTAATATATTTTTAAATCAGAAAACTAAAATTAAAAATCGATTTATTATTAATGGTTAATATTATTTCGATTAAAGCTATTAATTAATTAATTGATTGGATGCTATAAGACGCAAGTCCTTCAAATTTAATTTTATCTTTTTCATAAGATGTTGATTGTATGGATTAGATAGTAGATATAATTCGATTATATGGACCCCGATTGATCATAGACTCGACCAATAGGATAGATGTGAATAGTTTATTTTTCTGTTGGATTTTATTGTTGTCCTAGGCCGTTATGAAGAACATGACCTAGTTTTATTTTTGCATTATCCCCTTTCCGTTAGCTCACCCCGTGTGCGGCGGGTGTAAAATTTAATAGTTAGATTTTATGTAATTATGCATTGAAGACAAAGACGAAGATCCAAAGAAGGAAAGAAAAAATGAAAAATCCATAGAGATGGTGCATGTCAAAGATCTATTGGTGGTTGCGGCTACCCTTAGTTGTGGCCCGCGGTTTAAATCTGCTTGTATTCAAACCGCACCTGGAGAAAAGTCCATGATCGTACCGGTTATATTGTGCGCGAATGTTGTGTATGTTTTACTTTATATGATATTGTAGTAATATGCACGTAGTAGATGAGACCGTAATTATATAAAATTAATTAAGTGAATTAATTTAAAATTACTCCCACGACAAAAATCGAGTTATAATATGTCTCCCAATATCATAGTGATGGTGAAGAGCCCTTGTTCGGATCCAACTGACCGGCCCACGTCGGGAGTTGACCTACCTCGGGTATATCATCATTATCAAGATATGATCGTTATGAGATCTCATGAATACTTGGGTTACGACTCGACTAAGAATCTTGCGGTGATTGGCCCACGTCAAGACCGTCTGATTTTAGAGACATGAGGTTGACTATCACATAGACGATGTGAAATGTCAAAGAGTTGACTAGTCAAGCCACTGGAAGTCGCGTTGGACGCGATTGGTAAGAAGTACATACCTGTCGAAATTGACCCGGTCGATCGCCCACATCGGGATCCAATCAACTAGATATGATTCCAGCCACTAAAGAATTTTGGAAAATTCTTGAAAGTCAATTGGGAGTAGTTGACTAGGGAGAGAAAAATCATAATCTCAAAGTCAATCTTTGATTTTGCATGTATAATCAACAACACTCTTTTATCTTCATTCTATGTTGTAGTTTTAGCAAATTATATTTATATTTTAATTCTCGATTAGTATAAAACCAAATTATGACTGTTACCTTTTGAGAAACGTTCTCAATTTGGTTAAGTGATTTTAATCCTTTAAAATAAGCAATGAAACAAGCAAATACGTTATAGTAGTTGAAGACAATGAGGCTACATATTTGATAGAGTCCTCTAAGACTTTAATTATTGACGGAAGCTCACACGTTGGATATAATGATATCCAATAGGTCACTCCGTCATTCGATGATGATTATTCAAACATTAGATGGATTGGATAAAGATGACCACGTCGAATTTTGGAAAGGTTGTTTTCAAAATTGTATGATTTAAGTATCGACTTAATTCTTTAATCATTGCTTGAAAGTAAATTAAATAGTTCATGTTTTGATTATGATTCAAAAGGTTTAATAAACTATTTAACAAACGTTGGATTTTCTTTATGAAAGAAAATTGAAGACACGATTCTTGTGATTTTTCTTAAGTCTTATGAAGATCAATTTAAGAAGTATTTACAAGAGCTTAAAGGATTAAAATGCAAAGTTAGGGCGAGTGCTTGAGTAAGAGAACTTATCGAAGTATCTACCCTAAGCAAGTAAGTTGAGATAAATCTATCTAAGTTTAAGTCAACTCCGGATATATGATATCCTACGAGGGTGATTAAATTAGAAAGATTAAATACAGATTTGGAAGGTGAAGCAAACGTTGAAACACTTACCATATTCTGAATCTAGTAAACTGATAAGGGAACTAAATAAATGTTATTATGTTTCGGTTCTTATGAAGAACATGACTTTCAGTTACTTGTTAGGATCTAGTAGACATATTCAATTGTAAGGAATAAATGTAATTCCGATAAGGTTGAACAGTCAATGAATCTAACATGCTAGATTATTGTCACTATATAGTCGATATGAGTGATGATATCTCAACAAAATAATTATATGGCTGTTATCCTTGATTGTGGTTGCTCTAGACATAGTCTTTATGAAGGAGAGTCGTGTGTCATTCTGATGACGTCTGAACCATATGATTATGAATCATGTGGGTTACATGTATCTTATCCAAAGAGGACTAAAAAAACCTTTTATGAAAATGGTTACAAAATCTAGAAATTTGACTAGAGCCTAAACATATTGATGTTTGTTGGCTTATGACAATTTATACCATAAATAATTGTTTATCTCTCTCTTGGACTATTATAGAAATAATTGAATGTACTTATTGAAGTACGACGATTCTGAAAGCCCGAATAGTTCAAGCTAGTACGAATATGAGATAAATGAAACTTAGGAATTAATCTTCATTGGATTGAAGCAATTAATAGCAGGAGGGTGTTTCAGAAGTCGTCTGAAAAGGAATCGGATTCTCCCCTAAAAGGATATCATTTTGAGATTCGCGATCGGATTGCGGTTCTGAAATGTAAGTGACACTTTATACGATAAATTTGTGATCAAAACCATGCAAATAATCCCTTACCCGTTTTGGGATAGTGCCCTTAGTCAAAACACATACTTAACCGTGTTCCAAAGAATAAGGTTGAATAAATTCCATATTAGATATGGAAGGGGATAATGTCGAATATATCTTAACCGATGATTTGAAGTTGTCATAGGCAAAGTCAGAAAGGCTTGGAGCCTAGTACGACATATGCAACTTTGTGGAATTTCTTGGCAAGTACGCTAGATATTGCCTACTTTCCCGCGGAACAAAATGTTTGTCTCCAAACATGCTATCTTCTAGAGGAGGTATTTCTTCTAAAAGAGATATGGGAGTAAGTAAGATCTCAAAATAGTTTGAAAGACACAAGGAGAGATTCAACCATAGAAACGTGAGTAGACGCCACATAGTAGTGAGGTGTTAAACACTGCTCAGTGTACACAAATGTTCTATAAGTCTGTAGCCTGATAAAGGTTTCTGATGTGTTCATCTTGAAGAATGAATATCTCACAACTTATGAAGGAATTTTTGAGAGGCAAGATTGAGAGATATGGCCAGGAGCCATAATATCTGAATTAGATTCCATCAGTGACAACCGGGTTGTGAACCTAGTATGTCTTACCTAAAGGGAATGTCCCTGAAAGGCTAACATGGATGGTAATATGATTACCATAAGGCTATAGTGACGGCTAAAGGGTACGGGGTGTAAACCTTGTAATTATCTTTATGCTGCCAGCTGAGCCCAATTCTATTCAGACTATGCTTGTTATAACTTCGTATCATGGCTATATGATAGTGTTGAAGACGTTGGGCAAACAGCTCGATGTTCATAGACAATAAAATGATATGCGAGCCCGAGAGATCCATTTATGGACTCAAACAAGTTTCTCTAGACAATTTCTTTGTTTGATAATCAAAGGAGTTTGATTTAGTCAAAAGAAGGGATATGCCAATGTAGTGGAAGTGTGTTGCGATTTTTGAGTAAGGTATTGGATATCTCTCTCTAATTAACACCCCATGTCACACCAATCAATGTTTGGTAGTTCAAGGTCTTTACGAAAGAACATGGATTAGCGATTCTTATTTTTAGAAATAAGAATCTATAGTGATAGATTTAACTGCTGTTAGATTATAGTTTACCTATATAGATGTGATGCTAAAAGAGTTTAGCATAGATCGCGATAGGAGATACTGCTAGCCGGTGTTTTCAAGATCTATCTATGTTATGACGTTAGTTATAAAGATAAGGTACGTAAAAGATGATGCATATGGAAGGTTTCCTTTGCTAGTGCGATATGAACCATCATAAAAGTAATGCCATATGTTCATAGTCCATGAAGAGTCATGAGCAAGGATGAAAGTAAATCTGGTGAATGTTGAGAATATCATTAAACAAGTTAAGGAAAGTTTCCTAGTTTATCGAAACTTGGAATCGGATAAATATAGATATACAGGCGTGTATCCTGAGTCTTATGAAGGCGAGTGGGAGCCAGAGTTTGGGTTTTCAGTCACTTTGATTTGGTGATACAGTGAACTAGAAATGTTCTTAGCAAGAGATCATTGTGAATTTTACAACTGAGCCAAAACACAGTATTGCCTTGGAGGCACAGCAGAATCTGTACATGAATCTAGAAGGTTCATCCTTGAACCTTGTGTGGTTCTTCCACCTTTACTATATAGCTGACATAGTGGTGGATTCATTGCATGAAGCAAGAACCAAGGTCTCATCGGAGATTCATGTGTGTTGAGGCGGTTCCTTTTGACTTGGTCATTTGGAGCATGATGTGAAGATAGTTTGAGTCCCCACGGATAGTGATTCATTCACGGCTAGGGCTGGTTGTGAGTATTGCATGAGATTCTTGTGTTTCAACTTGGTCTTGTGTGTGCGAGTGATTGGTTTTCTAAACCCAATCGGGTTGGACCAGATCCGACCGGGTCGGATCATTTCTACTATTTCTTTATGATTATACACATATATTAGAGAATGCGTATGTTAGACTGACCCACTGACACTGATAAGTGTCACATTATGTGACGGTTGTGCAATTATCTTTAGGACCGTAGTCTACATGGCATCACGGTATGGATTGTCATGCTTTGACACTATTGAGGTTTTCCCTAACCATGGGGCGATCATGCGGTAATGATTGGGTATGATACTAAAGCATGCGGAGTATACATGATAGGTCGTCTGGGAATCGCGTACCCTATGAATAGGGGTGAATATCCAAAAGGGACTTCTTATAAGGAATATCTTACTCTCATGAATCTTTGCAAAGTAGAAGTAAATGTGTTACTTCGAGAGAGCATGATATCCAGATTATAAGATACGGTCGTCAATGCTTGACACTCGACGTACGACCGTATGGATATTATTACAGCGATAGGATTCTATTTACACGCTAACCGAGCATATGAAAGGTAGTAGTCATTGCGTATTGACTCTTCCGATGATTGGGGGTCACGGACATGTTGCTAGACGATATCCGTGATCGTTAGAGGTAAAGGACATTTTCGTAATTGCGCCTTATGTCTATGGACAAAATATTCGGAAGCCTATCGAGTCACACACATATGGACATCGAGTCGATTAAAATGTGGTTATAGTTGATAACCAAATAAGAAAAGTTTATCTCAAGACTATAAAGGTTATAGTGGTAAATTAATATAGTGATATTTATTTATTATGAATAAATATAATACAAGATATTAATTATGTCGATTATTTTATATATATATATATATATATATATATATATATATATATATATATATATATATATATATATTAGATATATGTGGCCACATGAATTTGGCTAATAATGTGGCGCCAATCTCTTGGTGCATAGGATACATTGGGATTGTGCAATTTAATTAATAAGATTACCATAATATTAATATTGGTTATTAATTGATTTTGGAAAAATAGATTTATGGTAATAAGATAAAGATAGTCAATATTAGATATTGACAATATCTTAGAAATATTTAATATGAGATATTAAATTAAATGGGATAAATCAATTTAAGGGATTTTCCTTATTTTACTAGTCAAAGGTTTTCTTTCTCTCCACTCTACCCAAGACTTGTTCCCCAAGGATTTTGGGAAGGCTTGGGGCGCCCCATAGGCCTATAAAAGCAAGGGGGTGCTAAGCTCTTTCGTACACCATAATTCCAAGAGCTAATTGTTCTTGTGAAAAATATGAGAGCTTCTTAGAGAGAGATTATAGAGAGAGAAAATGTCGACCTAACAGTCGATTTTTTCTAGTAGCAATCCTTTGCAGGATTCCGGCTAGGTGCTCGTGTGGATAACTGGTAGAGGCCGGACGCTTGGACGGCTCGCGCACATATACTCCTAGCGGACGGTCAAAGCGTCGATCTTTTAGATCAACCAAGGTAATAGTACCATCCCCTCTCTTATATGTTTATTGTTTAAATAGAGACGATCCTGGATCGGGAAATCAATTTTTTAAATTCCGCTGCGCTACTCGATTGATTTCCTAACAGTGCTCTAGTAACTATAGTGTGTGGATGTGGATCTTGAGTGGTAGTTGGAGATGCAGGGCCTTCTGGTTCTGAGTGGGACAAAGTTGGTGATCCAGGAGGTGTTAAGTGTCCCGGATATGGATGAGGTGTAGGTGGTGATGCTGGTGGTGTCAAATTTTCTGGTGTGGTTGTAGACATGGTGTTCTCTTGGGTTGGACTAGGCTCTGTGTGGTCCAGTGAGTATGAGGATGATTATGAGTGTGGTGTGTGTGGAGGTGATGGTGCAGGCTCTTGTGAGTCTGGGAGTGTGATTGATGGTGCAGGGTGTGCTGTGTCGTCTGTAGTTTGAGTGTTGTGATGTGTTGAGTCCAGATCAGTGAGATGATCGGTGTGTGATTTAGGTATATTGTTGTGTGTAGTAGGTGCAGTGTTGGCTTGGTCATTTTTGGGTGGTAGCCAAGATTCAAAAACATCCATTATATAGGAGTGTCTGATGGGTGAGTCTTTGAGGTGTTATTTGTAAGGCATTAGGTTTTCATTAAAGGTTACATGCCTAGAGATGATAGTCTTCCTGGTTTGAGGGTGATAACACTTGTAACCTTTAGTTGGTTCTTTGTAACCTATAAACGCACACATGGTAAGGGTCAAATTTGTTGGTATTAGTGTCCTGAGGTATAAGAATAGCATCTAGATCCAAACACCTATAACGATGTGTAGTCCGGCTTGGTATTGTGCAATCTTTGTTTGGTAAGGGTGTCAAAGTGTAAGGTAGAGGTTGCGCGATCTATTCATTATATAGATCGTTGTTGCAAAGGCTTCAGGCCACAGATAAAGAGGAGTTATGCTGTGGAAGAGCATGGTTAACCCAAGCTCCCTGATGATTTTGTGTCTCCTTTTCACTGCCCCTGTTTGTTCAGGTGTGTGAGGGCATGAAATGTAGTGCAACATTCCTTTATTGAGGAAGTGTTCTTTTAAGGGAGTGTTGACGAATTCTCCACCTGCATCACAGTGAAAGATTTTTATCTGTTTGTTAAATTGACACTGGACATACTTTTCAAAGGCCACATAAGTGTAAAGAAATCTGACTTGTGTTTAAGTGGGACTAGCCATGTGTACTTAGAAAAATCATCAACAAAGCATGCATAGTATAAAACTTTCCCAAAGAAGCAACTGGGGCATGCCCCCATAAATCACAGTGTATTAAATCAAAGATATCTTTGCTTTTGTGTTCAGAATCATAAAAAGGAAGTTTATTTAATTTTCCTAACTGGCAACTTTCACTGATATGATCTGTTTTTATTTTCCCGAACACCTGTGTTAGGCCTTTATTCTTTAATCTTTGAACTGTTGAAATCTGATAATGTCATAATCTTTGATGCCAGGTCTCCACAGTTCCAGCTTTGAATATGTTAAAGTAGAGAGTTGTTGCTGCACTGGACCAGGTATACAAGTCACCTGTCCTTTTCCCTGTCATCGGGCTGATTCATGTTTCCTTTTCCTTCACATTGAAACCACTATTAGTGAATCCACAGCTCACATGGTGTTGATCTATGAGCTGTCCTACTGAAAGTAGATTTCTTTTCAAATCTGGTACTAACAAAATATCATTGAGTGAAACTGTTTTATTGGATTTTTTTAGGCTCACCTTTGCTAGGCCATGTATAGGGAGGTGTGTCCCATCTCCAATAATCATAGATTCAGCTCATGTATATGGTTCAACATTAGATAAAGTACCTGAGTTATGGGCCATGTGGTTTGAAGCCCCTTGTGTCCATGGTCCATTCAGTGTCTGCTACCGAGTTATCCAATGTGAGAGTAGAAAGAGCCTGAGGGAGAGAGTTCACTCCTTGATCAGTCTTTATAGGCACCCACCAGCAGATCTTGGCAATTTGCCCTGGAACACCACAGTATTGACAAGTTTCATTTTTGTATAGTTCCCTATCTGCATTTGTCATTTTTCTCGACCTTGGTGGTGGTCTTTGTTACGATTTTGAATCGATTTGTTTTTCTCAGGCAGGAAATCCTCTGCCATATGAGTCAACTTTGGAGTTGTGGTCATTGTTGTTTCTCATGTTTCCTTGGTTTTGTTGAGTTTGTCCATAGAAAGCCATTTGTTGCATATGTGCTCGACTTTCAAGTGTCTTTGTTTATGTTGAACCAGGTCCTCTTTTGATCAAAATTCTGGATCTAGGACACAAGCTCTTGATAAGTGGGCCTTGGAGGCTTCAACATGGTTGTTGTAAAGGTCTCATATTTGGGACCCGGACTAGTGAGGAGGTAGTACACTTTGTCTGTGTCTGTAATTGGCTTCCCTATAGCAGCCAGATTGCCACACAATCCTTAAAAGGTTTTGATATGTTCACTTATGGACACACCATCTTGTTTCCTTAGGTAGGTGACTTGTTGCTTTAGGGTGAATTCCTTCCTTAGGAATCTTGTGCATAATCGCCTTTAAGGCATCCCTGCATCGCCTTTCTTTGTGTCGGACCAATCACCAGGTCGAGGATTCCTCAGACAATGAGCCAATAATCCATCCACGCAGCAATTTGGCAGCTTTTCTCCATTTGATATATTCCGGTGAGAGTGTTTGTGTCCCTGTTGTTGATGTTGCTTGTTTGTACTTCCGATTGTGGTGCTTTGTGTGTCTGCAGGATTGTATTTTGTTGGTCTTTGGTGTTTCATCGGTGGCGTGGCCCACTGAGATCTTGGCTTTACGCTAAGGCAATATCTTGCTCACGCCATAGGGGTAATTTTGTGAAGTAAGCTTCGGGGAGATGAAGCTTCCAGCGTTTAATGAGAGTGTTGACATGGCGTTGTAAGCGTCCTCCTCATTACCAAGATGAAAATCGAAAAAGAAGGTAAGAATGAATGAAAAAATTGAGTTCATTAACTTCAATTTCAGATCTGAGATATTGTGTACATTGTTGTATTTAAAGGCACATGAATAGAGCCTTACACTAATTGTATCGGCTCTGGACTCTTTTGAATAAAAAGATAAACGCAAGTTAAATGCCTACTAAACTAATTATCACTTATCTGTTTTGTTTTTGACTTTATTTATCATTTATTCAAATAATAGTGCATTGGATAAACACTTCGAGTAGATCACCAAATAGACTTTGAACAAGATAAACCCTAATTCAAACACTCCACCACTCCTTATCACTCCTAACCACCTTATCTCTCCAGCACATCACTGAATGTCGGAATTGTTGTTGTCAGAATTTGCAGCAGCAGAATGTTCACGTTCTTTATTCTCAATAGTATATACTCTTTCTAGGGGAAGATGTGGTGAGGGCTTAATTTTTGTCTGTATAGAACAAGTTGAATTATGTTCTAAGCTCTTTAACAAGTTGAAGTAATGAAGAAATAGGACATTTGATTTAATATTATAGAAAAAATGAGAGAAAAATTATTAAAATATACGGTTGATAAATAATAACAATTTGTTTCTCGAGTTAACCGTTTTAAATCAATCAAAAACCATAAGCATAAGTTGTTTTATGATCTATTCTGACTCAATTAATGTTATCTGAATTTTGTGATGCTAAAGGTACCCCTTGTAGGGTAGACCTGTTGTTCTTGTACTCAGGGGGGTGGGGGGATTCATCCCATGTGGATTTTGTTTTTGGTTTGTGAAGATATACATCCGATATTAAGTTTTGATAAAGATAAAATAATCGGATGAATGAGTTCACCCCAATGAATTGTCTCTTAATGATTTTTTTATACAATGTCTGTTTGCAAAAAAATATTAAATCTTATCCGACAACTTTTTGGTGGTCAATGACCACGAAACTCAATTTTCATTTTAATGAACAAAAAGTTGACACATATCCTCGCAATCACTCTTGTTATACGTGTCTCATTGAGTTTTTTGGTCCTCCTCTTGAGTAACTTTCCTAGATACGTCACTTGATTACTTGTATCTATAATCATGAGTATGATATACGATTTGATGAAAGCAATTTATCTCGATAAATAATAATACAAGAAAATTACATTATGGCGGGTGTCTTAAATGACGAGATTCATTAGCAACAAATCAAAACTTAACACGTGAATAGTAACCTACTTTTTTATATGCTTATGGTGACTTACTTTGTTTATAATATATAAGCATGTTTCTGGTTTGTTTGGTATCACACGTAATGCTTGGGTCTGATATAAGTGTATCTTCTCATTAAAGATGCTATGTAATAAAATATTCTATCGAGCAAACATGCAAAGTATTTCGATTCTCTCATAAAGCGTCATGTTAAAGAGTTTTGACCGGTCAAATAACTTTGCATAATATAAGAGTCGGACTCTGTACGAACCGGATTAATTGGATCAGTTGGTTACGGACACCGATGGTTATAAGAAGAAATAGAAAAATATTTCAGTTAATGACATTTCATATCACTTCCCAATAATTTGGGGGAGTAAACACACAAAGTATATTAGTAATTAATTAATGACAGTTCATATTATTTCTAAAAGCATAGTCTCCTCACAACATGGAATATTCAAGATTGCTCCAGCTGAATTCTAAAAAAGCGGTTAAACCACAATAGAAAGGGCCCCACTTCCTATCCCACGGAATGAGTGGAGATGTTAATCGGAGTAACCTAATGGCTCGAGTCAAGGGTTGTCATTATACCAAGATCTTGAAAAGTTGTCCCTTTACGGGATTTGAACCTCCACACTCCAGCTCACGGTCCAGCTGTTATTACAACACCAAAACCCTTTACCACTAGGCTATGTCCTGGGGACAGCTCCAGCTGAATTCTAAACTTGTTTCTTAAAACTACCACTTTTCACATGGTATTAAAATCAAAATTTGTTTGACATTTAAATCTAAAATACTCCCTAACTTTGCATTATATTATTTTTTAATCAATTGTCAACATTAAGAGTGAAAATGTTGTGAATTGTCTATACAATTATTTTGGGAGATTGAATGATCAATCTCATGTTCAAATTATATGGTTGTAACCTGCTTTACGAGCTACATTACGATATACAAATTGGCACTTTTAAACCTGGATAACAATTAGTGTACGACGATGCTAGAAATTGTCAGTAATGAAATCGGATAACAATTCGGGTATCTAGACTCGTGAGGATAACACAACTACTTAACCGGGGGATTTTGCGATGGATTATAGCTGAGCAAATTTGGATTCACTACATACGTATCCAGATATTTTGCGATCAAACTATTAACGTAGTTTGGAGTGAATCCTTTTGTTATGATCCCATTTTCAAAGATGTATTGGAGCACATGATTGGGAACATGAGTGAGATCATGGGGCATTCGTAATTCGTGTTATAATGGAGCGGGAATCATGGAGTCGTTATTATGGCGGTTACTTTCAATGAGCACCGTATGCTAAATGTCATGACTGTCCAACTCGGAAACCTGAGGTCGGCAAAGATGATCTATCCCGAGCTAAGAGTTCAAGACCGATATGAGCATGCACCATGTCTGCAGAACGAGCTGCGAGACATCACATATCGGACTAAGATCATCATTAATGAGGTTATATGGACTCTAAGGCCCCAAACTGGATTGCACTTCTTTGGCCCATTTAATAAAAGGATCCGAAATAGCTCATTAGGTGTCACGTGCATGATGTCGAGTCATATTCTTTTTATTTAGAAAAATGTCGAGTCATATTCATGTCATTGTATATTAATTCACACCTTCCATTCATACTTTCATAAATATTCTTATAATAATAGTACCAAAATAAATGATGATTCTATTAACACCCCTAAAATGCTTTAGACACCGCAATTACACATTTCTTTTTTACATGTAAATATGACGTTAACGGTTGCCGATAGAATCCGCCGTATAAATTTGTCTTGTCCAAAGACATAATTGCAGCACCAAATATTCCACTAGACTTGACCCTTAATGAGCCCACAGGTTGAAATTGGAGGAGAATTCGACGATGATTGCAGCCCCAATATTAAATCAGACTTGGCCTAAGTGAGCCCACAAGAGTAGAAATTGGAGCAGATTTTGACAAAGTGTCGGTAGATATCATGATTATTTTGACACAACAATTAACCTAATCAATTAATGATAGATATAAACTCGTTATGAACAATGATATGAAAGTATGTAACATCAATCGTTATGGCTAATGCCTGCTTAACTATTCATAAGACATAATTTTATATCGTTGATATCATTATTGAACGAGTATCAAATATCAATTGATACGAACATAACCGTAATCCATTTTATTATGAAAATAAAATTTTGAATATTCATATCATCTGTCCAAGGACCCCCCCAAAAAAATTTTTAAATAAATAAATAAACACAAGATTTAGAAGATAAACCACTTGAAACCTTAAAGATAATAATGTTTGTATCTTCATCATATCTTATGCCTTCTAAGATGCAGTTGCAGATCAATATATTATATTAAATTCTTTTGCTTTATTTTCTTGAATTATTTTTAACTAAAAATCAGCAACAACAGATGAGTGATTTTATGGTGCAACGGTTGTAGGAAGGTTGTATCAAGTGGCATACTTTAGAGCCATTCATTTTAACTCTCTTTCACATAATACACTTTTGGCGTGTGTGAGAGGTTAGAAATGAAAGGTGATAAAGTATGCCACTTGGTACAACCTTCATACAACGGTTGCACCATAAAATTTTTCAACAACAGATGAATGTAGGGGAAAAAAATACTGAAAAAGAGATATTATTATTGCTATATTGCTATGGATTCACCAAATTACATGCAAAAAGAAACTTATAGATTTATCTATTCAGAAAAGAAAAAAAAAAAAAAAAAAAAAAGAATTTCAAGCCTTGAAGCACCAGGCATGGTGGTGGTGGTTGTGATGATGGTTGTGGTGGTGCGGCTTTTCCCGATCAATCATACCTTCAACACGACGGAACTCCTCCACGTTGCACGGAATATTGATCACACCTTCATGATCGAATCCATACTCTTCCTCCGCCTCCTTCAGCAACTCCATAAACAGCGGATGATTCACGTACGTCACCGGCACCAAAAACCTCTGTTGCTCCTCCTCTCCTAATCCGACCATAACCGCTACGAATCCTTTCGGCACTTGATGATGAATCTGAAGTTTCTGATACCGATTATGCTGAATCTGATTCCGGTGGTGATGATTCAGCATCTGCGACAACGCCGATAAGTTTAGATGAAAATTCAGATGCAGATGATTATTCTTATCTCCTCCGCCGTTGCCGCCGCGTGCCATCACCGACAGCAGACAAATCAACAAAAAAAAAAAATCACCGCTCGAGTGAATTAACAACAACTAGCTGTTTTTGAATCTGTTATAAGAAGAGAAAATAAGAAAAAGGCCAAGGATCTGAAGAGGAAATCGTGAGTTTGAACAGAGTAAAAGACGAATCGGATAAAGAAGTAGGAATATTGCTCATCATACATAATTTTTGCAGAAAATTTTCATAAATTGTTGTATATAGGAGCAATGAAATTGAATACGAATACGGATTGGAAAAGGATTTAGGTGTTTGGAGAAGAAGAGAGTGGAGGGAATTTATGTAGGAGACGCGCCAACTACTAATAATAATAATAATAATAATAATAATAATAATAAATAAATAAATAATTTTTCTAGAAAACAAAATAAAAAGGAGTGGGGAACTCGGGTCGGTTAAAATTTGGGAGATTGCTTGTATTTGGGGACTTATTTGGGGCCCCGAAATGGCTTTTAAAGAAAGTAAAAGGTTGTCCCTTTGCTAATAAATTTACCGCAATCTATGGTCCGCAATATCTGGCGCTTGATTAACTTCTTTTTTTTTTTTTAAATAAAGTATATTTTAAAATATATCAAACAAAATTCATATCTACTTTATTTTTATTTTTTTTTAGAAGCATATCTACTTTATTTAAGTAATAGTTGTCTAAAATAGCTAATATATATCTGACTCTATAATTACCTTGAAGAGAATTACCTTTTTTTTAAATGAATAATTACCATTTTATTGTTTATCTTATTTTGGATATATATGCATTCGCTTTATATATATATATATATATATATATATATATATATATATATATATATATATATATATATATGATTTTGTGCTATTTTTCTAATCCATTTTATGTGTTATTGATGTTGTAATATGACAATGAGAAATATCTTATCATATGAAATTTATTTCAAATTTCGCTTGCTTATTTTTTTATTTTACGATGCGTTCGAATGTGAATGGCATTATTCATAATCTAAATGGTGGATAATATACGTATTGAGAGTCACACTGGTTGATTCGACAATCTTTTAGGTAGAATGTTTGAAGTTTTCCAAACTCATATATAGTCAGAGCATCATTCTGGCCAATATTGAGTCCGGAATACTCTACACATTCAGACTACAATTGGGTCAGGATAACAACAACAATATAAGAGCACCACTATTGATTCTGACTGAATTTCAGACAGAATATTAAAAGTTTTTTCCACTCAATTTTAGTCAGAATGTCTTTCTGACCGGTATTGAGTATGAAAAACATTCAAAATTCTGACTAGAATAAAATCAGTATAATGATCGTATTCTGACTCAAATTCGGTCAGAATGGTTGTTGTGTGAATTGACCATAAATTGGCCAGAATAGTATATATTTTTCGAACTCATTTACGGTCAGAATGGCAGGCGTGTAGAATATCCAAACGAAGACCCACTCTCGACTCTTGATAAGTGTAAAACAACATTGGTGTTAAAAGATAGTCCCTATGACAATCACTAACTTTTCGTTTTCTTGAAGGGGCAAGCATTTTTTTTAGGGGCAAGCAATTTTGTTTTGCAGGTGTAGGGGCCAAATTTTGAGACTTGCAATATTAATAACCTACAAATAATTATTTTTTACATAAACGACCAAGTAATTAATACTATATGTTTTGCAGTAAGTAATGTAAATAAAGAAATAATAAGAGGGTACCAAGAGCAGTAACTGATCGTTTTTCAAATCCAAAAATACTAGGAAAAGATGTCAACTTTTCGTGGGTACGAAGGAAGTTGTATAAAAGTGTAAGCAAGTCGGAAAAAAAATTATGGTGGAGGAGTGATTTTAGAGGTATACCAAGTGGACGGGTGTTATTAATCCATGTCACACCTACACATTTCTACTATGTACGAGAGAATGTATGAGAATTAATCACAACTCTACACTTGATATACCTCTAAAATCACTTTCCCACCATAATTTTTCTCAGCAATTCGAGCCGTTTATGAGTAACTTGACGTTCGTCTAATTAAATTATTGTTCATATATTATTAATTCGAACTCGAGTCAAATTTAAGTTTTTTTTTCTTCTAATGAGCTGAACTCAAGCATTTCAAAGTTCTACATTTTTTCCTCGGAGATACTCAAACTCATATTAGAGCTTGAGTGTTCTCAAATTTTGTCTTAATCTAGTTGATCTTGAGTAATTGTATCTGTGCACGAACTAACTCGAGTCTAGTTTGATCATCACTTACGTTAGTTGCTCAATTTGATAAATAAATGATTGATTCGACTCGAATCGTTTACAATACCCATGTGTAATGTTTGTATGCAAGAAGAAATTGTGTTAATGTGAACTTGTTATGGTTTTAATTAAAAGAGTCGGTCATCTTGCTGGCATATACATTACATCTATATATAAATTATAAAAGTCAATGTGAATTAATTAGTATTTTGCTTAACCACAAAGAAGAAGTGGAATAATTCTAGACATACCCAACAACATAGACAAAAGGAAACCACTCCTAAGGGCTACATTTGTAATATTTAAATGTATATTTCATCCTTTGACTTTCTCAAATGCTCAATTGATATAAAACAAACATGTGACAGAAGTAAAATCTTTTTCATCAAAAGTGATGGTCCATCTAGAGCTACCTAGAAGACTTGAGGGTAACCCTACCTGAATTTCTATTTTTTTATTATAATTTTTATGAACTAATCCAAATTAATCCAAATACAATCAACTAGCTCACTATATATATATATATATATATATATATATATATATATATATATATATAATATATAGATGAGTCAATTTAACCCATTTACCCGATTGACCCGCTCCATATCCATTACCATACACGCGGATCCTATTAACCATTTTTTTAAAGCAGAATCTTAACAAATCGACACATCTTCCAGGCTCAAACCCTATTTGCAGTCGCCCATCCCCATACGTACATATGGGTCGATTGTGCAGTGAAGGAATCCGACAGTTCAAATATCTCGCCGGTGAGAAGTTCAAGCAACACATGGAGATTCAAGTACAGGAACAAGAACGGAACTACGGAAGCCGATCGGCTATCAGATTGACATGAATTTGGATCCAATGTTTATTCCTTCATCCCACGTTCTTCCATCGAATTTGTGGATCGTAATAAACTAAATTAAAACCTACCCTTCCAAACTTCCACATCTCCAAACCTACCAGTAAATGAGTCTGGTACGCTTCTCGCTCTCTGGAAATTTGATTCTTCTATAGGCGATGCATTTCAGGGCATTAAGGTCTACGATTCTGTCAATAACTCCACAATCGCCATCAAAACAGTCTGGTACGGTTCTCACTCTCTGGAAATTTGATTCTTCTATAGACGCTGCATTTTAGTGCATTAAGGTCAACGATTCCGTCAATAACTCCACATTCGCCATCAAAACTATCTCTTCTTCTTCCAAGGTATCATCTTTCCCCATTCCTACTTTCTACATATGCGTTTTGCATTCCTATAGTACTTTTGCAGATTTAAATTAACAGAGATTTGAATTCATTTTTGGTTTTAATTGGAGAAAGACTCAACAAAAATGCCTACCTTTGGATGGTAATGGCTTCTCATATTCCTCTAAGCATTCGTTTGATATTTTTTTTATGCTGAGTTATTGATTATTTTTTCTCGCTTCAATTGATGCTCCTGTTGAATGAAATGAATCAGTCTTCTTTCAACATTTGATAGTTTTTGTTTCGGCCGCCGCTTCACTTTATCTATTGGATCAGAATGCACTTGATAAACGTCTATCCCAAGGTATGTATTGATAAATGCCGCTTCATTTCATAGCTTTTGTTGTTCTCCTTTTCTTTGCTCATATGTGATATTATTCTTATTTTAAGGGGTTGGAAGATTTGTTTCTATTATATTGTCGGTATTTCCTTTCTTTTGCTCATACGTCTTCACCTTTTGCTATATTCAATCATGTTGACTCCAATCTTACTGTTAAACTTTTGTTTTTGTTTTTTTGGCCTTTGGATGATGGCTAACAATTATTAACTGCCTTCTCCGTTTTGGAATTCAAAAATGAGCTTTTAGTTTGATTTGCAAATGGCTCAGTCAAATACAATTTTGTTTGAAGCTTCACGACGGTCGGATCAATGGCAATGAGGTTCTTGCACAGGTTTGTTTACTTCTATGCTTGCTACTCATTATTTTTGTTTTGAAATTCTTAACCTTTTTTCAGTTTTGATTATCGGAAGTTCTGCTTCATATATCATGGCAATGATAGTGGAGTTTCGACTTCTTTGAGTTCATTTCCAGTTGAATGTGGTTGAGTGGCTAGGCTATTCAATAAGCTAATTATTAAACTCTTAAGCACTTTCATTGTGGATTATTGGCTGTAAGAACCACAGATGGAGCTTAAGTAGTAGTGGTTTTAGTGCAATTTGAGCTCATAATCCAATTAAGTAGGTTTGGCGTAGTGGTCAAGGTGATACTTTTAGAAGAGTGTGTGAGTTCATTTTTACATTTGTTGTTCTATAATCCAGCCTAATTCTTAAAGAGACAAATTACTACATTTAAGATATCGGTTTTCTTTCCTTGATGACTTTTTTTTCCCCCTATTTCATAACTTCTTCCATTGCTATGGAAAGGGATCATATCTATTCTTCATGTGTTGTACAATTATCGGATATATGTTCGAATTTGGTCCGATGTTCTATTTTTACTTTGTACCTTTTCAGTCATGGATTGATTTGACTTTTATTATTTTCTTTATTCCTATTTCTTTAAGGTTGAAGATTATATGGAAGCGGTTATGAGTATCCTTGAGGCAAATTTTCACCATAGTACCATACAGAATGGATGTTTGGCCGCCGTTGATCAAGGAAGATTCAAAGCAAATCGATCATTCCTCCCATTTTCTATCTTCAGTTGTCCCATCGGTACCCATTCCATAATTTTTTTTGTTGGTATTTTAGTTATTTTTTGATTTGGAGTCACGATTTTGATAGTTTCTTCCAGAGAATCACCACAAGTGAGTATTAGTCCGCAATGTGAAGTTTTGATTTTTGTTGCAAGTTGTTTTCTTTTGTGCTAATTATTTTTATTATTCTTTTATTCAAGATTCCAATTGTGTTTAGTCCGCATTTGTCCATGCTATGATTATTGATGGTAGAACCTGATCACTTATTAGTAATTCCTTCGCCTATGGAAAAAATCCAGCAGCATATCCCTTCTGTTACATCAACTATCGAACGTTGAAAAATAATAGGAAAGCTAATGTTGATCTTAAGGTATTCTTCTGTGATAGTTCAAAAGCTACAATTTTTATGCATAATTTTTTTTGTTGCCTTTTTATTTAACAAAATAAGCCAAATGGTTTTATGATGCTTGAAGATTTATTACTTTTTGTTTGCTTGCACATATCTAATTATCTGGCACTGGATGACCTGTTTTCTTTATTTTTTGATCTCTCATATCTTGAGTTTTTGCAGCGACTAAGTGGCCAAGGTTTATGAATAGAAAATGAGGAGACCTTGGCTAACCAATGGTTGTATTTTTTTTTTATCCTTTATGATCGGTCCTTACATTTTTCACTTGCCTATTCATATCTCCTGCTTTAACCAATGGAATTCTTTTCATGGTTTCATTTTGTAGCTCAAATTGTAAGAAGACAATCTTTGTTTCACGGGGACTCTGAATATCAATGCTACTTCACTTTCTGTACTGTTTGCATTCTTTCACCAAACGAACTTCACAAGTTCTTCTATGTGTTTATTGAAGACTTTGAAGATGCTGACCACAATGCGTTTGTTTTTTTATGTACTTTTGCTTAACTGATCACGACTTCATTCACAAATTTTCACCGTTTAGGTGTTTAATACTTCAGAGTTTCACTGGATCCGGTGGAAATTCAGTTTCACCAGATCCAGTGGAAATTCAGTTTCATATTCTTGGCACTGACCTATATTCATTACAACAATGTATGTGGTTTTATTTCTTTGTTTTGTTTATAGGAATCTTTTCATTTATGGTTCCTTTGGTTTTTTTATGTATGTTTTGCTTTACCTTTTCGCAAAATCCTTTTCTTTACTATCTATATGTGTGTTTTTTTCATACACATTCTAACAATTTGTACTTGATTTTATGATCAGAGGAGGTTCATCTTTCACTGGATTTGTGCAGAAACAAAGGATGTTAACACTATATGAAAAGCATTTCATGAGTCATGTTTTGGTTTTATTTCTTCTGCATCTGTTGGTTTTGTTTTGAGATACTTGGCAGCTACATTCCTAAATGATATTCGTTTCCACAGGTAAGTATTATTTTACCATCGTTGTCAAGAACTGCGGTTTTAGAGATTTTTTTGTTGCCTCTCCATTTTATTTGTGAATATTCAGCCAAAATCATTTGCTTTCAGTTTATTTTACCATGAAGAATCATGGATTCTTGCAACTATGGTTAGAGTCGCGAAAGTTTAATGATTGCAAACTTTTTTAGACAATTGGTTTATAAAATTTCGACAATTCATTTGCAGTGCTCTTTTTATTCCATTGTAGCAGAAGTACATTAGATCAGTCTTTATGGCACGGCTAACGCCATGGGCTGTTTTGTTGTGCTAAAAGCTACGGCTACCAGCCATGACCTGTTTTGTTGTGTGCTAAAAGCTAAATTTTAACTTTTGGACTTTTCTTTGGTGCTATGTAACTGTTAATAATTTTTTGCCTAAAATTTTGAGTTCTCCAGTAATTCTCATCTATAACATTCATCTTTTTTATCTTTTCACGGACTGTTATGCTTTGATCAAATTCTCACAAAGTTTGTTTTTTCGTCGCAAAACAGAAGTTCACCTATAAGGACCTCATCGGAGCAAGATTTCATCATAGTTGAGCTCCAATTCGTTTGGATCCTTGGCTGTTTGTAGAATCTTCAAGCTTATTTTGTTTCGTTTTGGGTGCTATACTGTTTTGTTTCGGTGGTCTTTTGCTCATGAGCATTGTGGACTACGGCACATATATACCATGTTCCTAATTAAGGGTGTTTATGTGTTTTAAATTGTCCATATCCTTTCATTTTGTTTGGTTCCTAAGCCCTACCATGTTAGTGATTTTTCATTGAAACGTTTATTCTTATATTATATTTATTGTCGGTTTAAAAAAAATTAGTTCTTTTTGTTATTTTTATTTTTATGCTGAAATAATATTAAGCTTAAAAAAAAAATTATAAAAATAAGACCGGTGCGTTTAGCTTTGCAATTTTGTTGTGTGCAATACTAAGTGGCATCTAGAATGTTGTGAATCCAACACATCAGGAATCACTTATACCTCCCAAGTATATAAGATTGATATATGTATATTTTTTGTATATGTTTTCATGTGCTGGATTTCATTCAACTTATTTCAACTTTAACGAAATGATAATGTTGAGGTGAGGGATTTCAGGGCATAGTTTAGTTTAGGATGGGTGCGTGCATATTTCGTTTCGGGAAAAAAAGAAAAAAAAGGTGAGGGATTTCACGTTGTCCGAATTATGTTTTCTATAATTCATGAATGTGCTCCGATGCGTGCACAAAAAATTCCAACATTAAAAAACATACACACCAAGAATGTTTGACAAATAAACATATTCCGAGCTTTCAATATGAAGACTCAGAAGACCTATTATCTTATAGTTAACTGTCAATAAGGACATTTACACAATTTCATTAAGCTAGGAGTCCAGCTTAATATTTGATAAGTCATTAAGGACAACCGTATATATTTTGGACATATGTACCCTTACTACCGAATGATACTCTGCTCTGCTCTCCCCTCCTATTTCTTCCTCTCCACCATCGCCGTCGCTTCTTCTCAATACTGCAATCTTCTCTGAAATGAATCGATTGCAACCGAAAGTACGCCCAAAAATATGCTTCCTTACCTTTCGAGTATACTGACTTCCTGTTCTTCTTCCCGATTAATTAATAAAATCAATCGGAGAGAACCTCACCATGAAGTACGCCCAAAGCACCTAGAATCTCGATTCCTCCTCGAGAAGATGGCGGCATTTCGTTCAATTTTAAGTCGAGTTCTTTTTAAGTTCGATTGTCCTTTCTATACTTCCATTCTCAACCCCGTTTCAAAAGCTCGGATTCAATTTCTAAAATAAAAATGGCTTTTCTAGGCTCGCCTGAGATATTAAATCGAACGATTCTTGTCGCATTTTATGGTTCTATATGGCTAGGCCGGGATGCTCTATGGCCGTGCCCAGTGAACATAATTTTTGGGGGGATTTGGTTGGGTAACATTACCTTTGGTTTGATATAGAATAATCTAAGAGTCGGATGGGCTATGTGTGGCTATCTTGTGATGGGATTTTAGTTCATGGTTTTATTTAAGAAGGTCGATTGGGATAAGGACCATCTACTATTGGTGTTGAGTGAGGAGAATGTGTAATTCTTCCTTTCATATTATCACTCATATATATGATTATGTGATTTGAAGACTATCTAATACGAAGAATTCATTATAAAGCCTACCTAGGAGGTTTTCTAGCAACTTTGGGAAGGGATGCCTATTACCCTGTTTAAGGTATCTTTCTTGGTTTGGCAATTCCTTTTCTCATTTTTATTTGTGGATTATGTTATGTATAAGTGCGGAGTGAGGGGTGGTGCTTTCTTCAATGTACATATATGTTAGAAGCAATGAGTCATGTGTCTCATTGATCATATTGCTTGAGATGTGTTGTTTTACTTGTTTGGTATTCCATACCAAGATTTTCTGTGATTTTTGTTCATGTTAGATCTTTGGAATATTTGTTTGCAGGCGAGGAAGTAGGTACTAAGTGCAGTTATGTTGTTTTTTTTTTATTATGGATCAGTCATGTATCAGTTTGACCAATAATAGAATCTTGCACATCCGATTAAGTTGTGTCGTAATCAAATTGATTGTAATAATAGAGTTTTTTCTCTCTAAACGACTAAACCTCAATTTTTTTTCTCGTGTAGCTGAGAGAGTATGTAGATCGATGACACTGAAGACTACATTAACATCATGCTAGACGACAACAACAACCATCATGTTCTTTTTTAGGAACAAGCACATTATGATTGATCTCGGCACCGGAAACAACAAGATCAACTGGGCTATGAAGGACAAGCAGGATTTCATTCACATTATCGAGGCGTGTATCGTGGTGCAGAAAAAAGGTTGTGGTCTTGTGATTGTCCTCAAGCCCAAAGATTACTCTACCAAGTATTGCTACTAAGTGCTACGTATATGTAGCAGCCAATAGTGATGACTATGCTGGGAAGCCACTCATTTCTTGATCGTTATTTGTATTAGTGTTTTTAGTTCTACTATTGAAGTTCCCTCAATGATTCTTGACTTCTTCTAAATAAGGTTGCCATGATTGAAGAAGACGATGAAGAGACCAAGCCATGATTAAACTTTGGTGTTTTACCCTTTTTCTTTTTAGCTTGATAATGTAATTTCGCGAGTTTGTGGTAGTCATTATTCACAAATATGCAAGCAGAAAGAACTAAGAAGCACGGATATTTTCGGCTTTGTGCTAACGTTTGTAGTTTGTTGATGCTTATGAAAAATTCTTGATGTTTTTCCCTTAACATTTTTTCCAAGGTGGTAGTTACTATAGTTAGATTGGTTTTTCATTTAAAAGAATCGATGCTATAAGAATGCACATCTTTTCTCTTGTGTCATGAATCGCTAAGTTGTTGAACATGTTTAATTTTTGTCATTCGCTAATTTGTTTGCATCAGTTTTCTAGACTCGCTTAATTAGTCTCACTTAGTTTATTGGTTGGCCCGAGTGCGCTTAAGTCCAATATTTGCCAAACTAAAACGGCATGGTGTATGCTCCTGTCAAGAATTATATTCCAACTTAGGCCTACCTTGCAAAATTTTCTTCCTTTTGTTTCTACTTAAAAAGTTGATTGGCTGTGCTTTTGGAGTGTTACTTGTAAACTTTCAATATTTAACTACAACAGTGAACTATAATTGTAAAAAAGTGAACTAAGAGTTTGAATGGTATTATAGTGAACTACGAGAGTGATTTACAAAAGTGAACTAAAAAGAGAGAAAATGTTTTGAACTCAATGAAAAACAGTGAACCAGAGTATTTTGATTTGAAGTGAAACAGAGAACTAGAGTATTTGTGGTTTACTTTTTTTCCGACAAAACCTCAGAATGAGAATTAGTATTGAAATTCTATTGAATCCCGATTCATTGTAAACTGTAATTGTAAATAGCGTTTTCATTTCTAGGCTTGTTTAATTATTGTGGATTGTAATGTGATTTATACTCTTAAATAATCTTGTAATGATAACAATCTTGTTTAATTTCCCAGGGGATCATCCTCCTTCAGAGTTTGAGTATGATCATAATGAACTCACATAAATAGTGAACTACGACATCAAATTATAAAAGTGAACTGAGAATTTGAGTACGGTGATAATGAACTTCCATAAATAGTGAACTACAAATGTGAACTTCAAAAATATACTCAAAATATGAACTAACTATGTACACTTCCAATGGTTAACTACAATGATGAACTATAATTATAAACTACTAAAAGTGAACTTCGGTTTGAAGTGAATTAGTAATGTGAAGTAGGTGTGAAATAGTGAACCGCAGTATTACGAACTCAAATAGTGAACCACAAACAATGAACTATGAATAGTGAACTCTTAAAAAAGAACACAATAAAAGTGAGCTAACAATAGTAAATATCCAATTGTTAACTACAATAGTGAACTACAATTATAAACTACTAAAAGTGAATTTTGGTTTGAAGTGAATTAGTAATGTGAATTAGGTGTGAAACAGTGAACCATAGTGTTTTGAACTCAAATAGTGAACCAAAAGCAATTGAACTACAAATAGTAAACTCACGAAAATGAACTCAAAAGTGAACTAACAATACTAAAATTCTAATGGTTAACTACAATAATGAACTACATTTATAAACTCTTAAAAGTGAACTGTGGTTTGAAGTGAATTAGTGATGTGAAGTAGGTGTGAAACAGTGAATCAGAGTGTTTTGATCACAAATAGTGAACTACAATTGTAAACCCCTAAAAGTGAACTCAAAAAGTGAACCAACAGTAGTAAACTTCCAATGGTTAACTACAATATTGAAGTACAATTATAAACTCGTAAAGTGAACTTTTGTTTGAAGTGAATTAGTAATGTGTAATAGGTGTGAAACAGTGAACCAGAGTGTTTTGAACTCAATGAAAAACAGTGAACCAGAAATTTTTGCTAGCTAATAGAGCAAGTAGATTTAGGGATCAAAGTTACACAATAACATTGTATTACTACATTCAAACAATAGACCCAATCATGAAAGTGGACAATAACATGCTGTAATTTATGCTTAGGTGTGAAACCATGAACCAGAGTGTTTTGAGCTCGATGTAAAATAGTGAACTACATAAGTGAACTCGTAAAAAAGAAGTCAATAAGTAAAATAACAATAGTAAACTTCCAATGGTTGACTACAATAGTGAACTGCACTTATAAACTCCTAAAAGTGAAATTTGGTTTGGAATGAGTTAGTAATGTGAAGTAGGTATGAAACAGTGAACCAGAGTGTTTTGAACTTAATGAAAAATAGTGAACCAGAATGTTTTGAGCTCAATGTAAAACAATGAACCAGAGTATATTGCTATCTAACAATGAACAAGTAGATTTAAGCATCATAGTTACCTAATAACAGTAAATTTAGTACATTGAAACATGAGACTCATTAATGAAGGTGGACAAGAACATACTGTCATGTATGCTTAGGTGTAAAACAGGGAACCAGAGTATATTGCTAGCTAAATATTCTGGACAGGGCCTTATATTAAGTGCTCAATAGCTTGATATGAAGAGGTCTGCTAGCTTAGCTTATCATCATGTTAATTTAATGCACCAACTGCACCAAAAGTCAATAACTTCAATCGATGTACGTAAATCATCATGTAAATCATTATGGTCAGCCTGTTAAATATGAACGATACACCAAAAGTCAGTAACTACTACCACGACAATTGAGAAGTACGATGCTAATTCATGTTTGGGTGTAAAGTTTGGAGACCCTCCCCTTCATCAAATGTAACCCGGGCTTGTGCCATTGATTGTGATTAATAAACTACGTTTGCCCTAAAAAATGTGTTGTCTTTTGTTGTGTTAATGTTATCGAGACATTGCATTACCCCTAAAATAAAGGCCATGCACATTATGTAAAAGAATGTAGTACCAAACAGTAATAAGTGATGAACAGGGTATTTTGAATTCAATGAAAACAAGTGAACCAAAGTATTTTGCTTAAGCTAAGTCACAACTTTTGTTTAATTTGCAATGGATTGGGATGAATATAGTTGAGATCATTATTGAGATGAACAAAAATAGTGAACTACAACAACACACAGATGAACAACAAACAAATGAACTACAAAAGTGAACTCGTAAAAAGAACTCAAAAAGTGAACTAACAATAGTAAACTTCCAATGGTTAACTACAATTATAAACTCTTAAAAATGATTGAAGTGAATTAGTAATGTGAATGAGGTGTGAAAACAAAGTGTGAACGAGTGTTCTCGAACTCATTGAAAAAGCGTGAATCGAGTATTTTGCTAGCTAATAGTGAATAAGTAGATTCAAGGATCGAGTTACCGAATAACATTGTACTACTACATTGAAATATTAGACCCGAGTCATGAAAGTGGACAAGAAATGATGTTATTTATGCTTATGTGTGAAACAAATTGTACTGAGTGTTTTGAAATCAATGAAAAACAGTGAACAAGAGTATTTGCTAGCTAATAGTGAATTAATAGACTTAAGGATCAGAGTTACCCAAAAACATTGTATTACTACATTGAAACAAGTGAACTAACAATAGTAAACTTCCAATGGTTAACTACAATAGTGAACTACAATTATAAACTCCTAAAAATGATTGAAGTGAATTAGTAATGTGAATGAGGTGTGAAACAGTGAACCAGAGTGTTCTGAACTCATTGAGAAACTGTGAACCAGAGTATTTTGCTAGCTAATAGTGAATAAGTAGATTCAAGGATCAGAGTTACCAAATAACATTGTACCATTACACTGAAATATTAGACCAGTCATGAAAGTGGACAAGAAATGATGTTATTTATGCTTATGTGTGAAACAGTGAACCATAGTGTTTTGAAATCAATGAAAAACAGTGAACAAGAGTATTTGCTAGCTAATAGTGAATTAATAGACTTAAGGATCAGAGTTACCCAAAAACATTGTATTACTACATTGAATCAAGTGAACTAACAATAGTAAACTTCCAATGGTTAACTACAATAGTGAACTACAATTATAAACTCCTAAAAATGATTGAAGTGAATTAGTAATGTGAATGATGTGTGAAACAGTGGACCAGAGTGAATTAACAATAGTAAACTTAAAATAGTGAACTACAAAAGTGAACTCGCAAAAAACAACTCAAAACGTGAACTAAAAATAGTAAACTACCAATGATTAACTACAATAGTGAACTACAGTTATAAACTCCTAAAACTGAACTTTGGTTTGAAGTGAATTAGTAATGTGAAGTAGGTGTGAATCATTGAACCAGAGTGTTTTGAACTCAATTAAAAACAGTGAACCAGAATATTTTGCTAGCTACAAATAGTAAACTTCCAATAGTGAACCACATAAAGTGAACTAACATTAGTAAACTTCCAATGCTTAACTACAATTATAAACTCCTAGAAGTGAGCTTTGGTTTGAGGTGAATTAGTAATATGAAATAGGTGTGAAACAGTGAACCGTGAGTGTTTTGAATCCAAATAGTGAACCACAAACAGTGAAGTACAATTGTAAGTTCTAAAAGTGAACTCACAAAAATAAACTCACATAAATGATCTGAATTGGAGACTTGTTTTCATTTGTGCGTGTGATGAGTGTTGCAAATCCAATGAAAAGTAAAAGCCTATTGTATCAAGAACAAACTAGTCAAATTCAACCCGAAATGGTATGAACTTGGGGAACACGTGCGACACACTTTCGCGGGTGATACAAATACTAGAATGTGAATCCATGAGTGTAGATTTGTGGTCAATAGGGAACTCCTCATAGTGAACTACATCAATAAACTCCTAATAATGAACTACAACAACGGATTACAAATAGTAAAGTACAACAAAGAATTACAATAGCGAAAATAGAACTTGCAATTAAAATCAAAATGGTAAAATTCAACGAGGAAGTCCAAAAGTGAACATAGTTCCTTTTCAAAAAAATAAAGTGAACACACTTTAACATATCTATTTGATTCGTTTATTTGCAACAATGAACATGAAAAATGAATTACAAACAGTGAACTACAACAACAAATTACAATAGTGAAAATAGAATTTGCAATTAAAATCAAAATGGTAAAATTCAACAACAGGGAAGTCCAGAATGGAACACACTTCCTTTTCAAGAAAAAGTGAACACACTTTAACATGTCTCTTTGATTCATTTTTATTTTGCAACAATGAACAGTGAACTACAAGCTACAAATATTGAGCTCACAAAATGAATTCAAAAAGTGAACTAACAATAATAATCTTCCAATAGTGAACCACAAACAATGAACTACAATTGTAAACTCACAAAATGAATTAACAATAGTAAACTTCCAATAGTGAACTACAAAAATGAACTCATAAAAAAAAATCAAAAAGTGAAATAACAATAATAAACTTCTACAATTATAAACTTCTAAAAGTGAACTTTAGTTTATAGTGAATTAGTAATGTGAAGTAGGTGTGAAAGCAGATGAACCCGAGTGTTTTGAACCCAAATAGTGAACCACAAACAGTGAAGTACTGATTGTAAACTCCTAAAAGTGAACTCACAAAAATAAACTAACAATAGTAAACTTCCAATAGTGAAGCACAAACAGTGAACTACAATTGTAAACTCCTAAAAGTGAACTCACAAAAATGAAATCAAAAAGTGAACTAACAATAGTGAACCACAAACAAATGAACTACAAAAGTGAACTCATAAAGAACTCAAAAAGTGAACTAACAATAATAAACTTCCAATTGTTAACTACAACAGTGAACTAAAATTATAAACTTCTAAAAGTGAACTTTGGTTTGAAGTGAATTAGTAATGTGAATTAGGTGTGAAACAACAAACCAAAGTGTTTTGAACTCAATTAAAAGCGATGAAGCGAGTATTTTGCTAGCTAATAGTGAATAAGTAGATTTAAGGAATAGAGTCACCCAATAATATTGTTTTCTTTACATTGAAACATTAGACCCAGTCATGAAAATAGACAAGAACATGTTTCCATTTTTCCTTAGGTCTTGGACCTTTTCTTTGGCAAATAAATCCAGTAGGTCTTCAGACCTCTTCGTTTATCAAATAAAAAATAAAAGAATTAGGTAATAGAGATGATGAATATGTGGGTAGTCACCGAAAAAGTGGTTTAATGAGAGGTTTAATGAGATTTTAAAAATTGTAATTTTTTGTATAAGTGTGAAACTTATGTAGAATTAATGATGTTGTAATATCGGTAAGTACTATAATGTACTTATGCAATAGTTTTGTATTGGGATTTTGTAGAGGTTGAGTTTATTTACCGTCCATCTTCTGCATTTGTTTCTGTAAATGTTACACCGTGCAAGGCTTCATGATTCGATAATATTTTTACAGCATTTTCAGGTGGTTATGACCGGACGATCCAAATCCATAATTAAGTGAACAAATGCTCTCAAAGAACACAGGGTCAAGATTAGCAAAAGCAAACATGGGACTCAGGAGAACACTTCAAGGTTGCACAAAACACAAATGGATGTCCATAATTTACACAAATAAAAAGTATCAAAGACAGTAATATGGAAGCCATAAATATGCAGCTTCTCTAGAGCCATAGTTGAAATCAACTAATTTGGAGGACTCATGATCCCATATCATACATTTGATACAATAACAAAACAAGAATGGATGTCCAGAAACCATGGCAAGATGCCGATTTCAAGCTTTAGCCGCGAATGATAAACCGCTTCTCCTCTCCAATGGCCTCAACTTTTAGATATCTACTCTCACTTCTCTGTATAAAAAAAATTAAAATAAAAAGGTATTAACCCCTTAAATTTGAGTATGGGGTGAATACAACGGACATTTCATTTTGAGTGACACTATCAAATGGTATTGCAGAATAATGTTGAGTGCAAAAAAAGAGGGAAAATTAATACTGATGAAAATCAACCTAGTAGTGCAATTCCAAGGGAAAATGAAATGCGAGAGAAGGAAAAAAAAAAAAAAGGGGATGAGACAAGCATCTTACTCAAACATAGATCATTAAGCTTCCAGTGAACTTGTTGATGATGCAAAATCCACTACCTGCAAAAGCTGAATTTGCACAACGGCAGTCAAATCCGATACGAAGTAGAGAACTTTACTTCGAAGCTTTCAAACAGGTTTCGCATCAAAATTAAACTAAGCTTGAAAGGTAATTCAATCGAGAAGAGGAAGTTACGAGCTTGGATTCCTCAATTCCCTAATCATGAGAGTTTAATGAAAATTCATTCACCGAGATAAAGACCTTAACAACACTGCCACCCGAGATAAAGGCCTTAACAACATTGCAAGGATTTACAAACATCAACCGTTGTAAGCAGTTGAGAAACAAGACGTTCGAATGTCAATCGGCTACTAACCATGATTTTACAAGAACGAGTGCAATCTCTTGACATCATGGATAACCATCTCCTTGTCGTTTCTTCAGCTCTTGTCACGTGTGTTATTGTTTCTTTCACCAGTTCAAGCATTAGTTACCGCATCAATGTTACCGTCGTAATATGTTGTTTCATGAAAAACAGTTCTCAAGGCAGTTGAATAGTGCCGTGACTACACTACAGATTTTTCTTCATCAATCAGAGTACTTCTCCGAAAAACAGTTCTCAAGCGCCTTTTTGCCAGTTTCTTCATATATATATGTAAACAAAATCTCAAATAAGTAAAAAGGCAACTAGAAGAAATTTAATCCAAAGAATAAAGGGAATTGAACAAGATTAAGGATGATCTCCTACCAGCAACAATTGATAACCACCGTATCTGATCAAAGTCTGGAATTCGAGAGAAAATTATCTCAATCACACCAAAAGCATTGCTTGAAACTATGCAAGGAGCAGTCTTTCCTCTAGTATGGAAACAATTTCACCTTTTGACAGCCCAGTTTCACAAATGTTTTGTTAAGTTAGCCATCTCCATTCACAAACCAAAACAAACGCACACACAACAAAATTTTAAAAAAAATATTTCTTTTGACTTACACCATACTAATAACCAACATAATGCATACAGGTTCTTTCGTTATCCGTATCGAACATCAAAATCTGACAAAAATCATTGAAATTAGATTCAGATTTGGGCTATTTTTACTTTTTAACATAATAGCTACAGAAACAGAGAAATCTGCTCACATTGGCCCCTGCTTCGATGAGCTTTTCTACACAAATGATCAATTTAAGTCCTTAAAATTGACAAATAAGCATCACCTGAGTCCTTAAAATTGCTTGTGCTTAGACGCAGACTTTTCTTTGAGCTCCGAAATGCCATGGCCAGTAGCTTTGGATAGCTCCGAAATGGATTTCTGATTTGAAGCGAGTTTCCTATTGCGAGAATCTTCTCAATTTCCAGTTACGAATCGATAAAATGAAAGAACGTAAGAAGAACTGCTCTGCGCAATTGGTGTTATAGGTTTTCTATCTAAAGGGTAATATTGTCTATTCAGTTTAATTTATGTCCTTATCATTTTACTTAAATTATTGTTTGTCCTTAATGGATGTTGAAATTATAACAGTGTCCTTATTAGCGTTTCTCCCATTATCTTATCGTTGCATTACATTATTCATTTACCGCACTAAATATAACGATTATAAACCTACTTAATGTGTGTATTTATAATATTCCAAGTTTCAAATTAAAATACAAATTTTATCTTCAACATATGTAAGTGCTCTTCTGTGTTTCACGGCAAATTTTATGGTGGTCAGTCGTATTCAAATTTACGTTATTATCCATTCGTGACGGGTTTATACTAAGATATATATATATATATGCAGACGACACGTATATGCGTGTATATATACACACGTATATAAATGTATATTTTTTAATATGTATACGTGTATACATATCATATCGGAGAATATGCAATAAAAAAGACTCATAAAAAGTCACTTCTAAGTGTCTAACATCATAGATAGAGTATGAGAATTAAGTCTCAAAACTCGCGAGACTCGATAAACTCGATACAATACTCAAGTTAGCTCGAGTTCTTAAACTTTCTTTGAATATCAACTCGAGCTCAAGTTTGTAATCGAGAATATTTCAAATTGCTACTCTTTTAGAGTAATAATTAATTCGACTCAGAACGTTTACAGCTACCCGATGAAATAAATAAATAAATTAACATGTAGATCGTATGAAAGCAAAGCAACTGAGCTAGTTTCATCTTAGTGGTAAGTAGTTGGAGTGCCTTACCTGCTGGCCCCAGGTGGAGAGGCCCGCGCTCGAATCTCCTCCCCGTAGTTTAGTTAAATAAGCTTTCGTGTCAAAAAAAAAAAAAAAAAAAAAAAAAAGAAAAAAAACCAAAGCAAAGCAATCTATGCTTTGTCATGGGGGTCCAAAGGTCGGTTTCTTTTCCCTTTCAATTGGAGAAAAAATTATATAATAACTCTAATAAAACCACGACACATGTAATATGTGCAATAAATCGTACCCTTGATTTTATATTATGTTCGACTCAGGGGCGGACCCAGGTCTTTAGGGGCCAGGGTGTACCCACTCAAATTTCTCAAGAAAAATTCTTAATATCTCTCTTATAATATTAGCCCGTGTATGTATATTATTGCAGACAATTCTTACTACTTTTTAATCACTTAGTTCAATTGATTACAAACTTTGTTATTTATCTTAAGGTTATGAGTACGAGACCTGATTGTTGAGTTTTTTTTCACCATTTTTTTTTATAAATTTAACCCCTACTGAAAAAAAAAAATATGGGTCTGCTACTGGTTTGACTTGAGCTAATCTTAACCATATACCTACTCTTAACCCATTATTTTATCATCCCGATTTTCATTTTTGTTTTAAATTGAAATATTAGTTGAGACATTATTCAATTACTTATACATACAAGATTATTATTAGATTTTTTTTATATTAATCATTAAATATAAAACGAGTCGAGTATTTTCCAAATTGTAAATGTGTCGAGTTTGATCTTGCACTTTACAAACCGTTTGAGTTCGATTCGAGTTTTGAACCCAGATCATTTAATCGAGTCGATTTCAAGTGTTGATGAGTCTCGACGTACTCGAGTAAATGTTATAAAAATTCCTTTTAAAGTGTTCTTCAAATGGTCCATTATGGATGCACATATGCTTTGAGGGAATAAATCCTATGCATTGTGTCAAAACGCAATAGGAATATCAAAAACTGTTGCTATCGACACAACGATTGTGTTATAACGAGTGATACAATAAAACACACTTTTGCATCATTGATTATAGTGGGCATATATATATATACACACACACATCACAATCAATAAGTACTATATCAGGACGAGTAATCAGGGGCGGCGCCACCTTGTGTGAATTGGGTCAACTGACCCCCAAAATTAAAAAAAAAAAATAAAAAAAAATAAAAAAATAAAAAAAAAATCTATGTATTTTTTATACTATTTAAAAAATTTTGTACTAATATCTACCTACTAACCCGCTAAAATTTTCAAATGTCAACCATTGACCAATTATTATACCCATATTTTTCATATAATGCATTGGAAGCTTGTAATACGATGTGTCGTTCTCGATCCGTTACCCACATCACACAACTTCTACATCCGCCCCTACGAGTAATAATACACACTTAATTTGTCACAAAGAGTGACACAACCTAATCATCCACCATTGAATAGATTGTGTCTCCATTGATCATCATCTAGACTCATCCTAATCAATGGTGGATGATTAATCATGTTGTGTTACCCGTTGTGACGAATTTGTTGTGGCTCGTGTCATTGCTCTAGCGGGATAAGGGTGAAAATATGTATTGTGACACAACCGTTGTGTCTGTAGCATTTCTTTTTCTAAAGAGGGCCAAAAAAAATGAAAACTAAAAATTTAAAATAAAAGCATAATATGAATGGGAGTCGGAACCTAGAATAATGAATTCATCAATTACAAATAAAAATATATTAAATAATCTCTCATAATTTTACTCTATCAACTTTAATTATTACCCTTTTAAACATTATTTTATTTATTATACTACCTTATTTTAAATTTCAAAAAAATATATATTTTAACTTTCTAATCATTACTTCAATCATTTCTATCATATTTTATTATCCACTAGTATATAAAAAAAAAACCCCCAACCCAAAACAAACAGAGGCTAAGTGACTTTCCTTAGGTTTTGATTGATATCTTGCACAAACCCCAACTGCAAATGATAAGTCGACTCTCTGTTTGTTAGTACAAATTGATCTGCCTATCATTCTTCTATACAAAGTTTAATCAACATCTCTTCCTTCTTTGTCTTCATCCAATTTGACACCATTACCCACATGAGTTGTAATTTTGGAACTGTTTTCCATACCAAATTTCTTCAACAATTCCTTGGTGTATTTGGTTTGATGAATGAAGATTCCATCTTTCATTTGCTTCACTTGTAATCCTAGAAAATAGTTCATTTCACCCATCATACTAATTTGGAACTTGCTTTTCATGAGATTAGCAAACTTTTCACACATTAACTCATTTTCAGATCCAAAGATAATGTCATCCACATATATTTGTACCAGTGGGGTGTTGTTTCCTTCACTGATTCTGAAAAGAGTCTTGTCAATGGTTTTTTTAATGAATCCATTTTGCACTAAAAACTAATATAGAGTCTCATACCAGGCTCTAGGTGCTTGTTTCGAACATAAGGTGCCTTGTTCAGTCTGTACACTTTATTTTCTTGATCTTTAACTTCAAATCCAAACTTCAAATCCAGATGGCTGCTAAACATACACCTCCTCTTCCAGAATACCATTCAAAAATGCACTTTTGACATCCATATGGTAAACCTTGAAGTTTTGAATTCAACATATGCAAGGAATAATGTGATTGCTCCAATCTTGCAACATGTGCATATGTTTCATCAAAGTCTATTCCTTCTGCTTTTGAATAGCCTTTTTCAACTAGTCTAGTCTTATTTCTAACAATGGTACCAGATTCATCCAACTTGTTTCTGTAAACTCATTTCGTACCAATGATATTTGCATGATCACGCCTATAAACAAGTTCCCATACTTGGTTTCTTTCAAACTCATTCATTTTTTCTTGCATGGCAATTATCCAGACAGGAACAACAATTTCATCTTCATTAACTTTAGGTTCCAACTGAGAAGGAAAACACGTGAGCATTTCATCCAGTTGACTTCTTCTCTTTAGACCATGTTGTACATCACTGATAACTTGTTCAACAGGGTGATCCTTCAATAAATGTAAATAATTATTTCCTTGATTCACCTGGAGCTTGTTCTGCTGGGGATCTACTTCGGGTTCAAAGAGAGGTTCAACAGTCCAAAGAAGAGGTTCAAGCGATTGCCATCAATAGGAGCTTCAGTAGATCCAATAACATGATTAGAACTGTCAGGAAGATTCAGCTGGCCTATTCTTCTTTCAATTTCCACAAGAACATGCGTGTCTTTCTTTTCTTGAACTGGTTATGGAACATTTTCAATAGTATCTCCAGTAAAGTTGGGTTCGTCAAGCACTAAATGAATAGATTCTTCATGTTATAGAGTTCTTTTTTACATCACCCTAAATGCCTTGCGGACTGATGAATATCCAAAAAGATGCCTTCATCAGCTTTAGGTTGAAATGTTTTCCGTTGATCTTTCCCATTGTTGTGTATGAAACACTTTCTTCCAAAAGCATAAAAATATGAGATATTTGGTTTTCTGCCATTCCAAATCTCATAAAGAGTCTTATTACGCTTCATGTTCATTAAAGATATGTTATGTGTGTAGCAAGCTGTATTGATTGCTTTAGCACAATACCTTTCTGGTAGCTTTGCTTCACTGATCATTGTTTTGTTTGCTTCATTCAAAGTCCTATTTCTGCGTTCAAAGAACCCCATTTTTGTTGAGGGTTCCAATTGTAGCTAGTTGATGTAGCAGCCCATTTTTCTCACAATATTCCATGATGACATTGTTTAGGAATTCAGCACCCTTATCTGATCTGATCTTCACAACTGAAACACTTTTCTCATTTAGTAATCTCTTCAACAGTGCAGGCAACTTCTGCAAAGTTTCACCTTTCCTGTTCATGAAGATTACCCAAGTGTATCTTGAATAATCATCCACAACTACCAAAGTATACTTCTTTCCACTGATACTTATAGGTGTAACATGACCTAAGAGATCTATGTGCAGTATCTCCAAAACTCTGTTTGTGGACGGCTGAGTCTTGGTCTTGAAACTTGCTCTTATATGTTTCCCTTTTTGGAAAACATCACATATACTGTTCTTCTTGTAGGTAACTTCAGGTATTCAACTACTAACTTCTTCCTCACTAGCAGATTTATATCATCAAAATTCAGATGGTTAGTTTCTTGTGCCACAGCAAGCTGAGTTCTGATTTGGTATGTAAAATGAGACATGTGTCGGGTACAACAAATATCAAGTCCAAAATGTACATATTCCCTTGTCTTTTGACATCCAACACAACTTGATGTGCCATCTAACTTAACACAATGCAAAAGTCCTTGTCAAATATGACTATGTATCCAATATCACAGAACTGGCTTGTGCTTAATAGATTGTGTTGTAACCCTTCAACATAAGCAACATTCTTGATCTTGAGTCCATTTCTCACCAAAGTGCCATAACCTCTTGAATATCCAGGTTTTTCTTTTCCTCCAAAGTTGACTCTTAGTCCATCCTTGGCAATGTAATCCACCAAACAGTGTTTGCTTTTTGTCATATGTCTAGAACACCCACTGACAAAGTACCGACGCCCTACAAAACAAATTAGTAATTTCTAGGTACTCAAACCTGATTGGGTCCATGGTGGTCAGTGGTCAGTGGGAAGTGCTAGCCTTGGTATGTTTCCAAAATGTTTCCTCTGAAAGGAGTTTCACTTCTTTTCATGTATGTATGCCACAGTCCCATAGTATCTTTTGTTGGAGAAAATGTCCATTTATGTCCATACTCTTAGTGGCCATAAAACATGAGTTAGTGGCCTTAACTTTTACTTAGTGCCATAAGTGAATAGTAGTGGTCATTATTGAGAGTTAAAGATCTTAGGAGTGGGAGTTACTTTTTCCACCTATATAAACCCTCTTTGGTGGAAATGTCACAACACAAGTTTTTCCAAATAATACTTTTTCCATCTCATATAGTAAGGTAGTTTGTTTTTGTTGAAGAGATTTCAAGCACCAAGAGTTCGTTGAGTTGAAAGTCAAGTACCTCAATCTCGAGCATGTAATTGAGTTATCACGGGAGACAAGTGCTAAACGTAGGTACTTGCGGAGCATAATTGTCTTAAGGACAGAGATTAGCTCGTCCCCGGTTACATATCCTTGTTGTTTTTCTTTCGCTTTTTTTTTTTGTTTGTGTCACCTGCGAATATAATAAAATTGTTCTTCATCTTTTCATTTCTTTATTTTTTACTTTCGCATTGTAATACTTTGGGTATAACAATCATAAGACAATTCTTTTGAGCCTCTCCGCTTCTAAAAGTATATCTTTGCGAAATGAAAAAAAAATTCGATCGCTTGGTTGAACTTTTTATTTTTTCATTCGATTCGAGTATCATCTGTGATACTCAGTTGGTCGGTGTCTCCTTTTTGGTATCGGTTTCTGGTAAAACCGGTCCGTCTTTTTTTTGGTATTGGTTTTTGATAAAAACCAGTCCATCTTCCTTTTTGGTATCGGTTTCTGGTAAAACCGGTCCGCTTTTTTTGTATTGGTTTTTGGTAAAAACCGGTCCATCTTCCTTTTTGGTATTGGTTTCTTGTAAAACCGGTCCATCTTCCTTTTTTGGTATTGGCTTTTGGTAAAAACCGGTCCATCTTCCTTTTTTATCGTTTTCTGGCAAAAACGATTTTCTGCTTTTTTGTCTCGTTTTTGGCAAAAACGACTCGGTTGTGTTGTTGATCTTCGCTTTTTTATTACGAGCGAAATGACTATTGTTAATGATCGTCATTGACATCCACTCGTGGAAGTGAAAACGTTATTCATGTTGTCGTTTCTCATGGTAAGACACCAGAAAAATTAAATGAGAAAAATCACTGAGGTGAATCTTAATGTGAATGTGTCTGTTGTGACACTTAATTAAGTGTTCGAGAGAGAATTGTTAAAATATAATTCTTTCTTTGATTATAGTGATATAATCTACCGTGACACAATATTATGTTGTACTAAGAAATATTATTTTGATGCAAGTTGTATGCGAAATAACAGTTTACCTTCTGTTTTTGAACAGAAATGAAAGAAATTCAAGTAAAGATCGAGGATGACGTGGATCTAATCTATGAAGAGACATATGATTGGTGCGTAGACACATGCGCTACTCAACATATGTGTGCGAACAAATCTTTATTCCGGGGATACCAGAAAATTAAAGAAAATGTTTTCATGGCAAATTCAACAAAGTCCGAAATCGTTGGATATGGGAATATCATGTTGAATTTAAAAAATGGAAATTATCTGGTTATCAGAAATGTTCTGCATGTGCCGGACCTAAATGGAGATTATATTTCTGGTCCTTAGCTTACCAGCCTGGGTTACAAGTTAGAATTTGTTGCTAACAAATTCAGACTTTCACAGAATGGATTGGTGATTGGCGAAGGCACTCTAGTCGATAAATTGTTTTTTATGGACCTTCGTATTGTAAAATAAAATTAGAATAATTTTATGTTTGCATAAATGTGATTGTGGGTATGTATGAGCTCAATGTTTTGACTATTGTACCGAAATCAATTTGCCCGTTTAAGGCATAAATAATTAAGACATGGATTGAGACTTATTGCTTATGGCACAATAGATTGGGACACGTAAATAATAAATCTATTCGACGGATGATGAACTTAGATTTATTACCTAATTTAAAATTTAATAATAATGAAAAATGCCATATATGTGTCGAAGCTAAAATGACTAAGGCACATTTTCCTTCCGTTGAAAGAAACACCGAACCGTTAGATTTAATTCATACAGACTTGTGTGATTTAAAATTTGTACAAACGAGAGGCGGTAAAAAAAATACTTTGTAATTTTTATCGATGATTGTACAAGATACTGTTATGTCTATTTGCTAAGTAGAAAAGATGAGACACTTGAGGCTTTTAAAAACTATAAGAATGAAGTCAAGAATCAACTTAGCAAACGAATCAAGAAGGTTCGTAGTGATAGAGGTGGTGAATATGATGCACCGTTTAATGAATTATGTTCAGACTCTGGTATTATCCATCAAACGACTACACCTTATGCACCTCAATCAAATGGTATTGCTGAACGCAAAAATCGTACTCTTAAGGAGATGCTGAATGCTATGTTGATAAGTTCGGGTTTACCTCAGAACTTGTGAGGGGAAGCGATTCTTTCCGCCAATGTCATTCTTAATAGAGTTTTGTCTAAAAAAATGTATAAAACACCCTACGAGTTATGGAAAGGCTACAAGCCTAGCTACAAATACTTGAAAGTGTGGGGGTGTTTAGCAAAGGTCGAAGTGCTCAAACCTAAACAAATAAAAATTGGGCCTAAAACGATAGATTGTATATTTATCGGTTATGCAAATAACAGTAGTGCACATAGATTTCTAGTGCATAAATCTGACAATCCGGATGTTCACGTGAATACAATCATGGAATCAAGAAATTCTGTATTTTTTGAGGAAGTATTTCCATGTAAAGAAAGAAGTCAAGAAAACACAAGCTTAAATAAGCGGCCACATGAACCAACAAGTGAAACTACTCCAGAAACTGAGGGTCCAGAACCTCGTAGGAGTAAACGGGCAAGGACTTCAACGTCTTTCGGTCCTGATTTTTTCACCTATATGGTAGAAAACGAACCAAGTACATATGCTCAGGCTATGTCAAATCCAGAAGCGTCGTTCTGAAAAGAAGTAGTCAATAGTGAAATCGATTCCATTATACAAAATCATACTTGGGAATTAGTAAATATCCCACCGGGACATAAACCTCTCGGTTGTAAGTGGATTTTTAAGAAAAAATTAAAGGCTGATGGATCGATCGATAAATATAAGGCCAGACTGGTAGCTAAAGGTTATCGTCAAAAAGAAGGTCTTGACTTCTTCGATACATATTCACCGGTTACTCGGATCACGTCGATACGAGTTCTTATCGCAATTGCTGCGGTAAATAATTTAGAAATACATCAAATGGATGTAAAGACTGCTTTCTTAAATGGTGATTTGGAAGAAGAAATCTATATGGAACAACCCGAGGGTTATGTGGTTCCAGGTCAAGAACACAAAGTATGTCGACTCGTTAATTCATTGTATGGGCTTAAGCAAGCGCCAAAACAATGGCACCAAAAATTTGATCAAACGATGTTATCAAATGGGTTTAAAATTAACGAGTGCGATAAATGTGTTTATGTCAATAACACTTCTAATTCCTTTGTGATAGTATGTCTATATGTTGATGACATGTTAATCTTGGGTAGTACTCATGATATAATCATAAATACTAAGAAGATGTTAACAAGAAAATTCGATATGAAGGATATGGGAGTTGCAGATGTAATTTTGGGGATTAAAATCTCTAGAATGTTGGATGGACTTGCAGTCTCATTATATTGAGTCTGTTCTAAAAAGATTTAACGTATTTAATGAAAGTCCGATAAAAACTCCTATTGACTTGACTATGAACTTAGTCAAAAGTAAAGGAGAACCTGTGTCTCAGTTAAAATATTCACAAATCATAGGCTGTCTGATGTACATAACCAATTGTACTAGACCAGACTTAGCATGTGCTGTAAATAAACTGAGAAGATTTACAAGTAATCCAAGTGAGGATCATTGGAAAGCATTGAATACAATATTGAGGTACTTAAAATTCACAATGAATCTTGGATTACGGTACACGAGATATCCAGCAGTATTAGAAGGATACTGTGATGCAAATTGGATATCTGACTCAAAAGAATCAAAGTCCACAAGTGGATATGTATTCACTATTGGTGGTGCTGTTGTGTCATGGAAATCCACAAAGAAAACTTGCATTGCTCGTTCCACTATGGAAGCTGAGTTCATTGCATTGGACAAGGCAGGGAAGAAGTAGAATGGCTTCGTAATTTCCTCGAGGATATTCCCATGCTGGACTAAGCCTATTGCTCCTATAAGCATACATAGCGATAGTCAGTCGGCTATAAGCCGGGCACAAAATAGTATGTACAATGGTAAGTCAAGACATATTCGTCGAAGACATAATACCATTAAACAACTGATCTCTAACGGCGTGATTTCCGTCGATTTTGTTAAATCGAAGGACAATCTTGCGGATCCTCTAACAAAAGGTTTACCTAGAGATCAAATGTCAAAATTGACATACGGAATGGGACTGAAGCCAATTACGACAGAAACTTTGTAATCGTAACCCCACCATGTTGACTGGAGATCCCAAGATCATGGTTCAAAGGGACAACTAAGTTATGAAGGTTCATTGAACACTTACCCATTCAATGAATAAAAGTGTTATCTGTAAGATGTGTAAGGATAAGTGAAAAATTTTAATGATTCCTATAGCTTGATTAAATTCGAGTAGGGTATGGCAGAATACTCTTGATAGGAGGTCACCTATGTAAGTGTGAAGTGGGACCGCTTCTGTGAGAATTCAGAGGCTTGAAATCTCTAACGCACTTTTTGAAACCAGGGTGTTTCATGGCCAAAATGAGCACAACCATGAGAACCAATACGTGTTAAAGGAAATATTGTGTGAGTAATATTGTTTGGTTTTACATTAAAGGCTGAACGGTTCAAGACATAGTTCACTGATTAGCCGAGTAGATCCGATAGTATTTCACTAAAGCGCAGTTCAAAGCCGTAAGCTACCTCTCCCGATGCAATATTTTCATCGAGAATCTCGTGGAGTGCATTTGCATTAATGTCCATTTTGTGGGGTTTGTTGAGAAAATGTCCATTTATGTCCATACTCTTAGTGGCCATAAAACATGAGTTAGTGGCCTTAACTTTTACTTAGTGTCATAAGTGAATAGTAGTGGTCATTATTGAGAGTTAAAGACCTTAGGAGTGGGAGTTACTTTTTCCACCTATATAAACCCTCTTTGGTGGAAATGTCACAACACAAGTTTTTCCAAATAATACTTTTTCCATCTCATATAGTAAGGTAGTTTGTTTTTTGTTGAAGAGATTCTGAAGCACCAAGAGTTCGTTGAGTTCAGAAACTGAAGTACCTCAATTTTGAACAGGTAATTGGGTTATCCTGGTAGACAAGTGCTAAACCGTGGGTACTGCCGGAGCATAATTGTCTTAAGGACAGAGATTAGCTCGTCCCGGTTACATATCCTTGTTGTTTTTCTTTCTGTTTTTTCTTTCTGTTTGTGTCAGTCCAGAATATAATAAAATTGTTCTTCATCTTTACTGTTCTTTATTTTTTTACTCTTTTGTTGGAATGTGATGCGTTCACATATGATTTCTGGCCTTTTGGTATATTTTGCTGTCTTAGGTGAGATCTGTTGTTAGATGTAGCAGGGTAACCATAAGTTTGGTGTCTGTTAGGAACAACCATGTATTGTGGTCTCTGCTGAATCCTCGGTTGAGGTCTCTGCTGAGTCCTCTGTTGATTCCACTGCTGAGGTCTAGCCTTAGCACTATGGTTAAACCTTGAAGTTCTAACAACAGGTGCAAGAATATCCCAATCCTCATCAGTAGGGAACAATCTGCCTTTCCCCCTGAGATAGTTATCCCTTGAATGATTAACACTCTTGGGTTTCACATTATTGTTTTTGGGATATCTCTAGTACTTTCCTGATTTTGGATTAGCCTTCTATGGTCCAACAAATGTTGCAGCATATCTGCCATCAGCAGGTCTAAAGGGTGCAGCAGAGCTACCTTTGGATCTACCCTTGTTTTTAGGTGCGACTAACCTTTTAGCACTTTGATTATGTTCCTTGATGCATTCTTAGTAGGTTTAACTGTCTCAGCAGCCTTCTAGGGTACACATTTTTGTTCAGCTACAAACTTAGGACCATCCTGGTACTACGTTCAAGAGTCTTACTAGATCCATCCTTAGAAGGTTGTCGAATGTCAAATCCAAGGCCTGTTCTATTATCATATGGCTTCCCAGATTTGAATACCGTTGTGGAACTTGATTGTGATATAGATTCAAATGGTACTATTAATGCAGCAGGCCTCTGCTGAATCCTAACAGAATTAGTTTCCTTGCCTTTGAGATTCCTAATTCAACATGCAATCTTTGGATTTCTGTTTTGAGGGTTTCCGTTTCAGCCTTCTGATGACGGTTAAAAATGTGTATCCTATGGCATCAACATTCTATCCATTATGAGCTAAAAATAGTCGTTTCGACCTATAAATACGAACCATTTGAGTTGAATATCATATGTCGGGTTCGTGAGTCGAGAAATATGCACTTAGCGTTTATTTCCCTACTTCGATATTATTTGGTGTATTATTTGATGATTTTCAGGATACAGAATATTGGGCTGAGGATGGACGAATCTGGAGTGGACTGGACGAGAGGAATGGGCCTAGGGAATTCCTGAACATTCCAAGCTAAGTCGGCTAAAAAAAAAGGACAAAAATACCCCAGGTAACCCGGGAGGCGGTGCCGACTTACCAAAGATCCAGATCCTTCCGAAATGCATTTTCTTGGACGAGGGGTAGAACTAGATGTTTCTAAGTCGGTTTAGATAGCTATAAATAAGAGGCTTCACCTCAGAACACAATGTACCCAAATTATGCAATAAAAGTTCTTTGTTCTTTATTTTATTTATTTTATGTGTTCTGGTCGGAGAGACGACGGATTCGCCGCCTACGGAGAGATCTGAGGGAGATCTACGCTCGTCTTCGAGGGTATGATTTTCTGTCTTTTCCAAGATGTAGATCTATCGTTGTTCTATTCGACTAGTATGTTTTAATTGCCTATTTAGTTTAATTATGTAGTAGTTAGTTTATTTTACCCCATGTGTTATAGATCTGATTCGTTGGTGAAGAAATCTTGAGATAGTAGTTGCGTTCTTCAGATCTACGACGGTCTATATCGCTAGATCTGAATACCTAGTATTTACTAATTCATGATAATCGGCGCCAGCTACGTTGATCGATAGATTTAATTTACATATTAGTTGCCTGATCAACTATTTGCATGTCATCGTAAACTGGCATGAAATACGAATAGTGAAGTGCTATGTTTGGACATTATCTTGAATGGACCCACAGAACGTCTTTGATCAATGTCGGCATACCGTGTCAGGCGGGTTTGCGGTATGAGTTAGCGCTCAATATCGATTGACTCTAGTTCTTTTATGCGTATGGGCTATTACAGACCAATTAAGGAGGGTAGCTTGCGTATAGATTGTCTACTACCATTGTCGGAGTAGACAGTGTTAGGAGTTGTACCCATACCTAAACAATGAATAAATTCATCAATGGGAAGGACTGTTGCATGTGTGGGGGGAATAACTAATTACTCATAATTGAACAAATACATTAGAAACTCGTTTTTGCTTCGTGTGAACAAGAATAACCTTGTTAGTTTGAGGCACCAAATTTACTATTGTCTATATTATAGTTGGCCGTAGACCATAATCGTGAAAAGCTCAATCTTGATAATTAGATGTTCTTACGAGTCTCTGTGGGATCTACCTTGACTCGCCAATACTCTACTACGATATACCTAGTCCTATTGCTAGTAAGTGCTTTGCACGCGATCAAGATTTTTGGCACCGTTTCCGGGGACTTTTGTCAAGAATACATTTTATTTAAGATTGAGTTTTTTTGTATATATTTGAGTCTGTTTAATTGAGTTTGTTTTAGAGTCTGTTTATACTGAAGGCATACAGAGTCAGCTCTGTTAAAATCTGGAAAAAAAATAGCAGCCGGTTTACCGAGGCTCTACGGCGGTAAACCGAGGGTTCCAGTTTTGGCAGAATCGTTTCTGTCAGTTCAGAGTCGAGTCAGTAGTTAGAGCCAGTATTTTTTAGTCTACCAGGCGTGTGTAACAGCCGCCGAGGCAAGTCACTAACCTTTTTTATTTCTTTTTGTGTCTTGTAGTACGCTACACGAAGTTCAGCAGCCAAACTCGAGAGATTCATACCTGAGATTGAAAAGTTTGCTAGACAAAAGTGAAAGGAAACTAGAGAGAGATATGTCAGGCTGGAGGATGATGTGAGTACGCACGAAGGAGATCACAATGAGAGGGAAGAAAAGATTCCACCTTTGGAAGATACAGAAATCGACATGGCACAGAACGGACAGAATGGACAGAATGCAGCAGGAGTTGTGGTACAAGCAGATAGGAGAACTCTACAAGTATTGACCAAACCTGTACCTGCAGAAGGAAAATTAGAGGCACCTCCCGAAGCCATGATATGTTGTGGGGTCCTAGAGGGGACTGGTCTTGTATCAGGGATAGGAATGGAAGGGACCCAAGTGGGCAAGTCATAAGGTTCGGAAGAACAAGAGTCAAAATCACCAGATAGCTCCTCAAATTAGGAGGCACAAGCAATAGAAAAGGCACGCTGGCCACGAATTCCTACACGTTATTCATTCATCCCCTCACACAGTCTCTTAAACCCTAGCATCATATTGGTGTTTGATGCCACAAGCCCTTCATGAATGGCTGCCATCTCAGACTCAAAGAAGTCAAACCTAGCTCTCACTGAAGGGTCCCGAATAAGAAGATGTGGGGGAACATGAGGAGTTGGTTGACTCGAGGAAGATGTAAGGTGTAATGCCCGAAAGACAATTTTGTAATTGTTTTATTTAATAAATGAAATGATATTATTATTCATATTTATTATCTCATATTCACCGATGTGACAATAGTATTAACACTACAGAAAACCTTAAAGTATATCGTTTATGTAATCACTTAACTCAGTGTATGAGATATACACGGGAGGATTGAGTTAGTGAAGATGTAATTAAAATACAATTAGCCCGTAGTGAAGTTAATCGAGAGTATCGGGTCTCTCCTTTAACGTGCTATTAATGTGCCCAAAACACAGTAGGTGTGATTGTCTTATCCGGACTTTCGGTTAAGAGAACCTAGTGGGGCATTTATATATGATAGATATATCATATAGGGCTAGACCGATTTGATTATAGTTCACGATATAATTCCGTAATCGAGAAGTCTTATCGAATCATCGATGATCATATTTATGGATATATCTTAATCCTGAGGTGATCACAGTCAACTGCTTGAATCAGTATGAGGTTTGACTTGACGTTTAAGGATTACACTGAGTCTGTGATCTGAATTACCCTAACTTGGCATTGTACTGGATTGAGTGAGTAGTCTGTGTTGTCACAGATACGGAATCCATTCCTTCCATTTATGGAAGTAGATAGACAGTTCCTTTATTTGTTAATCCTACAAACTGATCGATCGTACGAGTTCATATTACACCGATTAGCAACCAGTGAGTTGTATGAATTAATTGATCACAAGGGGGTTAATGGTAAATAAGGATAAGAGGTTCTAAAACTTCCCGATTTAGAATGAACAGTCTATGGAGGATTAATCCATATGTAATGATTATATCAATGGACGCTTATTATCATTTGTCGTGAGGAGATAAATATAATCTCATAATCGGAGGAGTGCAGTCACGGCATTATGGTGGCATATTCATGTGATTGATTTATCGAATATAATTATTCTGTTCGTAAGATAATTATTTATTGATTTATCGGAGCCGCTGATTATTAGTCCATGGTCCCGATGTGCCTCCAATATAGCATAGCTATTCTCGGACGTCGAATCCTAATAATATTAATTTAGTTCTTATTAGAATTTAATTAAAACGATATGTGAATTAATTGTTTAGTGAACTATTAAATTAGTTGGGCTAAATAATTAAATATGTGAAAAAGACATTTTTCATAATCTTGGCCAAAATTAGTGTTATGGCCGAAATTAATATTGACTAGGTATTTCGGCCAAGGCATGTTTTAGGAAACAAGAAATTAGTTTTCTTGTGAATTAATAAGACATGTGCACAAAATATTTATTGGATAAATATTTATGGTAAGAAATAAAGATAAATATTATTCTATATTTGTTCTAGAATATTATGGGATTTTCTTTTATTTATTGGATTTATTTATTTGCAAAATAAAATCTTTAGAGGACAAGGATTACTATCTTATATAAAGAGAGTTCTCCCAAGCCAAATACACACATAATTCGACTTCATCTCTTAGAGAGAGGAAGAGATAATTTTCGGCCAATGGGAGAGAAAGCGAAAATCTTGGAGGTTTTCCGGGTAGCATATCAGGAGGATTCGAGACGAGAATTTCCTTCCACCGGGAGTTGCTTGGATCACACGTGCGGAAGATCATGGTGCTCTTCACACCATCTTTTGTTCTTCCTATTGCGGTTCTTCAACTTGGATTTTGAGATCCAAGAGGTATGTTCTACAACCCCCTTGTAGAGTAGATCTAGTCATTTTATTACGTGTAAATTATAGATCTAGATCCTTAAATCGCTTCCGTTGCGGATGGTATTACTAATAGTGGTATCAGAGCCTGTTGATCTATATTTATACGTATAAAATATTAGATCTAAGAGTGGAAAACATGTAGATTTTTTGTCCCAATTTTTTATAGGGGCCAATGCATATATGTATTTATTTTATGTTGCGATAGTTGTGGGTTGAAGAGATGGATTGGGGTTGGTATTGTTTACCCGTAGATCTATTTTGTAGCTCTCTTTTGATTAGTATCAATTGAAGATGTGATTTGTAATTTAATTATGTTGAATTCAAAATTATGTAAAAGGTAGTACCTTTTGTTTTTTAATTTGTTAGGGTGCTCGGCAGCGATGAAGATCGGGTGTTGAAGATCATCGCATGAAACACAAGATGAGAGGCCGATTGTTGTTTTGTTTTAATTGCCCCTCGGCAATTTTTTTAATTTTTTTTGGTCACGGCAAACAATTTTTTTTTCATTACCCTTTTTTTTTGCATGCGGCACAAATTTTGGGTTTGTTGATCAAATTTGGTCATTGCCGTAAGGCATTGATTTATTTTTTTAAAAAAAAGAAAAAGAAAAAACAGTATATATATATATATATATATATATATATATATATATATAGATATATATATATTTTCCGTGACCTGTTTAAAAAAAAGTTTTTTTTATAAAACAATTTGATAATATAGATATATTTCAAATATATTGGTATATTACGGCTCCTCTCCTCGCTGCTCGTGGCTCGTACAAGAGATCGAAGGCTGAGATCCGGAAGTGTCAGATCAAGATCGAAGATCGAGATTTGAAGACTTAGAATTAGTTTTACTTTTCCTTAGAAAATAGGTTAGTCGGGGGTACCAACGATCCATCTCGGTGTTTAAATTTTCCACAATTTATTTTTTATGCGTTTGATCATAAAATAGATATAAAATCGGAATTGCCATGACATGCATCCTATCATAAATCCACTCCATGCATACATGTAGAATTTTAATTTTGGTAATTAAAATAGGCATGTATACTAACTCGCGTAATTAGTTGAAATTTAATTAATATGTGGTAAGTAATTAATTTAGTAACTAATTAAAGATCCGAGGATGGGTTATGGAATCGTTAAGCCTTTTCGGTGTGTGTTCTCGGTGAACCGCCTTAAAAGCCCAAACGAGATCACGTTTTCGATTCGTAGTGTCTACGAGATTGAATGATGGTAAAAGAACAATAAATCTTGGATAAAAACGGTTCGCTTTATAGGTTGGGTGGTCAATCGAGTGGGCTCGACCGACTTAACCCTCCTAGTGTGATGTATGCACGGGGTCCGGCAAGACTAAGCTACACCGGCGAGCGGAGGGTGATTCCTCCTTATCTCAATGGGGCTCTCTTGACCCGATTTCGTCCGATCATCACATATGTTCCAACGAATAGGACGGGTAGGCTTGCCTACGTTACCGACACCATTCGGAATCCTTGATTTGATGTGCTTTTATGTTAACATCAAAAAGACGTGGTTAGTTAACCCACCACCACTTCCAAAAAATATTGAGTGGGAGCGGGGGAGGTGACAGCCAACCCCACGGCCTCTACTATAGATACAAGTAAGTGAGAGAAGGGTGACGCCTCGCGATGCTTTGATTTCGTCCCCTTACGGATGGTGTTCACCCCTATCAACATTCATGGCTTGGTCTCTGAAAGGAAAGGATTTCCGGGTACTCGTCGAGTCACTGACCTATCCTACGACGGCAAACTCGGGGCGTACCTAAGAGATCCGATATAGTAGGTCACACCCATCAAGGATATTCTTGATAATATCTAGGCTAAAAAAAGGAAGGTAGTCAATGAATAAAGGGATGTTCGATTCTCGTGGGATGTTCGATTCTCACAAGTTATTCATTGATGAGATTGTCTAGATTTAACCGTCATCTCTTTGACCCACCCTATGGCGGCACTGAGATGTGAGGTTAAAACATTGAAATGGTAGAGTAGACTTAATTTTAGTTTATTCCTAAAATAAACTTATATAGTAGTGTTAAACTTGAATTAATATATGTCATTTTATTTACAGCATTATATCCCTTACTAAATTGCTTAAAAATTAATACTTGACTAGTATTGACTTCGTTAAAAAGTGGAAAGTAACTAAGACGTTGAACTAGTTAATCGATAATGCAATTATTTTTCGAAAGAGATATTTTATCTTAAGCCTTTTAAAAACCAGAGTGACATATAGGTATGTCACTAATGTCATTCGTGTCAAACGGAAGACAAACTTAGTTTGATCAAAGGTGATTTCGGACTTTGAAATTCTTCTAGTGAATTTTGAGTGTGTAGTGATTACACGAGTAATTTTCTAATTGAAAAATCGGAAAATAATGAAGTGTTACTAGTTGGACGATATTTGGAATCGATGAATTAGTGGGAGCTTTATGATTTGTTGTTTTTTCTAGAACATTAGAAAAGTGTAACTGACTACACACGTAACCGTTCTAATAAACCGGAAAGTCATGAAATGTCGCTAGTTGGATGATATTTGGAATCGATGAACTAGTGGGAGTTCTATGATTTGTTGTTTTTCTGGAAACATTGGAACTATGTACGAAAGATTTTCTAATCGAAAAAATCGGAAAATCATAAAAAAAATAATAATAATAAAGCATTGCTCGTTAGACGGTATTTGGAACCGATAAATTAGTGGGAGCTTTAATATTATGATTTGTTGTTTTTTCTGGTATATTAAAAAATCCGAGAAGTCCCGACGAGTAACACTCGAAATAGACATCCCACGGTTCAAGAGTAGTGTCTACTCAAATGAACCGCTGTTTCAAGACTGTTTCCATTCACGGAAAGTCAAGAATGGGAGAATATGTCTAAAAGTGTTAGTCATCTAAACTGAGAAAACTTTAAGGCTGAACCGAAAATTAATTAACTGAAAATCATAGGATAAGGACAGTGATTTTGGATCACCAACCCATGAATCCTTGGAGATTTTCTCGAGCTAAGTTCTTTGGAAGGACAAGGAGTAAACAACGGGCAGTTAATTTTAGCTAGAATAGTGGGAGTGATATAAGGAAATGAATCTCGGGATTCAATCCTTGGATATCGCGGAAAATTTATTTTCGGTTTAAGATTCATTGGAACGAATGGATTTGCCTTCTATTCGATAATTTGTTTGTCATATAGAAAGTGAATATACCATTTGTAGTACGAATCCAAGACTCGGACTTTTGTTTGATAAAGTCAAAACCACTTAGAACTGCTGAAATATGTATATAAAACACATCTTAAGAACTATTAAAAGCAATTGGTTTCGATATTTAGATAAATGCTTCTTCATATTCCATAGTTAGTGCATAGTCCCTAAAAGACAAGCCTGAAGACTGGCTCAGGGTGATTCATTTTCCCCCGTCTGGTTATATTGTCTCAAAGGTTCAATGACTAAGTTTCCTTTCAATCGGGAAAGGATAATGGTTATAAAGAAGTAACATAGCTTGTTCATGACGACCTACGGGGTCTGATGAAAGCTACAAGCTAGTAGGAGCTTCCGAGTAGTGACTTCTTGTCTGATAACTATTCAGACACTCCGGAAAGTTTATCCAAAATATTGAGGTTTCTCTGTTTTCAACAGAGATAGAGTATTCTATACTTGGAATAAGCCATTCATAGTCCTTGAGACTGATGCTCAGCCTGCCTTATTGTGACATGTTCTCACTAAGTGAGAAACCGTTAAATTGCCTTACATAGTTTTAGATGTGCTACAATACACTGCTTAACTCAATAAAGATATTGGAAGCGAAATAACAGTTTACAATGAAATATAAGACCGAGAAGTCTACCTAGAATGTGCTTTGGAATTTACGGATAAGGTGTGGATTCGTTTCACCCCACTTCCGTAAATATAAGCATTTAGCACACGGTGCTTGAAGGTAAGACTGGGAATTTTGCGCATACGTTCGGTCAATGACCATTCGTGATATATCTTTTAACCTATTGTGTATAAAGGTTAGATATAGGATTCTTGAAATCGAGGAAGGGCGGTTATCTTTGTTGCATCCTTTCTCGATAGAGTCCATGAACAGCAAAGCGTTGAACCTTGAAGCACGTTTACTCAAGGTAGTTACTAACTGATTAAAATCAGACCACATCCAACAACGGTTGTTGGTGATAACACTAAAACACTACTAAACTAGATCAAAATTTCGATCCACCCAGTAAGTATTGGGAGTATGGTTTATCCATTACCCATTACGGGTTCTGCGGACTTTGTAGTTTGAGGATCGTTTGATGACCCATGGCTCTTTTGTGAGCAGATAGGATTACGATAATAGAGGTTGGTTTAATAGCCATAACCCCGTGAATGGAGTTCGGCACTCAGCCTTCTGTTCATACTCTTGTAGAACCACCTAAGCGTCTCGGGCCCAGTGGGAGTAATTGGATCTACACGGAAAAGAGTAGAATGAATAGGAAAGTTTATCTTTTGAGCAAAGCTTGAGTGGTCTAGGTAATTCCCAAGAAGTAGAGAGTTAATCAGACCTTGGACTCTCTTACCACTTAGTATTGCATGATTTCGTTCAAAATCAGAAAATAGAGGTGATTCCCTGAGACTTTCTTTCCAAACAAACGGAGTCTGGATTCATTTGAAACAGAAGGGTATTGCCTGATGAACTTATGACAAGATGACTGTCAAGGCTTATGTCCTTTTGTGGATAAAAAGCAAACCTCTCGGTCATTGGAAGTCATATATTTCTACAATATGTGGATTTGACCAGAATATTGATAAGTCTTTTGTAGACTGGATATCAATTTTAGTACAGTAGTGAATATAAACATATACTAGTGTTTGTGAAGGATAACACTGCACCAGTTGGAATCAACATGGGTATGTTATCTGAAGTTAGAATCTGACAATGCCACAATTCTCTGCAACAGAGATTTGGACAACATCCTAAAGAGTTTGACTCCGTTGAATTCATAAGAATCAGTCACTGGTTTCCCATCCATCTTATTGGTTAAGATGATGCATCTGTGTATGCAACATTCAACGAGGAAGTTCTACCCTATGCCTCAGGAATGACTCTCTAAATCTTCGGATCAAGAGAAATGGGATAGATTCTCTTTCTAGTAAGAGATGGTCAGGTTATTGAACGTCAACTTTGATCGAATCTTAGATTCGGCGGTTAACAAAGCAAGTTTTGTGTGTCCTTTAGTATTTTGAGAGAACGAGGAATAATATGCGGACATATACATGTGTGAACTTGGATATGTGTGATACACTGATTTTGATTTTAAGTCAGATTGAGGATGATCGTTAAGTCGATCTCGGGCTCAGTGTTTACTCTTGTGTTGAAGCTATTGCCTGGAGGAATCCAAAAACGCCAACTCGACTTTAACTAGTTGGGTGATTGGCGGCTTTTGTAGTAGCTAGAGAGGCGATATAGCTTAAGAATTTCTTTTTCATATCTGGGAGTGATTCTAGATTTGGAAGCCGATACCACATCATTGTGCAAACGATGAAGGGGTAGCTTATAAGGTTTTTCGAAATCACTAGAGGTCAAAAGCAAATTGGGAAAGTACCACATGATTAGATGGACCGGTAACGTTTCGATTCTACGGATCGCCTCGAGCCGACAACCCGACTAATCATTAAGACCCATGATATTTAGATGTAGTACTCCCTGAGTCAACGACCTATCTGCGACGGCACACTCGGAGTGTACTTTGTCATCTAAAATGGTTATGATATGCTTAATGGGTACTAGAATACGGGATGGGTCTCCATTGCTTTTAGAGCAAGTGGGAGATGTAGTTTGTTGTAGTTTAAATAATAGGGTGTGCTCTAAAACAATTAATCACATGCTTTCGTGCAAGTGGGAGATTGTTAGGTGTAATACCCGAAAGACAATTTTGTAATTGTTTTATTTAATAAATGAAAGGTTATTATTATTCATATTTATTATTCTCATATCCACCGATGTGACAATAGTATTTACACTACAGAAAACCCTAAAGTATATCGTTTATGTAATCACTTAACTCAGTGTATGGGATATACACGGGAGGATTGAGTTAGTGAAGATGTACTTAAAATACAATTAGCCCGTAGTGAAGTTAATCGAGAGTATCGGGTCTCTCCTTTAACGTGCTATTAATGCGCCCAGAACACAATAGGTGTGATTGTCTTATCCGGACTTTCGGTTAAGAGAATCTAGTGGGGCATTTATATATGATATATATATCATATAGGGCTGGACTGATTTGATTAGAGTTCATGATATAATTCCGTAATCGAGAAGTCTTATCGAATCAATCGATGATCATATTTATGGATATAACGTAATCCTAAGGTGATCACAGTCAACTGCTTGAATCAGTATGAGGTTTGACTTGACGGTTAAGGATTACACTGAGTCTGTGATCTGAATTACCCTATCTTGGCATTGTACTGGATTGAGTGAGTTGTCTGTGTTGTCACAGATACGGAATCCATTCCTTCCATTTATGGAAGTAGATAGACAGTTCCCTTATTTGTTAATCCTAGAAACTGATCGATCGTACGAGTTCATATTACACTGGATTAGCTACCCGTGAGTTGTATGAATTAATTGATCACTAGGGGTTAATGGTAAATAAGGATAAGAGGTTCTAAAAAGGGTTAACGGTAACTTCCCGATTTAGAATAAACAGTCTATGGAGGATTAATCCATATGTAATGATTATATCAATGGACACTTATTATCATTTCTCGTGAGGAGATAAATATAATCTCATAATCGGAGGAGTGCAGTCTCGGGATTATTGTGGCATATTCCTGTGATTGATTTATCGAATATAATTATTCTGTTCGTAAGATAATTATTTATTTAATTTATCGGAGTCGCTGATTATTAGTCCATGGTCCCCGACGTGCCTCCAATATAGCATAGCTATTCTCGGACGTCGAATCCTAATAATATTAATTTAGTTCTTATTAGAATTTAATTAAAACGATATGTGTATTAATTGTTTAGTGAACTATTAAATTAGTTGGGCTAAATAATTAAATATGTGAAAAAGACATTTTTCATAATCTTGGCCAAAATTAGTGTTATGGCCAAAATTAATATTGACTAGGTCAATAATGATAATTTCGGCCAAGGCATGTTTTTAGGAAACAAGAAATTAGTTTTCTTGTGAATTAATAAGACATGTGCACAAAATATTTATTGGATAAATATTTATGGTAAGAAATAAAGATAAATATTATTCTAGATTTGTTTTAGAATATTATGGGATTATCTTTTATTTATTGGATTTATTTATTTGCAAAATAAAATCCTTGAAGGACAAGGATTACTCTCCTATATAAAGAGAGTTCTCCCAAGCCAAATACACACATAAAATTCGACTTCATCTCTTAAAGAGAGGAAGAGATAATTTTCGGCCAAGGGGAGAGAAAGGGAAAATCTTGGAGGTTTTCCGGGTAGCATATCGGGAGGATTCGAGACGAGAATTTCCTTCCACCGGGAGTTGCTTGGATCACACGTGCGGAAGATCGTGGTGCTCTTCACACCATCTTTTGTTCTTCCTATTGCGGTTCTTCAACTTGGATTTTGAGATCCCAGAGGTATGTTCTACAACCCCCTTGTAGAGTAGATCTAGTCATTTTATTACGTGTAAATTATATATCTAGATCCTTAAATCGCTTCCGTTGCGGATGGTATTACTAACAGAAGAAACACCAAGAGAAGATGGATCCATGGTCGAAACAGGGGCAGCAAAAGATGGAGTGGACTGCTTAACATACTCAGGGATGCTAGGACCGATCAAGATATTGGAAGGGGGAAACATGGCATCACCAAGAAGACGCGTAACCTTAGCCTGAGTGCAAAGCTCATGAATTAGCCATGGCAGGGGCATATTACCGTCCTTACGGCGAGTAAGAGTAAAGTCCACTGTCGTTTGGAAAATATGATACCCTCATTTACAGGCACTCCGGTGAAAATGGCATAGGCTAAACAGGCTTCAGGATAATTGAAAGTATTAATCTTATGTGAGGGTATGATATTGTGGCTGATAAAGTGCTTTATCACCCTCACATCCTTGACATCACCTCCGTACTTAAAACGTTTACCCACCCAGGTAGCAACAGGGTAAAGATAAGCCTGAGCCTCTTGAGCCTTAGCGTAAAGGTTAGCCTGTTGATCTAATTTCCAGACAGTGGCAAAGGTGGTCTTGGTTGGGATTTCAGGAATACCGAAGAATTCATTGATGACTTTGGTGAAAAAAGGGACAGATCGATCTGAATGGCCGATCGCCCTCCGCCGCCTTGGAAGGATCAACAGCAAGAGTAGCATAAAACTCAGCCATGATGGTGCCATTGACCACGGAAGTACGATTGGCTGTTAAGGCTTCCCATTTACGATCACTAATGATTTTTGCAATCCTAGGGCTGACAGACTTAAACTCTATGCCTCGCTCAAAATGTAGAGAACGCTGACTAAAGTAAGAATCATAAAGTCCCCGAGCCTTCTTACTAGTGGTTTTTTGGAAAGAGATGGTTGTTTCCGCTGTGGTAAGGGTTCAGGATTTCTCCGGGGGATTAGGGTCACCAGAATCCTACATTTTCCTCTTTTTGCTAGACTCTTCCTGACGATTGCTACTAGGACGGACTGAGGATTCAGACATGGCTAAGGGTGTTTCAACAACAATCCAACAACACAACAATACAAAAGTAAGCCCTTCCTCCGGTTTCAATCAACACAATGTAATGAAGAACCAAAAGACTTAATTGAAATGGAGGAGTAAGCCATAATACCTTGTTTATTGTGAGAAGCACCACCAGAAAAAGATGAGGGGCCTCCGGAAAAGATGGAGGGGTGCCGGAAATGGGAAAGAACGTCCTCTAGTCAACACGGTCTCCTCTTCAATACGAAACCAAAGCAAGAATGTAAGAATGGAATGGGGGTAGTGTTTGGTGGAGTTGGAGAAATGGAAAAATGGGTGTGGTGATGGTGGAAAAGTGATGGAAAATGGGAGAGAAATGAGTTAAAATTCTATAGAAATGAAGTTATGGGTGAGAGAAGAGAAGAAGAACCGTTTTAATTCAAAACTGCTCGACATGACGTGCGTCATAAGTGAATGGCGTACGCCACTTCCCATCCTAGCCTTTAAATCCTACCGTCTTGGCGCACGCCAACCTAAAGGTGACGCACGCCACAAAAAGTGCCTAAACTCTCTAAATAGCTACAGTAAAATTGGCGCGCGCCAGACGTATATGGTGTACGCCAAAAGCATTGTGGACGCCAACCAATGTCCAAAGCTACAAATATCCACCAAACTAGCAAAATAATGCAATGATATGAAAATTATCAATTAACGGGCTGCCTCCCGGTAGCGTTGTTGTTTAACGTCATTTGCTCGATGAGAATATACTGTAGAGATGATGGAATTTATAAAGATTATCAATGAGGGACACTACCAACAATTAATCACATAAGCATATAACAATTAAGCATACAACCAACCAAGCGATAATGCTTTAGCAAGTAAAATGATAGATAGTACCCGTGGTGTGCTATATTTATAGTCTATAGATAGACTATACAATCATTCAATCCATTGGAGGGTCTTCGAAGAACATCACCTCCTTCTCTTGAGGCATGCCCTCTTCTTCAACAAAATGTTTAACACGATGACCATTTGCTATGAATGTCGTCTTGCCATCACTAAGCTCAACTGCACCAGATGCACATACTTTTGTAACAACAAATGGACCTGTCCACCTGGATCTAAGCTTTCCTAGAAACAATCTCAATCGTGAATTGTACAAGAGCACTTTATCATTCACATGGAACTCTCGATCAAAGATTCCGGTCATGAAATGACTTGGTTCGAAAAATCAGAGCTTTGTGTGTCTTGACTGATTCAAATCGCAACACGGTTGTAGAATCGTCAAGGCTTGAGTCCGAGCAACAAAATCGGTGAATTCGTTCCTGATTTGTTCTATTTTCTGGCTTCGAGTTTGAAATAATTCTTTGCATTTAACGGCTCTTGATTTTGCAGATAATGACAAGGCATGCTCGTCTTGGTCAAAATCGAAATTTGTCGGTTTTGAAACGATGGTCATTTGAAGCTTAAAAGACTCGATCTTGAACTCGAATCTTGAATCAAGTGAAATACAAAAGATCGGGACTTTTCGATGTCCCATCCATTATGAAAGCTGCGTCGAGATACATTCGAAATAAAATCCGAATTTGTTGACATTATCGAGTCCAAATTCAGATCGACTTGCTCGACCAACACCCAAACCGAGTTCAATGCCGGTTCGGCTCAGGTATGGTGGCTTGACCCGACCATCGTGGTTTGATGCTCGGTTTACATCAAACTCGAGTCAAAACAATTTTGACTTCAAAGTCGAACCCATATGTGCTATGTGCTACGTGTAAAACATTTTTGGTTCGATTTTAGTCAAACCGGGACGGATTAATCTAGTCCAGAGACCTCTCTTAAGTGTTAAATAGCTCCCTATAGTGTCGAGAATTCGATTGGTTCAAATTAAATGGTTCAACAATATTCATGACTAAAGAGCCCTATTACCGACCTTAAGTGGCAACCCGGGTGGCACAAAGTGAATTGCGTTAACAAAACACATAATCCGAACCAATTTCGAGTTATAGCACTTGGGTTAAATCGGTGTTTTAACACTTGAGTTAATTTAGTACATAATGATTTTTGAAATTCAAGTCAATGAGTGACTTATGAGAGTCTTGTTGCTTAATGGTTCTTACATGCCCTCTAGGCTATAAATAGACTAGTATAGTGAATGGGATTGCAACAACAACTCGAATATCACTTCTTGAGCAATCCTACATTCCATAATCACTTAAATTTCTCTTTTTGGTGTCTGCGTTTTTGAGCGAAGTTGAGTCTAATTCGGTCTTGGCTATTGAAAAGTAAGGTTTCGATCAATAGCTTTGACAGAGTGTTGAATTGAGGTTTGGTGTTCTGTGTTCAGGTAACACTTTAACTCAATCGTTTTTCAATTTTCTCGTGTTTGGTGGTCTGTTTTTGATTGCTTATTGAAATTGCTTGATAGTAGTCTGCTTTTGATACTAGTCTTGTCTCGTGGTAGTTCGTGTTCGATTCGAGTTTGAAGTCTCGATTTTGGACATTGATCATATTCGGTCGATTACGGGTCACAAGGTTGCTTGGTTTGACGTGCCAAGACACCCCGCCTAGTGAGGCTTCGTGGACTATTTTTTCACTCTCAAGAAGGATCAATATCCTTAAGTCTAGACCCTCTGGCGTAAGTCTAGTTTAGATTCTGGTCTGTTTTGGTCAGTTTTTGATTCATACAATATTTAGAAGTCTTTCAGTCAAGGCCCCTGTAAGTGTTGACTACTTTGTAGGTCTTCCCTCACTGTTAGAGGTTTGTCTGAGTTGATTCCAAGTATTGTGTGTTTCTGTTTGTGTTCTTCCCATAATCTGTTGGTTTTGTTCTTGATCATTAGTAGTCTTCACTGATACTTTTAATCAAGTTCAGAACACCCCTTGTGTGTTAAATTTTGTGCCTGCAAGTTTCTGTGTTCTATCTTGTTGATATCATTTTTCTGAACCTGAACTTGCCCTTCTTTTACCTGCTGTCTTTGCTAAGCTTGCTGAGGCCTTATTTTGTAGCTGCATAATTTGAACAACCTGTAATAAGTTTAGGCAGTAGCTTTAGGACAGCTGAACATTGTATTCAGTTGTACATCGGATTCAGGGCTGATAATCGTGTTGCTACAACTTGATTATCATTCTTGGTTCCGACTGATAGTTCAGCCCTCTTGATCTGAATAGTGCTCTGTTTTTGGGTAATATGCTGTTTTTTGTAAAATTCTGTAAGCAGCCTGCTAATTTTATTGGATTATTGAACACTTTTCTGAAATTGATAATTTGCAGTAGTATTTTCAGTAGCTGTCCAAGTAAGACCTGAGTTTGTTAAACTGTAATTTGATCTATTGTGATCAAGTTTTTTTTAGTGTTTTGCTGCACTTTTGGACTTGAACATTTGCAGCACTAGGACTTTTAGTTTCTATTCAGACCGCACACTTTCTTACAATATTTTTTTTGGTTCATCCATTTATAATTTATTTGATCATATTTAATTGAACAGAACCTTTGCTTAATTAATTCACCTAAGTATCAAATGGTTAATTAGTGCTTAATCATTTTTATCAAAACTATTATATAAACTTGATCTAGGTAATAATAGTTAACACATATAACTTAGATTTAAGTCCTGCTTCCAGATTATTTCTAAGTGTGTTAAGCTATTTTATTTAACTCTGATTTTTTAAGGTATATATTTGCCTGCATTGTTTCGAGTGACATAAAATTTTTAAAAGGCGAAAATTACCTACACTCTATTCACCCCCCCCTCTAGAGTGTGTCTACGCAGATCGATCCAATAGTTCTCGTATGCATCAAGGCGAAACTCGTCAAGCTCGGTGAGTTGGAGCAACTTATGATCACCCACAAGCTTGGTGCCAAAGTTAAGGAACTTGATCGTCCAATAAGCTCGGTTCTCCAATTCAACGGGTAGATGAAAAGACTTGCCAAAAACTAATCTATACGGTGAACATCCTATAGGTGTCTTAAAAGCAGTACGGTAAGCCTATAGCGCATCGTCAAGCCTAAACGACCAGTGTCCACCGTTTTTTCAATGATCCTTTTCACCACTCGGTTCAACACTTCAACCTGCCCACTTGTTTGTGGGTGGTACGGTGTGCCGACTTTGTGTTTCACACCATAGCTTTCAAGAAATTTAGTGAATGGGCGGTTGCAAAAGTGTGAGCCTCGGTCGCTAATGATAGCTCGGGGGGTGCCAAACCTAGTGAATATGTTCTTCTTCAAGAATTTCAACACTACCTTAGAATCATTAGTGGGATAGGCTTGTGCTTCAACCCATTTAGAAACGTAATCGACCTTTACTAAAATGAATTTGTTACCCAGTGAGTGAGGGACTGGGCCCATGAAGTCGATACCCCAAACATCAAATATCTCACACTCCAAAATAGGTTGGAGGGGCATCTCATGCCTCTTGGGCACATTTCCCCACTTTTGGCATGCAACACATGATCGTGCAAAACCATATGCATCCTTATAAAGTGTAGGCCAATAAAATCCCATTGTAACACCTTGTAGCCGTTTTCCACCCTCCATGGTGGCCTCCGGTGTCTTTACCATGACAAAAGGAGAGTATACTTGAGATTTCATCATCGGGAATGCATCTCCTAATGATGCCATCCGAGCACCTCCTAAAAAGGTTCGGTTTCTCTCAATAATAAAATTTCAAATCGTGGAAGAATTTCTTCTTCTTTTGCCATGTCCAATTAGGTGGGACATACTCACATGAGAAGTAATTTACAATGTTGGAAAACCATGGTGAGCTCTTCTTTGGTGTCGAACTGGCATGAATAAGTTGCACTGTTGGGAGAGCATCCACCATCATAAGTTGTTCATCCAGGAAATAGTCTTGAATTTCTCTTCGTTTCCCTTCTTTTTCAACGAATTCCAACCGACTTAAGTGATCTGCCACAACGTTCTCACTACCCATTTTGTCCTTGATCTCAATGTCGAACTCTTGGAGTAGGAGAATCCATCTGAGAAGTCTCGGTTTAGCATCCTTCTTGTTCAATAAATACATCAAGGCTGCATGGTCGGTGTAGACAATGACCTTGGAACCAACGAGATAGGACCTAAACTTGTCGAGGGCGAATACTATTGCTAGTATTCATTTTCGGTTGTTGCATAGTTGACTTGAGCAGAGTTCAATGTATGAGAGGCGTAATAAATTGTCTTAAGTACCTTTCCATGACGTTGGCCAAGTACGGCCCCAACCGCTAAGTCGCTCGCATCACACATTAACTCAAAAGGTAAATTCCAATCCGGCGCCACAAGAACGGGTGCACTAATCAATTTCTTCTTCAAAGTTTCAAAGGCTTCCATGCATTTTTTCATCAAAAACAAACGGTACTTCTTTATCAAGGAGATGACTGAGAGGCTTTGCAATACGAGAAAAGTCAGCAATAAACCGCCTATAAAAACCTGCATGCCCAAGGAATCCTCTCAAAGTCTTCAGATTAACTGGCGGAGGCAACTTTTCAATCACTTCTATCTTCGCTTTGCCCACCTCAATACCCTTTGCAGAAATTCTGTGGCCCAAACAAATACCATCTGAAACCATAAGGTGACACTTCTCCCAGTTGAGTACCAAGTTTGTATCCTCACATCGTTGTAACACACGCTCCAAATGAGAGAGACATTCCTCGAATGAGTCTCCAAAAACACTAAAATCATCCATGAAGATTTCCAGAAATTTCTCCACCATTTCGGAGAAGATAAACATCATACATCTCTGAAATGTAGATGGAGCGTTACATAATCCAAATGGCATTCTTTTGTAAGCAAACGTTCCATATGGACAAGTGAAAGTCGTTTTCTCTCTGTCTCCTGCCGCAATGAATATTTGTAGATAGCCCGAATAACCATCAAGAAAGCAATAAAATATATGCCCACACAACCGCTCCAACATTTGGACAATATACGGAAGTGGATAATGATCTTTCTTGGTATGGTCATTGAGTCGTCGAAAATCAATACACATACGGTACCCTGTGACTTCCCTTGTTGGGATCCATTCATGCTTGTCATTCTCCATCACTGTGAATCTGCTCTTCTTAGGAACAACTTGAGTAGGACTCACCCACTCACTGTCAGATATCGGAAAAATAATACCCATCACTAGTAACTCGATGACCTCTTTTTTGACAACCTCTTGCATATTGGGATTCAAACGACATTGTGGTTGAGCACATGGCTTTGCATCTTCATTTAGAATAATCTTGTGAACACAGATCTCGGGACTAATTCCCTGAATATCAGCAACAGTCCATCCAAATGCTCTCTTATGTTTTCTAAGCATCCTCAATAGCAAGTCTTCCTGCACATTGGCTAGTGACGAAGAAATAATAACAGGAAGTAGATTTTCATTCTCAATAAAAGCATATTTCAAGTTAAAGGGAAGAGTTTTCAATTCAAGGTTCCTTGGTGGCTCCTCCACCGAAGGTTTCAATAGTGGCCCATCATGTTCCAACTCTAGATACCGGTGCCATGGTTGCTTGTTGAATGTACGACCAGCATCCAAATAAGAAATCACTGCTTGCATTTCCTTATCATCACATTCGCAGTCAAAGATAGACAAGGCTAAGCATTCTTCAAGCTTATCTTCATAAACCTGCAAGTTAGTATTTTCCACACAAACAAAAGATAATGTATCTACAAAAGAACACGACTCTCGTGAATTGTATGGATGTTTCATGGCCTTGAAAATGTTAAATGTGACCTCATCCTCATTAACTCTCAAAATTAATTATCCACGTTGAACGTCAATTAGAGACCTTCATGTGGCTAGGAATGGACGACCAAGAATAAGGGGTGTTGAATACCCTTCTTCCATATCCATAACCACAAAATCAACTGGGAAGTAAAACTTATCAACCTTCACTAACACGTCTTCTATGACTCCTTTGGGACGTTTTATGGACCTATTCGCTAGTTGGAGAGTCATCTATGTGTTCTTCAACTTTCCTATTCCAAGTTTGATAAAGTCCTCGTAAGACATAAGGTTTATGCTAGCCAAGGTCACAAAGCACCCTCTTAAACAAAAAGTCCCCAATTTCACATGGGATGGTAAAGCTCCCGGGTCTTTAAGCTTAGGTGGAAGCTTATGTTGTAACACGGTGGAGCACTCCTCATTGACACAATATTCTCATACTCCTTTAGACACTTTTTGTTAGTGAGAATGACTTTCAAAAACTTACCATAAGTAGGCATGCTAGTAAATGCTTCTATGACAGGAATGTTAACATTTAGATGGCGGAATGTGTTAAGGACACGCGCATACTTCTTATCTAACTTTTTCTTTCTAATTTCCTCCCGGGGAGGATAAGGTAATGACTCAAGATCAATAATTCTTGGGGTAGAGTTCATACATTCCTTACCTTTCCACTGGATGAATCCTTGGAAGCTTTCTTCAAAGTCTGGGCTGTTGGTGGTCGCCAATCATCATCTGTGTGCACCACTTTCTCTTTACCTTTTCCCGAAATTGTCTGCTTCATATTGGCGTGCGCCACTTCATCTTTGGAATCATTCCCCTTTTCATTGGCGTGCGTCAAAACATCACCACTGGCACACGTCATTTTGCCCTTCAAACTCTCTGTATTGCTACAGTGCTGCTTGCCGTGTGTCATATCCGTATTGGCAGGCGCCAAAGTAACATGTTCATTGAAAAGAGTCCTCAAATCACTTGCTCTCGGGTTCTTCAAAATTCTCGGGATCTTCACCCAATCCTCATCCTCTTTTTCCACATCTACATATCCGTCTCGCTGCAAAAATTTATCAACAATTCCATCTTCTTCTTCACTTAATTCCTTCTCTTCATCGGTGTCATGCAAATCTTTCTCAGCCTCTTTTCCCACTTGGTTCTCATAGAATTCTCTATTTCCACAAACTCTTCCACTTCGGGTTATGCTGGCATTCACTCCCCTCGGGTTTCTTTCGTTGTTTCTCGGTAGTCCACCCGGTGGTCTACTAGCATTCCTCTCACCTTCCCTACTCAAATGCTCTTCCATGTTACGCATGGATGCTTCTATGTTTTTCATTCTCATGTCATGACCACTCATAGAGGTCCTCAAAGTGCCAACATCCTTTGTCACCATGCTTATAGAAGTCATCATTGTTTGCATATTCGTGGCTTGAGTTGAGACAACACCCATAAGATTTTCCATCAACTTCTCCCATATTTCTTCCTTCTCCGTAGATGAGCTTGAAGTTTGAGTGATAGGGATGTTTTGTGTAGGGCGTTGTTGGTAAGAGTGTGTAGGTGGTTGTGGTTGTTGATATGAAGTATGGCCTTGGAAATTTTGGGTTGGAGTGTTGGTGTTGAAGGAAGTCTTTTGTTGAGGAACGAAAGATGATGATCCTTGCTTGTTTGTGTTTGGAGACCAACGTTGAGTAGGGAAATCTCTTTGCAAATTATTATATGCATTGGAGTAAGAATTACGTAGTGCTCGGTGTTGTTGCATATAGCACACTTCTTCATAAGAATACTCACCGGATTCATTTATCTCCAACTGTGCATAGTCTACATGTTTCATTTCCCCACTACCTATGTCATTGGACAAATTTCCCTCCAAACATTTACTTCCCTTTATTTCATCAGCTTTCTTTCTAAGAGAAGCTAATTGAGCTAACACTTCGGTTTGAGCTGTGGCTTCTCCCACAAAAGCAACTTTTCTTGTACTTGAACATGTTTCCCACATTCGGTTGATTTTCGCAATCTTCTCAATAGCATTATACACTTCATGTGCCGCACTCATCATCAATGAACATTGCATGCTTGATCAACATCGGCACGTGATTCATTTCTAAGCTTCCGACAAAAGAATTGAATTTGCATATCCAATGGGTAACCATGATCGGGACAAGCTCTCAACAACCTTTTAAATCTTTCCCACACAACTCCAAGTGATTCATGCTCACCTTGCTTGAAACTAGCAATCTCAACTTTCAACTCTAAATTTCAGCCCGGTGTGAAGTATTGCTTCAAAAATTCATTTTGGATTTCCTCTCAACTTGTCAAGGTGAGGAAGTGACATAAACCAATCATTTGTCTTCCCATCCAAGGAGAAAGGAAACATAGACATCCTTGTCAATTCTCTATTAGCACCTTGACTCTTGGCCGTATTACATTACTCCTCAAAGTTGTAAAGGTGGTGATGTGTATCTTCATCATCACGCCTGTGAAATTGAGCTCTTGTTCCAACCAACCCAAAAAAATGAGCTTTAACCTCAAAGTTATTTGCTCCCGCATTTGGTAAACGAATTGGATTGTTGGTTTCATTCCGTCTCACGGCTTGATCACAAATGGGTCTTAGGTTTGAAGGGTTGTTGTTGTTGTTCCGGTTATTTTGGTTCCGGTGTTGGTTGCGGTTTTGTTGGTTATTGTTTGGTGGGGGTGGATTGTTGGGATTTTGGGGGTTAAGGATGTGGAGGTTTGGGTTTTGTTCATGGTTTTGGACATCCTCATGCCCTTGATCGACTTGTGCATTTTCTATGTCCTCATCCATTTCTATTCCTTGGGTCGATGATCCTTGGGAGGAGTCTCCACTAAGTTCCAAACCATGACGAGCTTGACCAACTTTATTCTCAGCTACTCGTTCCATAATATACGTGCCTTACCATGTCGAGTCTTGGTCATCCACTACAAGATAGAAACAACAAAAACACAATAAAATAACACTTGGTGACTCACCAAGAGGTAAGCACCAAAGAAGTAAAATAGAAATGAGACTAGAAAAGTTTGACCTATTCTCGAAAAATTTTAAGCTAGTACAAGTAGTAACTTTTACTCAAATCCCCGAAAACAGCGCCAAATAGCTTGATCAGATTTTTCTAGAGTCCAATCTTACTGGCAGTGTACCGGGTCAATTCCGCTTGACGAAGGCTCGCATCAGCTGACGAAGAGAATCCGCTTGATTCTCGATCTTATGGTCTAAATCCTCAAACTTCAAAATTGAATTCCTCGCTCATTTTCTTCTGTGATGTCTTGAGCTCATGAACCGATTTGGCGGCCATAATCTCAAACATAGGGGAAGGATTGAGGCACTGATACCAATGTTAGGTTACAAACCTAACTAAGGTTTCTGGAGCTGAATAAGGGCAGAAATGGTGGGAAGAAATCAGAGAGAGCAGAGAGGAAGAAGATAGCTGGGAAAATAATTGTTTGTCCTTTTTGTGGAGAGAGAACACACAGGAAATGTGCGACTATGATCTCGCCACATCCCCAAAGTTGGAAAAAGCTGGGATTCTCAAAATAGAGGATCCGGACACGTCCTTTTCGTGGAAATTTACAATGGCAATCCTTTGATAAATACTGTGGTGTAGTTGGTGTGGGTTAAGACATTTGATATTTTCAATGTTGCTACAGTGAAATGCAAAGAATACCTAGTGTACAATGTTCCTATGAGTTGACCCTATCTCTGTTGAGCCGGGAAGGTATATAAGGGAGTGTACACTGTATATTGCTCATCTTTTGACACATTAATAAGGGAACTCGATCCCCTACGGTGCAAGGGGTGCACCGCGCGGTGCTGTGTATCGGAAACGACGCCGTTTCGATCCGATCTAAAATAAATACATAAAAAATACACAATTAAAACGACATCGTTTCGGATCTGTGATAACACCGGCGTGTGCACCCCTTGCACCGTAGGGGATCGAGTTCCCATTAATAAGACTCTTGCATTCCCTATGCATTGGATACAAAATTCAAAGAACAACAAAGGACATAACATACGTTCTTAACAATTAAATATGTGCGGTGAATCATTAATAAATTGCTAACACCTGCCCCTATATGTCCATAAATAAACAATTTTACTTTGAATTTTGATATGCAAATCTCACATGCATTTTACACCTTTGAATGAGTATCATGCCCAAATTTCCCCCTGCCCAATAATTACAATCATTTTCAACCCATTTTTGCTATATTTCCTTCCACCCACTCTTTAGAAAAACTTTCACACAGAAAGTATATATTTAAAAATCAATACATCATTTAATTTTTTTTTTTCCAAACATATTCTTATCATAACATTTAATGTTTATATGCTCATTTCATAATTCAAAACAAACATTTACTATGGGATAGAGGTATATATGTCAATTAATATTTACACTACAAACCATTAATTACTTCAATTTTGAGTGGAAATTACTTACTTAATCTGCATTAAAAACAAAAATTAAACATTTTTTTGTGGGACGGAGATAGTATTTCTAACCATAGCTAAAACAACTAATAATTCTACAGAAAATGGAAAATAAACTATATACAGAAGTTTGTAAAAAAGAACATTTACAATAATTACATATACATTTGATTCTCAAGTCAGTTTGTTCATAAACACCCTGTCTCTGAAGAGGAAAAAAAAAAAGGCAAGGAAAAGCAACAATAATACACAATAATCATCATCTCAAATCCTCCTACAACATGGCCTCATCCCACAACACTTGTATCCTTGCACCGACAAATGAACGATGTCATCCTTAATGTGACTCTGAGCTACACCAGCTCTCCCATCCGACGATGACCACACATCCCGCAGTTCCAACACATGGTTTTCCGAGATTTTATTGTCGCTCAGGTCTAAAACTTTTAACTTGTTTGCCATTTTAATAGAAGATAAAAGCCGATGAAAGAATTACGGATTTGGATAAGGCAGATTCTTATCTGATGATGATGACTCTAAGCCAATTTCATCATCACTATCTGCTACTACCTGAAGATTAATGTCTTCCTCCATGTTTGATGCAGTAAGCTCTTGATTACAAGTTTCAGACTCCATTGTCTGCATGGGGTTGTGCTTCTCTTTGGTCAAAAGTAAGGCCTGTTGCAAAGCATGATTTTCTTCTACATTCAAGTTTCCAGCTAGGTTGAGCTCTTCAAGGCAACAATTGTCGGATAGAGACTCGAGTATTTGAACCACTCCTGCTAAACTAAGTTGACATTTCCGCAGCACCAAGACTTTTATGCAACATTGAGGATTTCCAAGTAATGAAGATAATGCTTTGGCACCCTGCTTTCAAGTTTTCTTTGTTACAAAAAATATGAAGAAATATTTGCAGTATTCCATTCATAAAATGCTTCAAATTACCATTCGATAAGAACCAAGGCCAATTCATTTCATATGCTCGTAATTTGTTACAATCTAAAACTTTCGTACTAACCACCAGCTGGTAACTGTTTTGGAACTACTCCCATTAATGTTATCATGAAATTATCGTGAGCATGTGGCCAAACGGTTATAATAAAAAAAAATTATAGTTTTACTTCAAAGAATTTGGACCTTTTTCGTGTAAGATTGTATAAAATTCAACCACTTTCTTAATTTCTGTGAAAAATTCTAAAAGCGTAAATTTCAATACAGAGATAAATAGTGATGTTTATGAGAATACAAACCTCTTGCTCTAAAGGATTTTCTGCAAGGTTCAGCTCAACAACACAGCTGACTAAACAAGATTCCATATTGAGCTTAACAGCAAATTCAGATATCAATCCATTTGATGATAGAGATCAAGCTGCACCAGTTCTCGTGACTCAACAGCTAATGATTTGGTCAACTGCAGTGCCCCATCCTATATATAATCAAAACAAAATGGAAATGGATAACATAGAAGCGAAAGAAAAGAAATCAAAAGAGATGTGATCAGATAATATATTGGGATTAGACTTACATTTCCAATACCAGTACCTCCGAGCAGCAAACTTGATAAGGATGAACTCTGAGAAAGTTGACAGAGGCTATCTACTACAAGTTTGCTTAGTTTAATGCTGCTTAAACCGAGCTCTTGAAAGCTAATGAAGAATCAAATCAGCTTTGTTTTGTTTCAGTTACAAAAATAGCTTTAAAAGTGGTATGGTCAATTCTAAGATATAAACTAAAGAGAAAAGAGGCTTAAGCTAGTTAGTTAACCAATATGCACCTGGTCAAAGCAGCAATTTTACGCAAAAGAGCAACAATGGCATTGCCTGAAACAGGATTGTTGTAACCTGCTCAAGAAACAAAAGATAACTTCATTATAGTGCACAGCAAGTACACAAGGATCTCAAAAACTTCTCATACAAGAAAGAAATACCTATATAAAGATGTGTAAGAACTGAACCACCATCTAGTGAATCAGCTATCTTTTGTATTGTTCTGGAGGTGACTGAACACTGCTCGATATTCAGAGCATAGAGAGCTGCATAACCAAAAGCTTCTTAAGGAAGATAAAAAAAAATAAAAAAACAAATCGATCTATCCACCCACTCCAGCAAAATAAATGTGTGTTGAATCACCATCTCTCCCAAAAGCGTGAAAGAACCAGAGGATAAAGAACATCCACAATCAGCCAGAAGAAAGCTGTATTGTCCTTAGATACTTATCTCTCTTGTCATTTGATTCAACATAAGCAACAAAGGGACGAGGAAAAGAAACTACGATAGGGAATCCGAGTATGCGAATGAAATCTTTTAATTTCTTGGGTTTTACAGCATTCATATGGAGGGCAAGACTTGTCTACCTTTGCAGTTCTTCAAAATGGTAGACAAGTAAGAAGCGCATGCATCTGTCAAGCGGTTTCCAGCTATGTTTAGTACTTCCAACCGGGAGTATAGCACAGGGCACTCACATATCTGAATCACATCAAATATTGAAAAGTTAAAAACCAAAAAAAAATTGAGGAAAAAAAGTGGCAAGCACCTATTACAACATTCACAAATAACATCATTCTTGCTTTCTCACGATATCGATATTCATTCCAGCTTATAGCAAAATAACACTAATAAGATAGAAATCAAGTGGTCATGTTTTGCTGAAATTTCAAAGAGTGCATAGGAATAAGAGAGGATTATCGGCAATTTGAGAGATATAATATTGGAAAATAAACATGCCTAGTTTGAAGCTAAGCAATCTATTGGAGCAAAGAAGTTCCCCTATCAGATGCAAAATGAAAAATATTAAAAGTTTTCTACGGAAAAACTTACGGTTATATACATATGATAGTTGTTAAAAGAAATAACCTTAATTAGGTTTTCTACTTTTATTCATTGCAGAGATACTTTTAATTATACAACACAGGAAGCCCTAAACCACCTATAATTTAGGAAACTTCTTTACCTAGGACTCTATACATGCAGCCCACAGCCAAAGTGTGTAAACCCTAATAAAACATAATAAACAGCCTTATAGAACGGCTTACATTAAAAATAAACATAAATAAACACAAACAAATAATCCTTCCATCACCCCCCACCCCCACCCCCAAGTTAGGAGCAAATATATCTATCAAGCCCAACTTGCTCACAAAGGTATCAAACTATCCCTTTCCCAAAGCCTTGGTCATTCCATCTGCAAATATGTTGAGTAGAGGGCATAAACGGAACATAGGACAGACCACTTTCCAAATTCTCCTTGATAAAGTATCAATCTTCACATGCTTTGTCCAATCATGTTGCATAGCTTCATTAGCAATGTCAGTTGCTGCCTTGTTGTCACAGCACAACTTCATATGACAAGAGACTTCAACTACAATATCTTCCATCACTTGCCTAATCTAGGCCTTTACAAATTCCCTGTGCCATGGCCCTAAACTCAGCTTCAGCAGTAATCCTAGCCACAACACTATGTTTCTAACTCTTCCAAGTGACCAAGTTCCCGCACACGTATGTATAGTACTCAAATGTAGACTTCTTCTCCTTGGTACATGCCCCCCAGTTTGCATCTGTATAGACTGACACATCCCATCCATTAAACTTCTTGAAATACAGTCATTTCCCTGGTGTAGTCTTCAGATACCTCAGCAGTCACTTAGTTGCACCTTATTTGGTGAGTGCAAAAAGTGGCTCACTAAGCTCACAGCATAAGACACATCTGGTCTGGTATGGGCCAGATAAATCAGTTTCCCAATCAACTTCTGATTAGGAGTGGCAAATTTCCCGATAATCCCTACCCGTCCCGGGTCCCGCCCCGATCACATCCCAAAAAATCCCAATCCCGAAATTTTTTTCTGTCCCAAAAAAAACAGAAAATGGATCAGGTATAAAAACTCAATCCCGTCGGGTTCCCGATCCCGACCCGAATATATATATATATATATATATATATATATATATATATATATATAACATTTTGCATCCCGACATGAATACCCACAACCCTAAATACTAAAAACATAAACCTACTACACTCTATGCTTCCGCCGTTTCTCACTTTCTCTGCACATTTCTTCTGCTCTCTAATATTCCAGGATGTTCTTCCTCACAAATGCCATCCGCCTCCACCGGTTGTCAACTCTGTCGCTGTTAACTCATTTTCCCGGCCCCACCTTCTGAACTATTGTTTTGATCAAGTATTTGTCATTTTTTTTATATTAACATGAATATTTTTTAAGATCATATGTTCGAGACATTCATTCCCGACCCGACGAGATCTCGAACATTCAGGTATCCCGATTGTCGGGAACCGACGCTTATCGGGTACGGGCTCGGGAAGAAAAATGGAATCCCGAATCTTATCGGGATGGGTTCGGTAGAAGATTTACAGGTCGGGTCCCAACCCAATGCCACCCCTACTTCTGATAGCTTTCCATATCAACAAGTTCTCCCTTGGCACTTCCCAGCACGAAATCTAGTCCTTGCATAAACTTTTAAGCTTGAAAGAGGTGTAGAGATCCTTTGAGGTTGTGGTTGATCATAACTGCCCATTTGAAAATTTGACATATCAGGAATGTCAATACTTAAAGGAAGATTCAGCATGTCCCAATTACCTGAACTGTTAGTAAAACTACTGCCATAACTTCCATAAAAAGGTTTATTTTCAAAAAAATTAACATCCATAGTGTTAAAAACTTTCCTTTCAACAGGTGAGTAACATTTATAACCTTTTGGTGAGGTGAGTAACCAATAAAAATACACTTAACTTAACAGCTTTTGGATCAAGGCCTTCTGTTCAAGAAGAATAGCTCAAGAGAGGTCAAAATCTACACTGATGCTGACTACGCTGGTGATATCACAGATAGAAGATCTATCTATGGTTACTGCACCTACATCTTGAGGAATTTGGTCACTTGGAGGAGCAAGAAACAGAATGTGGTTTTCAGAAGTAGTGCCGAGTCAGAATTAAGAGCCCTTGTTCTAGGTATTTGTGAAGGCCTTTGGATCCAAAAACTGATGGCTGAACTTGGGTTTCCTATTCCTACACCTATACAACTTATGTGTGACAATATATCTGCTCTTTGCACTGCTGAAAAACCTACTCAACATGATAAGACTAAACATGTTGAGGTGGACATACACTTCATAAGAGAAAAGATTGACAAAGGGGATATTCTTCTAAATCATGTTCCCTCCAAAGATCAAGTAGCAGACCTTCTTACCAAAGCTGTTAACAATCAAGTCTTTCAACATCTTCACAACAAGCTTGGATGCATTAACATTTATACAACCACCCTTGAATCAAGTCTTTCAACATCTTCACAACAAGCTTGAATGCATTGACATTTATACCAACCTTGAGGGGGAGTTTTGACATACGTTGTTGTGTTTCCTAATGTTTAAATGCCTCTTATATTAGTCCTAATCCTTGTAATTAGGCTAGTTTGTTGTCAGGACCTTTGTGACCCAGTTTTTATTGTTTCTACTGTTCATAGCCGTTGCAATTCTGCATCTTGGCTTTTCTAGCCGTTAGTTGTCTTTTCTATATAAACAAAGGACCATTAGGTAACTCGATAAGGTTCTTGAATAAGAGTTTACCACTTTCTCTCCTTTCTTACTCTTTTCTACATGGTATCAGTGCCTACAAATTTCTAGACTTTTATTCAAATAATCTCAAATGGAAAATGCGCAATCTTCAGATGTTAAGTCAAGGGAGGAAGGCTTTATGAACTCCTCTCTGGAACACTGGACCCTCAATGAGAGAACTTCCTACAATGGTCAAGATCTATCAAGTTGTAAATCATTGGCAGAGGCAAAGATGAGTATCTTACTGGAGAAAGGCTCCTAATGCTGATCAACCATCATATGAAAAATGGAGGGTTGAAAATAGCTTAGTGATGTCTACTCTCATAGGTCTATGACCCTCGCTACTTCAAAACTTTATCTTGTATGAGACTACAAAAGAAATATGATAAGCGACCTTAACTCTACTCCAAACAAGATAATACTTCTGAGATCTATGAGGTTGAGGCAAAAATCTTAAACATGGTGATCTTTGTGTTACTGATTACTATAACTGTTAAAATATAGGTTAATACTATAGTTTAATATCTTTTTTCTTTTTTCTTAAGTGTCCTAATGATGTAATTAGGATGTTTTTCCTGCTTTTATCTACTTTCTGCTTTTGCCCAAAAACATCATTTCTAAGCCGTTAGCAATTGTTCATAGCCGTTGGAACAGTGTTTTCTAGCTGTTCGAGGTTTTCCGTTATATATTGTAACCTGTCCTTATGATCTCCACAAGGAACTATCAATAAAATACTACTTTCCTCCTATCCTTTTCTACATGGTATCAGAGACTTGTACCTAAAGATCTTCCTCAATCCCATTTTCTGAGATTTCTTCAAAATCACAAAAATGGCAACTATCTTGAATCTCTCCGATATAACTCCGACTTCAAGTTCAAGCTGAGTTACACTCAATCAAGGAGGTAGCAATGATAACTCACACCTCCTCACAAACCACAAATTCGATGGAAACAACTACCCATCTGTAGTGCAGATCCTGCTTTCGTGTTCATTCTTTGGAAAGAGCGAGGAAGGATACTTAGCTGGAGAAATTCTTGAGCTCTTTGAAAATGATCCTCAAGCGAGGCAATGGAAGGTGAAAACAATGTGATTATGTCATGGCTTGTGGGGTCCATGACCAAGGAGCAAAGTGAGAACTTCATGTTCTACAACACTGAAATTGAAACTGGTCATTGTTCATGAACTCCACTCAAGAAGGACAACACATCAGCCATCTATGATCTAAAATCTCAATTGAAGGATCTGAGGCAGGGTGATCAAGAAGTCACTCAGTACTACTACCAGTTGAACAAAATCTGGCAACAACTTGATCTTTTCAGTGATCACAAATGGAAGTGCCCTACTGATGCAAAAATTCACAAGGGAAATATTGAGAATGACAGGGTCTTTTCCTTCCTAATGGGATTGCACCCTAGTCTAGACGATGTGAGGGGTAGGATTCTTGGCAAATCTCCTCTTCCTAGCCTCAAGTCTGCCTTCTCAGAGGTCAAACATGAGGAAAGTAGGAGAAAACTAATGCTGGGAACTCAACCTCATCAGTCTTCTGCTCAATCTGATGCTCCTGCCTCTGCTCTTGTTTCAAAAAGGAGCTCCCTCTCAAAAGGGCAAGAAGGAAAGGCATTTCTGTGATCACTGCAAGAAAGTTGGGCATCCTAAGGAGTCTTGCTGGAAGCTTTATGGAAAGCCTGCTGACTGAAAACCTAGAAAAGGGACAGAAAAGGAGTCCCAAGGTCCCCTATCTGCTCACATGAGTGAGGGTACTCCTAAGGAGTCTCCTGCATTCTCTCATGAACAGATGGAGGTCCTAAAAAGGCTCCTACTTTCTGTTCCTAGCTCTGGCACACCTTCAAACACTTCCACTGCTTCTGTGGCACACTCCGGTAATCACTCTCATTCCTACATTATATCTGACCATGGTCAACAACAATGGATTGTTGATTCTGGTGCCTCTGAACATATGACTGGGAATAAGGGGTTGTTTCACTCCCTTATTCCCTGTAAAAGGGAAAGATTTGTGAAAATTGCTGATGGGTCCACTTCCAAAGTTCAAGGGATAGGATCCATCATTTTCTCCAAGGATCTGATCCTTGATCAGGTGCTTTATGTCCCAAATCTGTTATGTAATCTCTTATCAGTTATTAAACTGGTTAAGAGACAAAAATTGTCTGTGATGTTTCATGAGAATAAATGTGTCCTACAGGAGACCAACTCTGGGAAGATGATTAGCAATGCTAGTGCTACTTCGGCCTCTAATTGTCGCTTTTTGCTAACATCGGCTCTCTGAATAAAATGCACGTCGCTCTTGTAATCGGAGTTACATTAGTTGTAATAATAGTGACCCTATTGTTTTATGGCACTATAGATTGGGTCACCCCAATTTCTTGTATCTAAAAAGGCTCATGCCTCATTTATTTATCAATAAGAATGTCTCAGATTTTCTGTGTGAAGTCTGTTGTATGGCAAAAAAAGTAGGACTGTGTTTCATACTAAGTCTTATGCTCCTTCCAAGCCCTTCCATCTTATATATAGTGATATTTGGGGACCTTCAAAGGCCAAGAATATCACGGGTACAAGATGATTCATTTCCTTCATTGATGATCACACCAGACTCTGTTGGGTGTTCTTGATGAAGGAAAAGGCTGAAGCAGGAGCTATCTTTATGAACTTTTTCCTCATGATTAAAAATCAATTTGATACTGATATCAAAATACTCAAGTCAGTTAATGGATCTGAGTATCTTGAAAAACAACTGGGAACTTTCTTCAAGGAACAGGGTATCATCCACCTGACTTCCTGTGTTGACACTGCCCAACAAAATGGGGTTGTAGAGAGAAAGAACAGGCACCTCCTAGATACTGCTAGAGCCCTCATGTTTGCCATGAAGGTGCCCAAGCACTTTTGGGGAGAGGCAGTCTTGACTGCCACTTATCTCATAAATAGAATGCCATCTAGGGTGTTGAATTTTAAAACCCCTGTGGATGTTCTGTCTGAAAGCATAGCATCCAGACACTTGATACAAACTCTACCTTCTAAGGTTTTTGGATGTACTATGTATGTCCACAATCACCACAGGACCAAACTTGAACCTAAAGCATTCAAGTGTCTTTATTGGCTATTCTCCTAGACAAAGAGGGTACAAATGTTACTGCCCTCAAACCAGAAAGTTCTTTAACACCATTGATGTTACATTCTTTGAAGAAAAACCCTTCTTTGATCAAGAAGGAATCCAACAGGATTTTATTTCCTCCTCTCAAGGATGGGATTTGAGTCCTAGTACCCTGCACTCTTTGGAACAGAGGATGTATAAATCAAGGGATGTCATTACCCACGATAATACTCAAAACTCATCAAATCTGGTCCAGAACCTTTATACCCTAGACCTCCTGTTCAACTAGTCTATACTAGAAGAAACAGAAATGATCTTGAAAATCAAGAACATCAACCTCATTCTAAGGATGTTGATCCCTCTGAATCTTATGACACATCTCAAGGTCAATCTGAGGATATTACTACCTCAGAATCACCAGAAAGATCTGTTAGCACTGTTAACCATGATGACAGACCTATTGCTTTGAGAAAATGAACAAGGGCTTGCACCCAATATCCTTTATATAATCTCCTAGCAATAGACAATATCTCTACTTCTTATAAAGTTTTTATACAAAGCTTGGATAAAAACAATATTCCTCACTCTATCCATGAAGCCTTAAGGATTCCTGAGTGGAAACAGGCTGTTAATGAGGAGCTACAAGCTTTAAAGAATAATCACACTTGGACACTGACCTCTCTCCCCAAGGGAAAGAAAACAGTAGGGTGCAAATGGATTTTCACCTTGAAATACAACTCTGATGGTACCATTAATAGGCATAAGGCTAGATTGGTTGCTAGGGGTTACACTCAGACTCATGGCATAGATTACCAGGAGACTTTTGCACCAGTGACAAAATTAAACACCATCAGGGTGCTCCTATCTATTGCTGTGAATCTAGATTGGCCCTTACACCAACTAGATGTGAAAAATGCCTTCCTAAATGGTGACCTAAAGGAGGAAGTATACTTAAAATTACCTCCTGGAATTGACTATCCAGGAGCAGAAAATAAGGTGTGTAAATTACACAAAGCTCTTTATGGACTGAAACAGTCCCCTAGAGCTTGGTTTGGTCGTTTTACCAAAGTTGTTAAGAACCTGGGTTCATACAAGGTCAAGTGACCACACTATGTTCACCAAGGTGTCTCTTTATTGGGAAAAGAGTCATCCTCATTGTATATGTGGATGACATTATCATAACTTGGGGATGATGCCCGAGATTGAATCCTAAAGCATTGTCTTGCAAAGGAGTTTGAGGTTAAAAACCTTGGATGGATGAAATACTTCCTTGGAATGGAAGTGGCTAGATCTAAGGAGAGGGATTTTCATATCCCAAAGAAAGTACATCTTAGATCTACTTATCAAAACAGGATGCTTGATTGCAAACCCGCCTCCACTCCTATTGACCCACAGGGTGAAGTTGGAAAAGGAGAGCAAATCGCCCTTGTGGATGTGGCGCAGATACCAAAGACCCGGTGGGAAAATTGATTTACTTGGCTCATACTAGACTGGACATATGCTATGCAATTGAGTCCAGTAAGCCGCTTTATGCATCATCCTTGTCAAGAACATCTTGATATTGTCCATGGATCTTTGAGGTATCTAAAAGGATCTGCTTTGGTCAAGGTCTTATCTTCAAGAAATCTAAAGATAGAAAGATCCAAGTCTTCACCGATCTTGATTAGGCGGGTTTCGTGATTGATCGAAGATCTACCACCGGCTATTGCTCTATTTTGGGAAATCTCACAACTTGGAAGAGTAAGAAACAACCAGATTGTTTTCTAAGTAATCTGAGAGGTTGAATTAAGGGCCTTGGCCCTGAGGTATTTGTGAAGGAATCGTGTGGCTCAAAAAGATCTGGTTGACTACACATCAAGAAAGAGCATCCTATTCTTCTATCTTGTGATAATGTGTCTCGCTATCAACATGTCTCGAGAATCCCATTCATCATGACAGATCCAAACATATAGACATTGTGAGACACTTTATCAAAGAAAGGTTGAAGGTCAAGACATCGCATTGAATTCATACCTCTCAAGATCAAGTGGTGATATTTTTACTAAGGGATCTGCTCTACCTATATTCACCGGAATGAGAAGCAAGCTAGGTTGTTACTACATCCACAACCAAGCTTGAGGAGGGGTGTTAAAATATAGAGTTAATACTATAGTTTAATATCTTTTATCTCTTTTCTTAAGTGTCCTAATGATGTAATTAGGATATTTTTCCTGCTTTTATCTACTTTCTGTTTTGCCCAGAAAACATTGTTTCTAGCCGTTAGCCTTTGTTCATAGCCGTTGGAGCAGTGTTTTCTAGTATTGGAGGTTTCCCTTATATATTGTAACTTTGTCCTTATGATCTCCACAAGGAACTATCAATAAAATACTACTTTCCTCCTATCTTTTTCTACAATAACTTGTTGTCAAGATCTTGGCAACAATTACTGGTTTGAAAGCATATCTTGGCACTCTGTTGAAGATGCTAAGATTTATAAAGACATGAAAGACCAAAGAAGGGTTTTCGAATTTCTCATGGGACTGAATTCCAATCTTGATAATGTTAGGGGAAGAATCCTTGGGATGAAACCCCTACCATCCATAAAAATTGTGTTTTCTGAAATCAGATATGAGGAAAGCAAAAAAAGATTAATGATGGGTACTCCTATAGCTCACACTAACTCTGCTCCTTTTCTTGAAACAAATGCCATGTTCACTCGAAACACTCCTTCTCAACCACAGAAACCAAAAGGCAACAGACCTTGGTGTGACAATTGCAAAAGAACTGGTCATATCAAGGATATTTGCTAGAAATTGCATGGGAAACCTCCCAACTAGAAATCTTCTAAGCAGAATCATGGTCAGGAAACCACAGGGAAATGTGTAACTGTGGAAGAACATAAACCTGATGCCAGTTTCAGTAATGAGCAAATTGAAGACGTGACGAGGCTCCTATCTGCTCAAAACACTGGCATTCAGACTAGTTCATCTATGGCTAACACAGGTTTGTGTGCCTCTCATTATCCTAGTAATTCTTGTCTTGAAAATCTCTGGATTGTTGACTCTATCTCTAGATGTGAAGTACCCCATTGTGTTAAGATAGCTGGCGGTTCTGTATCCCAAGTTACTGGGATTGTTTACATTCATGAAAACATCACCTTAAATGATGTTCTTTTTGTTCTTAACCTACAGTGTAATCTTTTATCTGTAAGTGGGTTCATTAAGGACAACAATTGTAATGGGATTTTTTGTACTAATGGCAGCAAATTTCAGGATATGAATTCGAAGGAAATGCTTGGCAGTGCTGAAGTTGTGTCTGGGCTTTTCATTCTCAAGACCTACCATGCTAATGTCTCTTCTAAAGGCTTTAATAGCATTATTTCTATTCCTAGTTGTAAGGATATTGTGTTACTTCATTATAGAAGTCTCAAGACCCACCCTACTAATGTCTCTTCTAAAGGCATTAATAGCATTATCTCTATTCCTATTCTAGTACGGAGTTGTTTTCTGGTCTTGGGACAGCGAGAAGGAATAAAATTTCATTATAGCTTAGGACATGCAAATTTTGTACATTTGAAGAAATTATACCCTACTTTTGTGTAATGGAAAATCTATTGATTCCTTGTATTGTGAAATCATCATCTTGCTTAACATACTAGAATTGTGTTTCCCAACCTTCAGGCCCTTTATTCTTATTCATAGTGATATATGGAGCCCTTCAAAAACAAAAACCATCACTAACAAGAGATGGTTAGTCAATTTCATTGATGATCACATTAGAAGAACACGGTTGTTCCTCCTGAATGAGAAGTCAGAACTGGGGATTTTCCAAGAAATTACTTTGCCATGATAAAACACCAATTTGATACTGAAATCAAGGTGCTAAAATCAGATAATGGCAGAGAATATTTTGAGAAAAGTCTCAAATCTTTCTTCACTAAAAAAAAGGAAATGCTCATATCAGTTCTTGTGTGTATACCCCCATCAAATGGGGTTGTTGAAATAAAGAATAGGCACCTTCATGAAGTGGCAAGAAGTATCATGCTCACTATGAAAGTGCCTAAGTTCTTATGGGGGGAGGCAGTCTTAACTGCCACTTATCTCATAAATAGAATGTCTTCAAAAGTGTTGAAATTCAGAACACCTATTCAGGTGTTAACAGAACATTATCCTCACTCTCACCTTTTGAACTCTCTACCCCTGAAAGTGTGTGGATGTACAAGTTTTGTACATATCCATACACAAAACAGAGGAAAACTAAATTCTAGGTCCATAAAGTGCATCTTTGTTGGGTACTCACCATTCCAACAAGGGTACAAATGCTATTGTCCTACTACAAGGAAGTTCTACAACTCTAAAGATGTTACCTTCATTGAAGAACAACCTTTCTATAGCACTGAACCTCAGGGGGAGAATTTTCAAGAATATCATGCAACATGGAATATTGAGAATCCTATACCTGAGAAAATTCAAGATTCAAGCCCTAAGGACACTGATCAAACTCAAACTCAAACTCACCATGAGAATGATCAGATGACTCAAGAAATACTGAACATCCGTGTGAAAATGCTGAGCCAAGAGATGTTCCTAGTAATGAACCAAGGGATGTTCCTGATAATAACATTATCATATACTCCAGAAAGAGGAAAGCTACTTCTCAACATCCTGAAGAGGATTCTCTTGTGTCTAACAGTACCTCTGACACTTTTGAAGATGATCAATCTTCTGAAGAACAGAGCTCTGAAAAACAAGGGAATTCTTCTACGTCTCAGGACAACGATCATGATTCTGATTTCTCAGAAAGTCATGAAACTTATAACACTATAAATGAGAGTTCCATTGCAAAAGAAAGAGGGTAAGAAGCTGCACTTCTCACCCCATCTACAACTTTGCGTCTTATGATCATTTGACACCTAAGTACCATGCCTTTATAGAAGATTTGGACACTATCCAGGCCCCTAAAAATGTGCATACTATGAAATGTCCAGAATGGAGGAAAGCCATAAAGGATGAAACAGATGCCCTCAACAAAAATGGCACCCGGAAAATTACCAAACTCCCTACTAGAAAAAAACAAGTAATGTGTAAGTGGATTTTCACCATCAAATGCAATGTTGATGGATCTCTTAATAGATACAAGGCTAGACTTGTAACAAAAGGTTTCACTCAATCCTATGGGATTGACTATTATGAAACATTTGCCTTTGTGGTTAAGTTAAAAATCGCATTTGAGTCATAATGAGCATTGATGTGAACATGGATTGGCAACTAAATCATTTGGACATCAAGAATGCATTCTTGAATGGTGACCTTGAAGAAGTATACATGTACTTACCTCATTTTTTGAAAAACTGGGAAGAAAGAGGGAAGTTTGTTGCTAAAAAAGGTCCTCTATGGGTTGAAGCGATCTCCTAGGGCATGGTTTGGGAGATTTACTAAGTTTATGATCAGTCATCGCTTCCATCAATGCCACTCTGACCATACCATGTTCACCGAATCTACTAGACCTGGGAATCTGACCATCCTAGTTGTCTATGTAAATGATATCATTCTTACAGGAAATGATCACATTGAGATCACAGAAATAGAGGCATCTCTGGCCAATGTGTTTGAAATAACAGACCTAGGTAACCTCAAATATTTCTGGGAATGGAAATTGCTAGAAATAAAGATGGCATTTCTATGTCCCAAAGGAAATATACCCTAGATCTTCTAAGAGAAACAAGGATGTTAGGGTGCAAACCAGCTAGCACCCCAGTTCAGCCAGGTCTCAAACTTGGCAAGGAGAAGGATAGCCCTCTTCTAGACAAAGGGAGGTATTAAAGATTAGTTGGCAAACGTATATACATTTCCCGTACAAGGCCTAATATAAGCTTTGCTGTTGGAATGGTCAGTTAGTTCATGCATGACTCTTGAGAGACACACATGCAAGCTGTGGATTGACTCCTCGGATTCCTAAAGAAAAATCCAGGCCAAGGCCTTTTGTTCAAGAAGAATAGCTCAAGAGTTCAAGATCTACAATGATGCTGACTATGCTGCTGATATCACAGATAGAAGATCAATCTCTGGTTACCGCACCTACATCTGGGGGAATTTGGTCACTTGGAGGAGCAAGAAACAGAATGTGGTTTCCAGAAGTAGTGCTGAGTCAAATTTAAGAGCCCTTGCTCTAGGGATTTGTGAAGGCCTTTGGATCAAAAAAACTAATGGCTGAACTTGGGTTTCCTATTCCTACACCTATACAACTTCTGTGACAATATATCTGCTCTTTGCATTGCTGAAAACCCTACTCAACTTGACAAGACTAAACATGTTGAGGTGGACACATTTCATAAGAGAAAAGATTGACAAGGGATATATTCTTTTAAATCATGTTCCTTCCAAAGATCAAATAGCAGACCTTCTTACCAAAGTTGTTAACAATCAAGTCTTTCAACATCTTCACAGCAAGCTTGGATACATTGACATTTATAAACCCAACCTTGAGGGTGAGTGTTGAAATATGTTGTTGTGTTTCCTAATGTTTAATTAGTGTTTGAATGCCTCTTAGATTAGTCCTAATCCTTGTAATTAGAATAGATTGTTGTCAGGACCTTTGTGACCCAGTTGTTACTGTTTCTACTGTTCATAGCCGTTGCAATTCTGCATCTTGTCTTTTCTAGCCATTAGAGTCTTTTCTATATAAACAAAGGACCATTATGTAACTCGATAAGGTTCTTGAATAAGAGTTTGCCATTTTCTCTCTTTTTGACTCTTTTCTACACAAGCCAAAAAAGGGGGTCCAATAGTTTCACAACATAAATTAAGGTGGAAGTGGGTGTAAAGAGGTTTAAATTCACTATCCCATGCACTAATACCATGTTGAATTACTATCTCTCCTAACAACTTAAGTTGTTAAGGATGTGAGTAATTGACGTCTTTAAACACAACGCACTTCAATAATTATCATATTAAAGCTGTAAGCATGTGATTACTCTGCAGTATAATAAAAAGAAACACGTAAAAGGTGTGTCAATTGAAATGAACAAGTATACAAACTTGGAACAAAGAGGTAGAGCCAAGTCGATTGTTGTGCAAATCCAAAACTAAGCCACCATACTTCTGTCCCGAAGATGCAAAAACATGTTGGAGTTTCTCCATTGTGCCATTTCCTGGAAGAAAAGCATCAAATATGTAACTGCTAAAAGAGATGTCACACAAATACCAAGATAGAAAAAATGCTTTAAGTCTAGTTACAAAATGAAATGTCCATATACAAGTTAGAAATTTACCTAACATATTGTGAGAAAGGTCAATGACAGCAATTGTTTTATGTGTCTCTAACGCTTTCAGAAGTGGTGCAATGGAGATATCTTGCAATTCACAATCAGAGACAACCACCTCGTCTTCTGAGACCTAGTTAACAAACGGTCATGGGAGGAGTTGGTATAAGGTTTTATCGAAATAAACAGCATAACTGAGTGGCTTAGTCCTATAATATTTTTGCCTGAAGTCCCACTTACAAAAGCTAGAGAATTCATTTTCCCACCAGCAAAGGACCACAAATTAGCAAAGCTTACCTCTAGATTGTACAACTTCTTGAGAATATTTAGATCAGGCTCTGCAGAGAGCTCCCGGCAGAAATCAGTGTAATACATCATGACAGGCTTTGGTACCCAGGCTGCCACATGTCAACAGATGGGTTTAGCAGCTAGTAGTATGTAGCACATATAAAGCAAACAATGCACCATATAAAAAGGCAAATACATAATGCTAAAGTTCTATATTTTCTCTTACATCGTTTTCATGTTTCTAATAAATGCATATTTCGCATGTGTTAGAAGGATGTTATCAGCCTTATCTAATAGATTGGTCAAAGTAGAGTTTATCCCAAGAGTTTTTAAGTGTTAGTAGTCTTCTGAGGTTTATCTATTGGGTTTGCTTTATAGAGAAGAGATCAGCATAAAGTTATTCGATTCCATGTTTCATTTTGCTATACATCTCTAGCAGCATGCATTTCAAATTGCTATGACAGCATGAATTTCAATGTCTTGAATATTTTAATAAACATTCCAAGAAGCATATGTCGTTTTTGGGCCTGACGTGACACGCATGCTTTGTGCCCCAAAAGTCCAGACATATGAATCACTAAAACAAGTATAGTTCATCAACGTCCTAAATTTTAGCGGGCTAGAATTGACACCCCTCCTCAAGGTTGGTTGTGGATAGAGTAGCAACCAAGCTTGCTTCTCATCTTGAGAGGAACAGTAGAACCCTTTGTGAAGAAGGGTTTGTTGTCATACTATAGGTGGTCAGTTGTCCATGTTAACGTTAACAGCTGGTAGGTTAGAGCTTCATTATGTATAGCCACCCTCATTCATAGCCGGCTTCCCACTGGCTTTGATTCCCTATATATTGTGTAATGTTTTTCATTCAAAGTAATAAGAAAGATTACTTCCTCGTTTCTCTTTTCTGCTTCTCACACTGATAACAAGAGTGATAACAGAGAAATCAAGGTGTTTACAGATGCAGATTAGGAATCATTTGTGACGGACAAGAGGTCTACAACATGCTATTGTACCTACGTTTGGGGCAATTTGGTTACATGGAAAAGTAAGAAACAACCTGTGGTGTCTAGGAATAGTGCAGAAGCTGAACTTCGTACATTCTCCCTTGCGAGAACTTGGACTACCTACACTTAGACCTATTCAGAAAATGTGTGATAATCAATCAGCTATCAACATGGCAGAAAATTTGGTCCACCATGACAAACCAAACAATGTGGAAGCAGACCGACACTTCATCAAGAATAAAGTGGAGGACAAGGAAATCCTACTCAGCATTATATCAACAAAAGAATAGATAGCAGAAATTTTTACTAAGGCAACATCCATACATATTTTTCAAGACCTAAGTTGCAAGCTTGGTTGTTCCAACATCCACAACCAAGCTTGAGGGTTGTGTTAGCTGTTCGATATTAATTTTGTTATTATTTATATGTTTATTGTACTTTATTTTTTCCTTGTTTAGCTGATTGGTTTGTCTCCTAGCCGTTAACGGAAATCCTTTTTCCATTGTTTTTGCATGTTTAAGGTATTTTAAATGGTCTGGGTAGTAATTTAGGTGGGTGTGTATGAAGGTTGACTTAGTCTCCTTTCAACAAGGCATTCTTTTGTATCTATCCAAATTGATATATGAAGTAAAATTCTCTCTTTTCTGAATTCTCACAGAAATATGATCTGCTTGTGTGAACCAAATGAAACACAGTATTAGTTTTGGACTTTTAGCAAAGGAAGATGCAGTTCAAATAACTGAGATAAAGCATAAAAGAAATAATTAAAAAAAAATGCAAAGAGCAATTCAAGTAATAAGACATACCGCTAATCAACACCTCAATGATGCCCGTCTTGACCTTGGTGTCATTAAAAATCAGTGCTGCTTCTGAAGTTTCTAGGGATCTTCCATCGTATGTTATTTGCTGGATGACTGGGACTAATCCTGGTAGGAAAATCAGTCTACATTAGCAAAATTGATAACACTCATGATGATGTAAAGATATACTATGCAATTGTATCACTTCCTCAGCAACGCTGAAATAAGCAGCATATCACAAAGAGTATTAGCTCACAAAAACATTCCCTCAAACTTGAATTTCATTCATATTTATTAGATTTCCTAATCTGTTCTCTCTTTGCATTATGGTCAGTGTGCAAGTATGGTAGATATGCTTTTGGAACCTTATCTTTGGATTTCAAAGTTTTAAAACGGAGTTGAACCAGAAAGTTGGGGCCTTCATTCAACACCACTTTGCAAAACATTATAACAATTTACAGGTTCATCAGTAGAGAATCTGCAGTTAGTTTTGCAGCCAAAAATATCGCAATAGAGCTTCAAGAGGCATCTAAGCCCCCTTTCTTTGCCATTTCCCGAGATTTATGAATGGAAGAACGGAACAAGTTGTCTTCAGAGCAATGGGAATATTATTTAAATAATATAGTATCAATACTAAACAACATATGAGCAAAACTTCGCTAAAAAGTAGGGTGTAGATCACGTGTAACTAGTTGGGGGATGGGAGCAGGACTTTCTTTCGGTATGATAAATGGCATATTTTTTACCAGCTTTGGTTGAGGCACATTGAGGCATTGAGGAGAAAGCCAGGCAGTAAATTCTACACTACAAGTTGCCGATTTTATTGGGGCTGAGAGGTGGAGTTGGCATGTTGGACGAAGAGTGTGGAGCAGCAGAGGTTTATTGCCTTCAACACATGCAGATTTGCTTTGAGCCTCCCACCATGGCCCGCTATGCCAAAACTACGACAAGGAGCTAGCAATCTGGACCGGAAAGGCGTATTCAGGATTCAAAGGTTTGGTTTTCTCCTAAGGCGTTTACTGTTGCTAGTGTGTTACAGCTGCAAGTGGAGCCTAGAGAGGAGGTAAGCTGGTGAAGGGTTTTGATAGTAAGCCTGTCCCAAGGTTTGCTTTTGTTATTCTGTTGGTTTGTAAAACAGGTTGAATACATAGGACGGATTGATGTAGTGGGGTTTAGTCTCATGAGGTAGATGTGTTATGTGTTTAGAAGAGCTAGAAACCCATGGTCATCTAGTCTTTATCTGCTCTTAACAAATTTAGTTGAGGTTGTGTAGAATTTTAGAGTAGAAAATAATACTTTTATTGACGATTCAACTGAAATACAAAACTCTGAATAAATAGGGCCTATGGCCGATCTACTAGGGCTTACAACCGACTGCTATAGCTTGGAGAACAAGTTAATGACAAAATACATAATAATAATAATAATAAAACCCTACGGCTGATATCGCGGACCTAAGGCTGAAATAACCGACTTACTTCCAACAGGTTGTTAAGTTGTTGAAGGATGAGTTTGCGCTACTTCTGTGTTATTGAGCTGTGTGCAGGCCCATAGACAATACAGTTTTATAATTATGATTATGTTTTTATTTTCTAATACTTAGTATCATATAGGGCTAAGTAGGTTATGAGTATTTACAGTTGACTAGTGGAGGCTCCTATAATTCAGGAATCGATTGTCCACTGGGACTTATGTGGCTTTTGTATTGTGTAACTGTGACTCAGAAGAAGAAATAATAAGACAAGTGTATTTCGTTTCGTAAATGCTACATGGTATCAGAGCATGCTTCTTAAACCCTAAGGTAGAATAAATTTCAAGGCAGCAATGACATGCGAAAGGAGCAGTGCCTCATCTACTCCAACAAGGAACCCTTACCCCTCTAGGAGGATTTGGAACTATTACTGGATCAGATACTCTTCACTAGAGAGGAAAACCCAACAAACAAATCCTCCTCTTTCTTACTTACTACTCGCAAGCTGTTTGGGAAAACTACCTTGAATTGGCCCAGACAATCAAGCTTGCAATCGATGGTGAGGCAAACTAAAGCATCTGACAAGGGCAATCAAAAGACCAGCAACTAATGACCCGTTTTCAATACATTGTCCTGCTAAAACATTCAACTGCTTTGGTGGAGCATCATACACATACAATGAGCTCTACATTGCCCCAGCCCCATTCTATGACATTCTGATGTGATGCAAAATGGAACTATCTAAAAATAATGCCGACCAAGCTTTCTTACCCTTTGCTCGCTTTTCAAAATGGAGTTGTAGGAAATACAGGCAAGCAACTTCAACCTTCATGCGCTCTATGCTGAGATTATCTTCAAGGGTGCAAATACACGGTTGCACGTGCAATATATCCCCATTTATTTTGACAAGAATATGGTCCTGCAATTGAAAATTTGGAAAAGTAAATTATTCGAGCTCCTGTTAAATACTAAGACAAATTTGGAAACATAATGTGAACCTTAACAATAGCCTGCCCGCTAATTAAGAGTCCACAAAAATGTGCGCTTATGCCATGAAAAGGGAGTTCTTGTATACATATATCAGCATTTCTATGCTGACAGTGAGTTTTACCGTGCTTATGATATTGTTCCTTTCAAAGTAGAGATTTACATTCGTACAAGTAGAGATAGTCAGGGCTTGTGGTAAGCAAAAGGCATATAACTTTTTGAACGTTTAGAAAATATGTGTAAATAAATGTATATTCTAATCAGTATAATTTCATGGGATCCTATGCCTATATATAGGCTGTACTTGTAACCCGTTTACAGTAGAATAAGAAGCAATTCTCTCTTGTCAAAAATCGCATGGTATCAAAAAATCCTGGTTCATTCATTTTCAGTGTTATTGAAACATGGCTACTTTTAGCACAGTCTCTTCCTCTTCAACAGAGGTTTCCTCCGGTCCACAACTCAATTCAACTGGTCCATCTATTGCAACCTCTCATAAGTTGAATGGACACAATTATCAACAATTGTCCTGTAGGAAGATCGGAATTAAATTTAGCTATTGTCTTGTTTTTAACTTTGTGTTGTTATATTTAAGTTGTTGTACAGCTGTGAGTTATACATTTTACACAATTCAGGTTGTCAGGTTGTTAGGTGATAGAGGCCATAGTTTATTGTGTGATTTCATCCTTGATTGATTTGATTTGATTGTAAAGAAAGAGAACATTCTCTTAATTTATATCAGTAGAGTTATGAAGTATCTGTAATAATCTCTCAACGTGAATAATAGAAAAACATAATAAACTGAAAACCAAATAACAACCTAACAAACTCCTTATTTAAACAAAGAAACAGTTGCCTACACCTATCTATCAAAAACTGAATAAATTGAACTATTATCTAAACAATTTTGAGGATTATTTACAACACATTCATTGGGTTATACGCATATATATAGGACGTACTGAACCTACTTACAGCAGAATAAGAATCAATTTTCTCCTCCTAAAGAATTCCAAAACGAACAATGCCAAAGTGTAAACAAACATTATAAATATGCTTACACAGCTACCATGGCATGACCTTAAAGATGTTAGGGCCAGATATGTTGTGGTTATTAAATATGTTCCCATAGGCATCAATGTCCATTTTGCAGTCATTCAAGCTACTTGAGTTTTTGCACTGCTTGGCAAATTTTGAGATTCTAGATCTCTCGAACAAGAACTGCCTTCATGATTCACGACACCACAATCACTGGTAGTGGATTTTGACACCACTGGTGAATAACCCTGCCAAGCCAATCAACCCACACACATAAAAGTAAGAAGGACTTATCACCATAAATAAATTAATCGCTTACCTGCAAATGAGCAGGACTACCATGGATGTTCCTGTTCATAGCTGCAAACCCGATGAAAAGGTCAGTCCTAGCATATGAAAACGATAAAGCAGAACTAAAATGATGATTGACCCACATCCATTTGAAGTTGCCACATCTTCTACATGGAGGCCATTCGCCACTCCCGTGGAGTTGTGTTCCTCGTCATCTTTGCACTCATCATCAGAGAGGACGAGGCGAACACGTTTGCAACCGACTGCCAGACTACCAGTAGACTTAGATTTGCTCATGGGTGAGGAGTCCATTTGCTTTGAAGTACTTGCAGATGCTTCAGCAGCAGTTCGTATCTTTTTGAAACTTTTACCAGGACGGAGGAATGATACTAAAGGAGAGTTTTCATTCAAGTCATCCGCAAAAGCTTGAGATGTTGATGTTGAAGAATGTGACAGTACATTGTTCTCAGAAGATCCTCTGTCATTAGACATATCAGGGGACTGTTCATCTGTCTCTGTTTCTGTTTCAGAGCAATGGTTCTCACGTGCAACTTTTGCTTCCATCTCTTGTTCAATTGAGACCTTAAGTTTGTTGATTGATGATTGCAAGCTCCTAAACAAAAACTTACGTCAGGAACAGAAAAATCATATTATTATGGGGAACGAAAATATGCAAGAACACAGATGCAGACATTAAGGATCCAAATGCAACTCCACGCTAACATAACAAGGATAAACAAAACCTAGTTCTTCTAGATCTCATTAAAAGTGTCAAACGTCATATTCATCAGAAAGATCAAATTCAGTGACCAAAGTATATGCTATATTATACTTTTTTACCCACCTTGCCTGCTCAACATTGTCAAATCTGATCATTTGACTGTAGTGCATATTTTCTAGAGCAGATAACTGGATAGAAGGTAGTTTGGCTTCAACAGCAGTCCTGGTGCAAAAAAATACAGTAACAACAAATCAAATTCATTCAGTAAGACAACATATTCAACAAGTATTAAGTAGGCAAGTCTTCAAACTTCAAGTAACTATGGCATTGTAAGAGATAAAATATAGATCACTATCGTCTTACATAAATCACCATTACATCCCCTTTATGGGAACCAGAAAAGCACACAAGTCTAGATTTTCTTTTCTAGAAAACCACAACTCTGATCATGAAAAAATGTTTCAGTGTGCAACAACAGCCAGTGGAATAAACTGTTAGTTATACTTAACTGCATAATTGTTCAAAGTTATAAAGATCTGCTGGAATCTTTGGAGGAGGAGGGGGGGAGAAAAGATGTTTAGTAGCTAGTTAGCAGAAAAGAAAGGGTGAGAAAGGCAAAAAAAAAAAAAAAAGTATACTGTGTTTGGATAACAATGGAAAGAAATGTTAAAAATAAATTATTAAGAATAACAGTTCCAATCCCAACATTTTGGGAGTATGTCCCATCTGCAATTTTAACGCGTTTAAATTATGGGAAAGGTTTGTGTGTTACAAATAAATTACCAACATTAATCATGTGGTCCGAGGCTCCGGAATCAACCACCCATGGCCGTTTATGGCCACCGATCTGTCCACTCTCTGTAGCAGCCATTGATGCTTGGCTGATTGGTGCCTCGGTTTCCTTGGACAGCAGCTGCAACAAGGCATCCAGTTGCTCCTTGCTGGGGAGGCTGATTTGAGGATTTTCCTCTGCCTTAGCAATCTTGGCTTGCCTTTCTTTAAAGCCACCAGGTCTTATATTGTCATTTCCAGCATTCGAATTTTCAGGTTTGCCATGTAGTTTTGCAAATCTCCCTTGTGTGTCCAAATTTTTTTTTTCAGAAGTTGCACCAAGGCTTTTCTCCCTTGTCTTTATTTGATTTTTTTTTTGCAATGAAAGCTGCACTTTCTGGGGCTTGAACAGCCCCCATCATTAGCTTGCGTCTGCTCTTCTCTTGGTAGACTTTAGAGAACATTGCTTTGATGGTGGGTAAGGGCTTTGTCCTAAGGGTCCTACCTCTTACCCCATCCAATTCTTGGTTAAGTCCAATAAGGAACTTAAAGATCCTTTTTTGTTCGGAGAAGTCTGTGTACTTTTTTGCATCCTCCTTACAGTTCCAATCAAACTCCTCAAAGGCGTCAATTTGTTGCCATGACCTTGACAGAATGTTGAAATACTTTGACATTCATGTCACCCTGCTTAATGTCTTGGAGCTGCACTTCAATTTAGTATAGTTCAGAGGAATTATCCTTCATGGAATACATCTCTCTTGCGGCAACCCAGATTTCGTAGGCAATTTCATACATCAGGAAGTCCTCACTTATTTCAGGGGTCATTGACACAATCAACCAGGACATCACCAAGTTGTTTTTGCGTTCCATAGCCTGAATTTTTTATCATCAGACTTTGGTGGGATTGCAGTTCGGGTGAGATATTCATCCTTTCCACGACTAGTGATGAACTTCTTCACGCACCTTGACCATTGCAAATAGTTTGACCCATTTAGTTTACGACCGGAAATGGTCACTAGGATCGATTCCATTTCTCTAGACCCTACCCTGTCAGCATAAGCTTTTGGGAAAGATGGTAGTTCAACATGGTATCAGAGTGAAAGGTCCTAGATTCAAACCCTGCTCCAAGCACAATTTTCCCAAAAAAAAACTATAGTTACAAGTGTTGGGCCTATCTTCTTTCTTATAGGCTCACACGGGCCTCTCTCCATTCTTATAGGCTCACACGGGCTCTCTCCCCTCTTATAGGCCCACACTTGAGGGGCGTATTGAGATATAATGTTAACTATCTACCTAACCATCAGCTGAAGCTTTTGGGAGAGATGCTCGTTAACTATCTACCTCCCCATCAACTTAAACTTTTGAGGGAGATGGTAGTTTAACAGGCTGCTGGGTTTATATCAGTTGTCATTGCAGTTCCGACGAAAACGACGGAGAGAAAGAATGAATAAAATGGAAAGAATGAGATGATTTAGATGATCGTAGTCTCTGATACCATGTGAAATTTTTAAGAAAAGAAATGCGGTATTTCCTACAATTCAGAACAAAGGATACAAGAATTTATAGTTGCTAGACCTATCTATATAAGGTAATCACTAACAAATCAATCAAATCGGCTGAAAAAGGAAGAAGAATGAATAAAATCTCCAAGAGAAGGAAAGGCAGCTCACATTGTTGACCTATTTCGAAATTTAAAAAACAGAACATTTCCTACTTTAATTGTGCTCTGATTTTTGCGTTAATTTCGCCTAATAATTTTAGCATACTTGACTGATTTTCCAACACATCTTCAAGTGGAAGGATACACTGATGCTGATTAGACTGGTTCAATGCCAGATAGAAAGTCTACCACGGGTTTGAAAAATTGATCACTTGGAAGAGTAAGAAGCGGTCTGTGGTGACAAGATCGAGTGCGGAAGCAGAATATAGAGCCATGGCCATACTTATAGTGAGCTAACGTGGATCAAATATTTCCTAGAAGAAATTGGGTTTCTTGTCAAAAGTCCACTACCTTTACATTGTGATAATCAAGCAGCTATCTATATTGCCTCTAACCCGGTGTTTCATGAGAGAACAAAGCATATCGAAGTGGATTGTCACTTTGTAAGAGTTAAAATTATAGCTAAAGAAATTTGCACTCCATGCGAGCGGTTTGGGGATCAGTTGGCCGATGTGTACACTAAAGTGTTGGATGGAAGTCGTCTGAAGTTCATTTGATCCAAGTTTGGCATGTTGGATATTCAAGCTCCAACTGGAGGGGGGGTGTTAGAGATTATTATTATTATTATTGCGTATTACTGTTATTGTGTAATGCCTTAGGTATTTGTGTTATGTCTTAAGTCAGCTATTGTTGAGTGTGGCCGACTTAAGTGTATTGGTGAGTAAGTTAAGGAAAAAGCCTATTAGGCCCATTAGGGTTAAGTGTCTTGTAATTATGTCTCTATATAAAGTAATGAAAGTTTGGAGGGAGTAATCAATTCGATCCCCTCAGTAAATTATTGTACTGTGTTTTCTAACATATAAAAATAAAGAAAAGTAACGGCAAAAGAAAAAAGAGCTTCATGTCATCAACTATTAGACTATGACACAAAAAACTGAGAAAAGAAAGGACATGAGAAAAAGAGAACAGAATAAGGTCGAAAAATCATACGAAAGTTGCATGCTTGTGAGTGTGAGTTTGATGTTTTACGTCTAAAAAATTAATCTCGCTTTCCTTGCCGAGACGGTCACTTTTTCTCGCCTAGGCTTCGCCTCACACTTTGGTCGCCTAGCTCATGTTCCAAGCGGTTGCCTAGGGCCTAAGTGCCGCTTTAACAACAATGACAGGAAGTGATAAACACGGCATCTCTCAGTTCAAGGAGTTTCTCAGTTTGAAATTCCAATCCATACCAAGGACCTTGGAAAACTCCGTTACTTGAAATAAAAGCCGCCAGGTCAAGCAGGGGTATTGTGTTATGCCAAAGAAAGTATGTTCTTGACCTCTTATATGAGATGATGCTTGGAGGAAGACCGGTGGATAATCAGAAATTGTTAACATATCTGGGGGCGGTCCTTGATTCCCCTGGTAAGTACAAAAATTGGTTAGGAAACTTAATTACCTAACTATTACCAGACCGGATAGCTCTCATCGGTCAGTGTCGTAAGTTAGTTCCTAAACACTCCAAAGAAGCCTCATTGGTAAGCAGATATGCACATTGAAAAATACTTAAAGCTACTTCAGGTTCTAGAATCATTTGTCGACCAAATGGCATCTCAGAGTTGAAGAATATACATGTGCATAATGGGTTGGGTCACCTTCGAACATGAGGTCAACTTCGGGCTATTGCACATTTCTGGGAGGAAACTTGGTGTCATGAAAAGGCAAAAAGTAGGTTGTAGTAGAAATATCTAGCACGCAAGCTGAATACAGAGACATGGCTCATACGTGTACTGAGTTAACATGGATCAAACATATCTTAAAAGAAATCGGGTACCTGTTGAAGGCCCAATTCCATTATATTGTGAGAGCCAAGCTCCTCTTTATACTGCATGTTGCGTCTAATCCAGTGTTTCCAAAAAAGGACAAAGCATATGAAAGTTGACTCCCATTTTGTTTGTGATAAGCTCATGACAAAAGAGAATCATACACCGTTCATCCAAACATAGGATCAACTAGCTTATATGTTCAATAAAGCATGTTCGGGGGTCATCTTAGGTTTATTTGTTCCAAGTTGGCATGTATGATATTAAAGCACCAACTTATGCACCGCTTAAGGAGTGTAAGAAATATAGTGATCCGAGACTTCAAAGACAAAGGGCCTCGAACATCAAAGTGTGGAGAGTGATCCAAGGTTTTGAGGACTTGAGGCCTCGGGCTTCAAAGTATAGAGGTGTCGCAAAGGGTGACCAGGTCTCCAAGTTGTATTACTTTCTCCAAGTTGTATTACTTAGGCACCAGATTGTCATAGTCCAATATACTTGAACAAGAGGAAAAGAAGGGATAGGTGAATGTACAATCCCATTGTTATGTTTACCGTGTATTTCTTTACCTACCAATTCCCAATTAAGTCGCAGTCATTGTAAAAATAACACAAGAGCATGAACCACAAGGACATACCTGTAGGCCTCTTGAAAAGCATCATAAGCCCCTCTCCAATCACCATCAGAATCCAGAATATCTCCTATGTCAATCTTTGCTAATGCTTGCCCCTGAAATCACATTTTTTTCATAGGCAACATGTCTCTTTTAAGATAGTATGATTATAAGAAGATTACCAAGAGTCAGGGCAAACGACACATTCCAAATGAATCATCATTCTATAGTTTCACATAGCAATGTCCATGAGCACGTATCAAGATTATTACATTTTTATGTTACATTACAATTTGGTTATATGTATCCCATATGCATCTGGCACCACTTATACCAACCCCACAATAGGAAAAAATCAAAAATTAAAGATGACTCTTGCCAAATGCCATTAAAGATGGGACTTCGATGGCGAATTGGTAATGGAAACCAGGTAAAGGTGTTTTCGGACCCATGGCTCGTTGGAGCTTCAGGATTCTTAATTCCCTCAAACCTACCAAATGAAGCATGTGTTGACATTCTAATCGATAATAGCAGAAGACAATGGAAGACTTATGCACACAAACTCTTGCATGTCAAAAACTCGGGGAGTATAAAGAGACGGCACCAAGGCAGCAAACAATAAGATGCCTCGTTTATGTAAGACCAATTCATATAAAACAGAAGCAGTAAATGGGAGAATCTTTGATATTGCTGTGACATATGTAGTGGAGGTATGTCAAAATTATGCAATCTCTCTTGCAAAAGAGCCTGTGGTAGTAGACTAAGAAGGATGATAGGAAGTTTAAAAGCTAAAAATGTGCTTGAGAAAGAGAAAAGGAACGCAGAAGTTGGATTAACAAGGGACTAGTTATAAAATCGTACATGATGCTAGAATTATTTAGTAGGTCATGAAAGGCAAAATGCACTAATATACTCAGTTTTGTATAAACGTTATGATAAAGCACCCAATATAGCACACATCCAAACCAATGAAATTATAAGAATGTTTTTTCTACCAAGACTACAAGATTCTTACTATCATTGTTTGGCCATGTTTTAATTCATCTTGTTTCCGTACCAGTTGCAAGACATGGGCTATAAGATGTTAAGCTCATAAAGTAGAAGGGAATCTACTATGCAGAGAATATAGATAGATACCTCTAGATTTCCAATTAATTTGTATGCATTCCAACTCTTCATGTACCACTTGAGGGCTTTCTTGAATTTTCTGAGCTTCTCATATGACTCTCCAACGGCTAGAAATGAATCAGCCAATTTTTCTTTATCACAAAGTTCCCCAGCTATCCTCTTCTTCTTTTTGGCATATTCTCGATGCTAGCACAACATATGTATGCAAAATTACCGACACTCAGTAACTTTTTTCATGATGCTGTTCAGTAGCTCTTAATATATGCCAGATTATAGGACAAAAAGTCAATGAATGTGTGAAGCACTAAACTCGATGGTCTCCCACATTGTGGACAACAGAAGAATGTTTCGAAAAATGTTTAGTACTCTAAACAACACATGATGCTGAGTCATTCAACAGATCAATACATCACTTAAGACAAGCCAATTTCTTTCAACTCTATGTTGCATTGAAGAATGCAGCATTCAATATCAATCAGACAAGCAGGGCCGGTCCTGAAAAAATTTAGGCCTGCGGCTAAGTCGAAAATTAGGCCTTTTAGTTCAAATTTTTTTCAAAAACATAGCTACAAAATATTACTTCAACATAGCATTTTTAACATCCGTACATACAAAATCCAGTTCATTGATGATAGCCTCAAAACATATTTAAAAAGTATACATATGCGTTGTATGTCTATAATTTAGTCATTGTAATTCTTTTTTGGACCTATATCAACTGAAGTAAATCTTTTTTTGGGTCAACTAATTTTTTGGGGCCTGTATTAACACCTTATATTAGGTTAGATTAGATTGGATCTACACAGATTTTTTATTATTGCGAAACATGTATTTTCGGGCCCCCGAAATTATTAGGCCTTAAGCGGCCGCTTCCGCCGCCTACTAGAAGGGCCGGCCCTGCAGACAAGCTTTGCAAAGTCAGGTTTGATATATGAAGGCCAATACTAATAGAAGAATTTGCATGATCAAATTACTAGTCAAGTATGTCTGGAAGAACTAGTAGCAAGTATACACTGCCAGGCAACATTTTCACTAAGAAATTCAGCAAGAGTAATTACCTTCAGCCATGCAAATATAAGGCTTGACTTCTCGATTAATCGATCAAGAGATGCAAGTTGTTGCAGAAGACACTTTCGTTCACCAGTTGTGCCGCTAGCATTTTCCATATTCCTAGCCAGTTTTTTCAGGTGCTGCTCTTCTTTCTTTATATCATCCATTACTTTTGTTGCTTCTTTAACCGTCTCAATGTTCTGATCAATTTGTTTAACTAATGCATCCTCATCTTCCATGGATTTTGCAAGATCAAGTGCTTTTTTATAACACTTTATTGCCTCGTCATACTTTTGAACTTTGTAGTATAACTCACCAAGATTGATGTAACCCTTTGCCTCCCCTTGGCAGTGCCCGATTCTCCTGCAAATGTTAATATCTTTTGTGATGTGCTCTTCTGCTTTATCCCATCTCCTAGCCATCATATAAACATTCCCAAGATTGTGATGAAGCCTACTACGCCCGTCATCATTCTCAATTACTTCTTCGTCGTCGCAGATCTCTAAGCCTCTAGTGAGAATTCTTTGAGCTTCTTCCAAGTTATCCATATCCATTTCTAACATTCCAAGGTTATTATGGGCATCAACATACTCCTTAACAAAGGAAAATTTGGCATATTGTGTGTTCTTTTTCAAAGTTTCAACCAATCCCATAGCTAACTTGAAGTACTTTTTGGCATTTCGAACTGATGAATGGTCATTTTCGGAATTCAAAAACATTTCATGATATGTTCGACCAAGTTGGGTGCTGGCTCTTTGTTGCTCAACCAGGTCGTTCATATCCTTTGCGAGCTCCAAATGTTTTTTCTGTAACACCAGAAAAGACCAAAAAAAAAACATAAAGCAGGAAGACCAAACAATACACGGACCTGGTGTACTAATAACAAGATTATGCATCTGAAAATAACAACTGAAGAATGACATCTTTTTGCAGAGGATGTCGCTGTAAAGATCAAACGCAGAATAGATATGCAGCTCCGACACAATACCCAGAAAAGTTAGTAGAAGTTGAAACGAAGACCAACAGGATATTCTACTACCACGAAAATGGAATATGTTCCTTCAATAAATTACATTCTCCGTGCACTCTAGAACTAGTGAAATGTATCAGCTTTTTTGTCAAAATTGATTCCGGTAGAACCCAAGGCTCGAATTACCACACAAAAACAAGACAACCCACACAGGTAAGTGAAAATCCAAATCCAAGAATGTAAGACCAGCAACATACAAAGTAGAAAAAGGCGTCAAACTCTGTTAACTAAGTAACTAGTCAAAATCTCTACCTGGAAGATCAGAGCATCTTGGTAATTCTGAAGGCGGAGATGAAGTTCACCTAGGGATTGACAGGTGGGAAGCAGCTGTTTCTCCGGCAAGTACTTGGTAGAAATTTCGTGATCCTTTCTTAACCAAAACAGTGCCTTTACATACTCCCCGCGATTCTTCAATAAGTGGCCGATTGCATTGGCCCACCGCGCCTCCTCCGCCCTATTCCCCTCTGACTCTGCCTCCTGATACGCTCGTTTTGCTTCCCGGAGCTGATCCGCATCGTTCTTCCTTGGCATTTGATTGACGATTACTACAGTGCGCCTGTGTGTGCGAGTGAAAATTGAAGATTTTTTCCGACACGTTTTCTTTTTCCCGACCGACAAGAGGCTATGGAAATAGTCAGTGTTTAGCAACAGAAGACTTTTGCATTTGACAGAGCTGGTTTTCGCGCTCTTTTCTTCTATTCGCGGGAATTAATTCGGAATTTACTTTGTTGTGAAATATCATAATTACCATATCGGAACATTATTACTTAGGGGTTTTATTCACCCCATTTCTACTAGTAACACCCGTTATTTGATTAATTTTTTTCATTTCTACACACCATAATTTTACTTATTACACCACACAAAAATAATAAAAAAATACACTTTAGTCCCTAAACTTTTTGAAACTCTAAAACAACCTACTTATACATACATATACACAATTTAACTAACCCACCCACCCCTTATTCAAATCATTTCCCTCCCACCCCTTATTTAGTTTATAAGGTTTTGGAAAGAAAAAAAAAAAACAAAAATCGGAGCAGAAAAAAAAAAGAATCGGACCATAGAATAAGGGGAGAAGAAGAGGAGAAGAAGGGAAGAATCGTAAAAGGTATGTAGATTATTGTTAGATTGCAATGGGTAATCATGGGTAGTTGAAATCGGGTTACACAAGTGATTTTATGGTGGTTTATTTCCATTTTATTGCATTTTCCGGCCGTTTTCCGATGATACAGTCGGGGAAGATGGACCGAGATGGAAACGTCACCCAAACTGTCGCTCGTAGTCTTGAACCAACGTCGGCCAGACCGACGTTTAGTCAATGATGTTGAAATTAGGGTTATTACATAAATGCCGGTGTGGGTGGCGTTCTATGTTATTGGGGAAACGTTGGTATGGGTGACGTCGAAGCAACTATATCTCATTTGGGATTCTTCTGTAAAACGTCACCACTGGTAGCGTTCCTTGTACATGAAAAACGTCAGCTTGGGTGACGTTTACACGATTATTTTCTATTATGCTTCTTCTGTAAAACGTCACCCTCGGTGGCGTTTCTGGGGCATTAGAAACGTCACCTTGGATGACGTTTCTACACAAAACAATTGCTACAAATTTGTTAAGTCTGGTTTGTGTCCAGTCTTTACTACCCTTCAATTAGTCTATCAGATGAGTTTGTTATATCCCTAAGTAACACATGTATATGAGTTACTATAGCTTTGAATGAGTTTAAACCTGTTTATCAAACTAGAGTTTATCTAGATTTGATTACGTGCCTAAGTAACAACTTAGTATGCGTTTATCTAGCTTTGAATTCTTATATGAGGTTTATAGCATGTAATGTTGTTTATCAAACTAGAGTTAATGTTACATTATATGATGTTTATGGCATGTAATTGAGCTTTGTTTATATATGTTCAATTTCTTTGTTAGTTGATTACTTCATTTGAATGGCAGTTCATTTTTTATCTCGTGTGTAGGAAATTATGACTAAGACGAGGTCTGGTAAGACTGTAACCTTTGCAGATGAAGGTACCGCAAAGGATCAAGGTGATGCGGAAGCACCGCCCGAAGTTCAAGTTCAGCCTAGTATAGTTTCTGAACATACACAGGTGGGATATCAAAGAACTCGGAAACGGAAAAAGAAGATGCAAGCCGAGATTGCACAAGGTCATCGGCCAACTGAGGCTGAATTAGGTTAGACAGTTGAGGGAGTTGAGACAGTTGCAACTTCTAGTGCCGGGGCCACTAGTGAGACAGTTGATGGAGTTGAGACAGTTTGGACAGTTCAGATAGTTGAGAGAGTTGAGACAGTTCAGACAGTTGAAGGAGTTGAGACAGTTCAGACAGTTTTGGGAGTTGAGACAGTCCAGATAGTTGTAGATTCTAGTATTGGGGCTACCACTAAGTTAGTTGAGACACAGTTGGGAGTGCAAGCCCCTACAGTGACAGTTGAGACAGTTGCTGCTTCAAGTGCCGGGGCCACCACCGAGTCAGTTGAGACAATTGAGACAGTTGCAGATTCTACTGTTGGGGTTGTTAGTGCGAGGCCATCAACGGAGGCATCAGTTGAGGCTTCTGGTACTGTTGGGGGGCTACAGGCATCAGTACAAAACAGCCATCCAGTGCTCAGGAAGCCGGTACAGCCGGGGTCACTACATCCGGGGCCAGTACAGGACATGCATCCGGCAGTGCCGAGGCACCGACAGAGGCAGAACCAGCCGCAGCTAAGTGATTAGAGTATGACAGTGACGATGGTGTCATGGTAGACATCGATATTTTGTTGGGGAAGGATTGGGAAGAGCATGTTGGTTATGCGTTGTTTAATAAGCAAAATGTACGATATTTTTTAAGTTGTTTAATTTGATCGAATTGTTTTAAACTTATATTCTTTTCATTTCATATATATAACTTTATATTCGTACCGTGCATTTGAACAGGACCGAGGTATAATTGGATGTAAGAAGTACACATCTTCCCGTAAGTTGTGGAAGATTGATGTAGAATGTGAAGAATTCAAGGCAAGGTTGAGAGCTAATCCATTGTACAGTCTGGTACAGTCTTCAAACGGCCAAGCCAATCGTGTGGTCGTCAGTGCTTTTGTTGAGAGGTGGAATCCGGCAACAAACACCTTCCACTTGCCATTCGGTGAGATGATGATCACAATAGACGACAATGGTCGTGAACTTTGAATTTGCAAAAGAGGATAACCCAGTTTCATTTGTTCACGAGTTGTTAGGGATTCCAATAGATGAAGTGTCAGAGGAGTTAGGACATGTTGGTGGACTACGAGTGTCTAAAAGCCGGCTGAAGAACAACCTTGCAGGTAGATGCGGTGTAAGAAGTAATACGGATGAGGGATCCAATACAGGTCAGACTACACCGATCATTACTGTGGATCAAGCTGTGCGCGGATTTTTGTTGTACCTGCTTGCATGTACTTTGATTCAAGACCGCAGTGAAGATAAGATAAACATAGCTTACCTTCATTTTCTATGGGATCTGGATAAGGTTGGTGAGTGGGCTTGGGGTGCTGCTACGCTGGCAAATCTGTACCGGCAACTATCGAAGGCTTCTAGGAACAATACTGTTGGAGTCTCTGGATACATGATATTGCTAGAGGTAACACTTGCTATTTAAATGTTTTATTTGTGTATATTTCAATGCATACACGACTGTTATGTAATATGTGTTTTATAGGCATGGGTGTATGAACACTTCCCAGCATTGTGACCTCCGACGAACACAAACTTCAATGAAAGGGAGATGGTACGGTCATTGAAGTGGAAACCTTTTACTGGAATTAACGATCATGTGGCATTGTCATCGTTAAGGCATTTGAGAGAGGACTTAGACTTGATGGAGGCACGAGATGTAAGATAATAGCTCGTTTAGTTATACTTAAGCATTTTCCATCTTGCATTAACTAAGATAATAGCTCATTTAGTTATACTTAAGCATTTTCCATCTTGCATGTTGTTTGGGATGCTTATCGGCAAGTAAGAACGGTGCCTGATAACGACGTATGCTGGTTTTATGGTTGCATAAGGACACTGGACATTGAAGAGGTGTATCACCCAAACCGTGTCGTCCATCAGTTGGGTCATGTCCAATCCATACCTCAGTCACCGATTCCTCCAAAAGCGTCACATTGAACCGGGAAGGTGAAACAATACAACGTCACCCACGAATCACGTGACGATGACTTCATTCATTTTGCGAATCATCTAGTAAATAAGGATCAAAGAGTGGGGAAAGCGATGTTTGATTGGAAATACACGCCTAATTACATGAACTGGTATCGAGGTGTTATCGTACGTCGTCTGACTGGTGTGAGCAAAAAGAAGCAATGAGGTTCAAGAGAGGTTTGACCATACCAATTTACTAATATACAATCAGTTGTGTTTTTGAGATTTCAACGTCATTAACGTTTTTTCTATTTTACATATAGGATGAGGCAAGCAAGGCTATGGGTGTTGATGTTGTAGGAGATGCGATTACGAATGCGTCAAAGAAGAACAAAAATGATTTAGTGAAGGTGTTTCAAATGGCATTCGAGTTTCAAACTACAGATGTATGTACTCAAGATGTTGAAGGTGTCGGTGTCAAATCCGAAGAATCTAGTTAAGTAGAAGTTGAACGACCGAAGAAACGTCCAAAGACCACAAAAAAGAGATAGTTTCCTTAGGTCTTTGGTACATTTAATGAATATTTGTAGTTTTCATGTCAGTACTTCATTTGGCGATTGGTGTTTAGATTTCATGTACTTTTACTTGGTCTTTGGTGTTAGGATTTTTACTTTGGTATTGTTGGTTTGTGGATTTGATTTGGATTTGTGAGTTGGTATTCTGTTAGTACTTTCATCCCTTGTGATTTTGGATTTCATCCCCTTTGATTTTGGATTTGTGAGTTGGTATTCTGTTAGAATGACAAGCTCAAGTTGCTTATGTTCCTTGAAACGTCAGTTGTACTGACGTTTCTTGTTCACCTACAACGTCATCAAGGATGGTGTTTTGAGGAAACAGAGACTGCATGGATCTATTCCATCTTTTTCTTGCAACGTCATCCTTGCCGATGTTGTTTTATCAATACAAACATCACTGGTGGTGGCGTTGTGAGGAAACAGAGTGGTCATGGCTCTGTTGATGAAATTTCTTGAAACGTCAGTCACACCGTCGTTGCATATACCCTAGGAACGTCCCTGTGGTTGACGTTTTGAGGTTTTTTTGGTACAGAGAGTCACATAAAAATCTGATGTTTTTGTTCTAAAAATGTCACCCTGAGGAACGTTGGTTCACCACTAGGAACGCCAGCCGTGGTGGCGTTCTTTGTCACAGAACCAACATTTTTCCCTCGGTTAACACACAATCAGACCATAAAATTGCACCAAATACCACACATTTCAACAACAAAAACATCGATATTACTAGCACACTTCACAACAAAATAGACATAATTCATCAACATAGATCAAAATACATCAAAGTAGCTACAAAGTATGATCTAAAAATACTACAAAGTAGATAAACGTAGCTCAAAAGTATGATCTAAAAGTAGCTCCAAAATATGATCTAAAAGCAGCTCAAAAGTATGATCTAAAACTTCATGCTTAGGCACTCGCGCGCTTCCAAATCAATATTATTCCCCATCCATGGATCCTTGACCACATCATGCCATAAACAGATCCTATGTTGATATATTTCATACCATTCTTTTGCTTCCAACGTCCGAACGTTATGCCAAACCACGTTACCTTAGGTATTGGACAAGTATCTTTCAAAATCAAACGAACAAAATGGCTACCATTGCAAAAACCCATCCATATATGGTTAGGTGGCCAAACCGAAGGTTTTTTCTTACCGGGAAGGAAAGTTTGGTTTCTGTGCGATGTAGACAATATGCCTAGGGACACACCATATGCGTTGCACACAGCACAACCAAGGAAACTGTCATAATACTTCTCCTCTCCGCACCCTCCATCTTCATGATCAAGTGATAACATGCATTTGTCGTAGACATATTGTTGTCCATCAAATAAGTCCACATAATGATCCTTGTTTGCCATCAGTTCTTGTTGTATTGTTTTTCTCACCTGTGGCCATGAACTCTCTTCAAGCCCTATTTCGTGTGCTATTATTCTAAAGCCACAATTTCCATCCGGAGTGACATTAACCATTGACGAATTGTGCTCATGAACATTTGGTGGAAAATATTTAAGATACCTCTGTATGTATCCAACGGTATAAGATATAGCCATCGAAACCTTTGCACGTTTGGATGGTGCCCGAGTACTTGGAGATTTTATCTTTTTGTCAGAAAAAACTGAATGTATGTAGGACCTCAGATCTGTACAAAGCAGATCTTTGTGCAGCGGATGGATCACGATCTATAAACTACATATCATAAACAAAGGATCTAAACTTACTAGAAGGGGATTTATATCTACTTACCAATAGTTGAATGAGTAGCCACAATCTTCCAACGTGTTCTCCAAACGGCGGTTGGTGGACACCGACCCTTGGAATTGAAACCTCTTTGATATGCATCAAGAAAAACTACAAGTTTTTCTTCAACCAGAAACCCAAGACAAGAAACAAGTTTTTCTCTCTATTTTATGTGTGTATGTCGAAAAATTTCATCTCACATATGTCTTGGAAGAACTCTCTTTATATAGGAGAGTAAATCTTTGGCCTCCAAGTTTCTAATTAATTAAATAAATAATTAAAAAGAAATCACAATAAAAGATAATTCCATTTATAAAAGATTGTGATTAATCAATCAATCAATTACAAATCAATTATCTTTTATTAATTAATTACTTACCAAGTAAATAATTAATAACACAAGAAAATAAATTCTTGCATTTTATGAGAGGGAGGCGCCACACCTTAGGGTTTTAGGCCCACAGAAAATGTCTTTTCTGTGTATTAGCCCAACTAAATAATATTTCGCATATCAATTAATTGACCCAACCAATTAATTATCACTGAGGTCCAATAACAAGAAAATACTCGTATTATATGAGCCACGTTGGGGACCATGGACTTATAACCAGTAGCTCCAATAAATTAAGTTAAATATTCATCGAACAGAATATTCACACTTAAATTATTAATTCCGGGATTACGCCACCATAAACCTGAAACTGAACTCTACCAATTATAGATATATACTTACACTCAATTTTATAAGTAAATAAGTGTCCATTGATATAATTATTACATACGGACTAACCCTCCATAGACTGTCCATTCAGAGTGGGAAGTCTCCGTAAACCCGACTCAGAATATCTTATCCTTATTTACCATTAAACCCCTAGTGATCAATTAGTTCAAATACCGGACTAGTAGCTAATTAGTCTAATATGAACTCCCGGGATCGATCATTTTCTTAGGGCTAACAAATAAGGGGACTGTCTCTCTACTTCCCGTAGGAAGGAATGGATTCCGTGTCTGTGAAACACAAAACTACTCATTCATCAGGGAATAGTGCCAACGAGAAGTGACTCAGATCACATATCAAAGTGATCCTTAACTAACACACCAAACACTTCCCCGAGACAAGTAGTACCCTGTGATCACCTCAGGATTAAGGTCAATCCATATATGATCATCTAATGATTTAATAAGTTTTCTCGATTACGGAATTATATCGAGAAACCCAGATTAAATCGGTCCAGTCCTATATGAATGCCATCATATATAAATGCCCCACTTAGGTACCCTCTACCGACAGTCCGGATAAGACTATCACACCCTAAGGTGTTCTGGGCGCATTATTGGTGTTTTAATCATGAGACCCTAAACTCTGATTACGTTCACCATGGACTAACAGTTTAAGTATATCACCACTAACTTAATCCTTACGTGCATACCATACACTGAGTTAAGCGGTTACATGCTGATATACTTAGGGTTTGCAGCAGTGTATTACTTACAATCACAAAGCAAGTAATAAGGTGAGATAAATTTTGTTATCCATTATCAAAAACAATTACACAAATTGTCTTTCGGGCACTACACCTAACAATCTCCCACTTGCATGAAATGACAAGCAACGATTGTTTTTAGAGCACACCCTTTCTCATCTTACTCACAACACTCTCCCACTTGCTCTAAAAGTAGATGAGACATATCCCTCAATGCCGTACTAAGCACTCGACTTGGTACACTGATTAGTTAGGTTGTCGGCTCGAGACGATCTTTAGGATCGAAACGTCACTAGTTCATCTAATCAGGCGGTACTCTCTCTCAATATGCTTTTGACCTCTAGTGACTGAGAAGATCCTTCTAAGCTATCTTTTCACTATTTTCACAATAAAGTGATATCGGCTCACCAAACCTGGAATTAGTCTCAGATCAGGAAAGAAATTCTTAAGCTATATCGCCACTCTAGCTGCTCCGAAAGCTGCTATGTATCTGATTAATTAAAGTCGAATTGGCGGTGCTGGATTTCTCCAGACTATAGCTCCATTACAATGAGTAAACACGGAGTCCGAGATCGTCCCAACGATCATCCTTAATCTGACTATAAGCCAGAATCAGTGTAGTCAACCATATTCAAGTTTGCACCCGAATATACAAGCACATTATTCCTCGTTCTTCAAAGATACTTGAGGACGTACTCAACCGATATTCAATGCTCGAATCCGAGATTCCACTACTATTGACTTGTGATAAATTAACTTGCCGTTATCCAAGAGAGACTCTATCCCATTTTCTCTTTATCCGAAGATTTCGAGAACCATTCCTGAGAGGTAGGGTAGGACTACTCTCATTGAATGTTGCATACGTATATGCAAGATCATCTTAACCAATAAGACGGATGTGATAGCCAATGACTCATTCTTGTGAATTTGATTGAATCAAATTCTTAGAATATAGTCCAATTCTCTCATCCAGGGAATCTTGGCGTGTCAGTTTCCGACTTCAGATAGCACAACCATGTTGTTTCCAAGCATTGCAGTGTTATCATTCATGAACACTAATACTACTACTTTACCAATATTGATATCCAGTCTACGAAAGACTTATCAATATTCTGGTCAAGTCCACAAAATTTAAAACATGTGACTTTAAATGACCGAGAGGTTCTCTTAAATTCACAAAGGATATAAGCCCCGGCAGTCATCCTGCCATTTGCTCTAACCAAGACCCTTCGTTCGAATGAATCCAGACTCCGCGGCAAGAAAGTCTCGAGGAATCACCCATCTTTTACGCTTTAACGAAATCTAGCAAGGCGAGTGGTGAGAGAGTTCAAGGTCCAGTTAACTCTCTACTTGTCGAGGAATCACCCCTAGACCACTCGACTTTTGCTTTGAAAGTTTAAACTTTCCTATTCATTTGACTATTTTCCGTGTAGATCCAATTGCTCCCACTGGGCCTGAGACACTCATGTGGTTCTACAAGAGGCTGAACACAACTGGAGTACCAAAACTCCATTCACAAGGTTATGGCTTTCAAACCAACCTCTATGATCAGAATCCTATACAGCCCACCAAGAGCCATATGTTATCAATCACCCTAGCAGACTGTAAAGTCCAAAAAACCATAATGGGTCAACGGTTAAACCATACTCCCACAGCGTTTTGGGTGGATTGACATTTTGATCTAGTAGTATTTATCAGTGTAATCACCAACAACTGATGTTGGACATGGTCTGATTAAATCAGATAGTAACTATCTTTGGGCAACCGTACTCCAAGGTTTAAGGCTGTTACTTATAGATCTATCAGAAGGCTTGTGACAGTTCAACCGCCACTTTATGATCTCATGAATCTTATAACCAACCTTCACTCGTCACATTAAGACATTTCACGAATAGTCATAATCTGAACGTATGCGCAAAATCTCCAGTCCTACCTTCAACCATTAAGTGCTAAATGCCTACATTTACGGAAGTGGTGTGAACCGAATTCATTCCTTATCCATAAATTCACTAGCATCTTCTAGGTAGACTTCTCGGTTTACATAATAATGTTAACCGTTATTTTGCAACCAATTATCTTAATCGAGTTTAGAAGTGTATTGTAGCATTTCAATAACTATATAGGGCAAGTCTATGGTTTCTTCCTCAGTGAAAAACATTCCACTAGGAGGCAGGCCGAGCATCAGCCCCAAGACTATGTGATAGCCAATTTCTGAGCATGGAATACTCTATTCTCTGCTAAAATCAGAGACTCCTCCTCGTATTCTTTAGATAAACTAAACCGTGTTTCGAGTAGTTATCAGACAAAATGTCACCACTCAAAAGCTCCCATTAGCTTGTATCTCTCACTAGACCCCGACGGTCATTATGAACAAGCTACGTTACTTCTTCGGATCTATTACCCTTTTCCAATTGAAAGGAAGCTTAGTCATTGTTCCTTTGAGGCAGGTGTTCGAGGCGGGAGATAGGAATCACCCTTAGCCAGTCGTTAGGTCTTATCTCTAGGATATATGCACTAATTATTAGATTTTGAAGAATCGTTTATCTTAATACGGAAACCGTTCGCCTATAATAGTTTAAGACGTGTTACATATACCTTTTCAGCATTGCTTAGTGGTTCTGACTTTATCAAACAAAAGTCCGAGTCTCGGATTTGTACTACAAATGTCATATTCACTTTCTATGAGGCAACAATGTGTCGAGTTGAAAGTGAATCCATTTGTTCCAACGAATCTGAAAACAGAAAAATAAATTTTCCATGATATTCAAGGATCGAATCCAAAGTTCATTTCTTCATACCACTCTTACTATTCTAGCTGAAATTACTGCTCGTTGTCTACTCTATTAATCGTTAATGCAAAAATTCCTTGTTCTTCCAAAGAAATTAGCTCCCGAGTCGAGTTACTCGGTTAAGAAAGTCGCTAAGGATTCATTGGTTAGTGATCCAAAATCACTTTCCTTATCATCTCTTTCTTTAATTAATATTTCGGTTTAGCCTCAAACTTAGTTTAGATGATTTCCCATTCTTGACTTTCCTTAGAAGGAAATAGTCTTGAACTAGCAGTTCATTTGAGTAGACACTAATCGTGAACTGTGGGATGTCTAATGAAAGCGTTACCCGGTAGGACTAATTTTCTAATAAATCAGCAAAACAACAAAAACATAATATTAAAGCTCCCACAACTTTATCGGTTCCAAATACCGTCTAACTAGCAACACTTTAATTTATGATTCTCCAATTTTTCTATTAGAAAATTTCTCGTGTAGTCACTACACAATTAAAAATTCACTAGAAGAATTTTACTGTCCCAACCAGCTTTTAATCTAACTACGGTTGTCTCTCGTTCAACACTAGTGACAGCAGTGACACATTTATTTACGTCACTTAAGTCTTGAAGGCTCAAGAGAAATATCTCTTCCGAAAGATTAATCGCATGTATGATTAATAAGTACAACGTTCTAGTTACTTACCACTTTTAAAGAAGTCTTTACTAGTCAATTTAAAACATACACTAGCAGTCTAGTACCCTATAGAGATATACAAATTGTTGTAAATAAAATTGACAGAAAATAAATCCAAATTATACGCTACTAATTGATTTTAGGAACTATAAACTAATGCATAGTTATCCTACCGTTCCAAGGATTTAGTCTCACACCTCAGTGCCGCCTTAGGGTAGGTCAAAGTGGTGACGACTAAATTGAGATCAACTCTCTCGATGATTAAATGGAATCGAACATCCAATTTTAATCCTCGATTACCTTTCTTTTTCAGCCAAGGTATTACCAAAAATACCCATAATGAGTGTGACCTACTGTTTCAGATTTTTAGCTAGACCCCGAGTGTGCCGCCTTAGGGTCGGTCAGTGACCCGACGAGTACCCAAAATCCTATCCTTTCGGAGACCAAGCCTTGAATTTTGATAGCGGTGAAGGCCTTCCTTAGGGAGGCCGGTCCTAGGCCGGCACGAGGCATCACCATTCTCTCACGTTGCTTGTGTCATCAGTAGAGGCCGTGGGGTCGGCTGTCGCCTTCCCCGCTCCCACTCAATATTTTGAAAAAGTGGTGGGTTTACTGATTTCGTTTTTGGACTTGATGTATCTTTTAAGGAACAATAAATCATAGGCCCAAATGGTGTCAGTTATGTGGGCTAGCCCACCCAACCTATTAGTTGGGACATATGTGGCCGTCGGACGGATCAGGGCTAGGGGAGCTCCGTTGAGCCGTAGTCGCTCATCGGATAGCTCATCCTTGCCGGACCCCCGTGAAAACGCTACACGTGGAGGGTTAAGTCGATCGAGCAGTGGCTCAGTTGACCACCCATCCATGGTTTGACCACTTTCGAACTATATTCGCCCATAATTGTTCAATCCCTTGACATCAAACTTTCACGTAGACACTACGGACAAAAAACGCAATCTCGTCTAGGTTTCGGGATTTTACTCGCTATGATTTTGCAAGGTGGGATTCACCGAGAGTCCATCACCTAACCATGACGATTGACAAAACCCGGAATCCTTGGTTTCCCTAATTAGTTTCTAATTAAAATCATACAATTAATTAAAACTAATCGCGTGTTGTATACATGCTTAACTAATTCCTTGAATTAAATTCTACGTGTATATGCATATGGAGTGGAATTCATGTTATGATGCATGTCATGGCAATTTTCTAGTTCTACGTATACATCATAAGCATACATACTAGTGAGGAAAATAAACATCAAGATGGACCGTTGGCACCCCCGTATTTAACCTATTAGAAAATAAATAAATAAACCCTAACTAGGGTTTACTAATTTCTAATACAATCTGCTGCTGATCCGTTTCATCGATGATCGGGCATCCAAACGAACTCTGATTGTCATGAAACTTTGTGGGCCTGTTCTTCGCTCCTCCTGCTTCAATATGGATCCGAGTTTCGATGGCCCAATTGTGGAAATATTACCTCAAGAGGTGCGACCTCGGTGAGGTGCTCTTATGCTCTCTTTGAGGACATGTTCAATGATCTCTATTTAGTGTATTATATTATTTGTACACTTTATTTATTTGTAAAAGACATATTAATTGTGATACATATAAACAATTAATATGTCAAACTCTAGTTTACTTTATGTCATAGACATAGCTTTTACTTTTACTTTTGCATGCTTGCCGCCCACATCTACATACTCAAGTGGCACGCCAAGCTAGCTAGCTAGCCTCTCTCTCAATTGTATCTATTTATACACCTTTCATATCAATGAATAAACCAAGTTGAAGTTTACTCTTGTGTTAACACATTCTCAAACTCTCTTCATGGTATCGGAGCCATTTGTGTTCTAACTTTTTCCGCTGCAAAACTCATATTTCTGAAGAATGTCTTCCACATCCGACATTACTTCAACCTCAGCAGACTCTCAGCAGCCTCAGCTGACTGGGATTACTGACAACTCCTCTTCTTATACAACCATAGACTTGATGGTAACAACTATCTGTTATGGTCAAGGTCTATGAAAATGTACATTTCTCGGACAAAGTAAGATGGGATACTTATGCGGAACAAAACCCGCACTCGCCGACATCGACCCGGTTTTGAAGCATGGGACACAACAAATAATCAACTCATGACCATCCTCACGAGGTCAATGACAAAAGAGATAAGTGAAAACTTTATGATGTATGATACTGCCAAAGAAATCTGGGATAATGCCAGAGATCTTTACTCCAAGAAGGATAATACATCTGAGGTATATGAACTAGAAGCTCAGATTCAAACTTGCAGGCAAGGGGATATGTCTGTAACTCAATATTTCAATCAACTATCTAAGGCTTGGCAACACTTAGATATGTTAGAAACTCACTCATGGAATGATGTCAAGGATCTGCTTTATAAAGAGACATCATAGAAAAGAAGAGAGTATTCGGGTTCCTCACTGGATCGAATCCTACTCTTGATGATGTTAGAGGAAGAATTCTTGCCACCAAACCTCTTCCAAATCTCAAATCCATGTTTCTTTGAGGTCAAACATGAAGAAAGTAGGAGAAAAGTCATGCTTCAAATTCCCTACCGACAACCCTATCAAGGTGTTTGCCTGCCTGACCGTCGGGAAGGCTGCTTTGAGGTTCTTTGAGACATCTGAAGCCTCTTGAGAAAAGCGGAAAAGCGTTTCGTGATCTTTGCAAACGCACAAATCACACCAAGGACAACTGATGGAAGCTCCATGGCAAGCCTAACTCCTCAAAAACCTCAAAACCTATCAGGGAAAGTCAAGGCAGACACATCAGTGAGGAGGAGAATGACAACCAGATGAATGCTCAGTTTGCTGCATTCAAAGCCTTCCTGAATCAACAAAAGGAAGGTAGTCACTCTACTGATGTTGCTACTCATACTCATACAGGTAAATTCTACTCTTCCCTTAGCAATGAAACATGGATTGTTGATTAGGGCATCCTCCCATATGACTAGTAATAAAAACCTTATAACCAACTATATGCCTTGTCACCAAATTCATAACATTAAAGCTGGCATTGATGGATCTATCTCTCGTGCAAAGGTGTTGGAAATGTTAAACTCACTAATAAGATATGCCTACAGGATGTCCTATTTGTTCCAAACTTAGACTCGCAATCTTATATCTCACAAGAGACTCACTAAAGATTTGAATTGGATTGTTGTTTTTAAGGAGAATCGAGTGCACATTCCAGATCCTACTTCACAGGAAGTGATTGGGAAGGCTAAACCTTCATGCATTTGGATCATTTTCTGGTCAACCTCTGCTAAAGACAGAGGATCAAGATCGACCGCCTCAGCAGCTTTGCTCCTGGACTTTAGACAATATCATGTTATGGCATTATAGATTAGGACATCCAAGTTTTGGTTACTTAAAATCTTTAACTCCTGAATTGTTTAAAGGATGTAATCTGAATGACCTTCAATGTGATATTTGTCAATTTGCTAAACTTACAAAATCTGTGTATGCTAAGTTACCTCATTTGCATTCCTCACCCTTCACCTTAATACACAAAGTGATGTGTGGGGACCTCAGGGTGAAAAGTATAACAGGGAAAAGGTGGTTTGTCACCTTTATTGATGATCATACCAGGAACACTTGGGTTTTTTAATGAAAGACAAATCGAAGTTGGCCCTATCTTTCAAGAATTTTATCATATGGTCTCCACTCAATTTGATACTAAGGTCAAGATCTTAAAGGCGATAATGCTCTAGAATACTATGAGTCTAATCTCAGTACCTTCTTGATGATAGAGGAATTGTTCATATCGTGAGTTGTGTGGAAACACCTCGTGAGAATGGGGTTCTTGAGAGAAAGAACAGCACTCTTTGAAATGGCCAGATCAATCATGTTCACCACACATGTTCCTAAATATATGTGGGGTGAAGCTATCTGATCGCAACTTATTTAATCAACAGACTTCTAGCAGAGTGTTAGGTTTCAAATCTCCACTCCAAACCCTACGACCACACACTCCTGCCATCATCTTGTTTCCCAGATTGCCTCCAAAGATCTTTGGTTGTCTTGTGTTTGTGTATATCCATGCTCAACACGTAGTAAACTTGATCCTAAAGCTCACAAGTGCATTTTCCTAGGTTATGCAAAGGACAAAAAGGTTACAAGTGTTATTCCCTATTGAAAAGAAATTTTACAATTCTATGGATGTAAAATTCTTTGAAAGGACCCTTATTACAACAGAAACCTCTTGAGCCATTCAACGATGGAAACCTGATTGAAATTGACCTAAACCCCTTCCTCAAAGAACCTCTTAACCTCAAAGAACCCCATCGATCCTCAAACAGATCGAACTTCAAGATGCCTACCGACTCTACACTGGCCTAATACTCCTCAGCAACCTCCTGAACAAGAGTCTACTGACCCAGAGCCTGCTGATCCTGAGCCTACTAACACTCAGCAATCTACAGATCCTCAGCAGCCTGCTGACATTGATGATAGGCCTATTGCTCTTAGGAAGGGAAAGAGATCGTGCACTGATCATTCTATTCATTCTTATTTATCTTATGATAAGTTATCTCCTGCCTTTGCCATGTTTTCACAGGACCTGGACTCTCACTCTATTCCTAAAAATATTCAGGAGGCCCTTCAAAATGATAAATGGAAGGCTGCTGTTAAAACAGAGATGACAGCACTTCTGGATAATCATACTTGGGATTTGACACCTCTCCCACAGGGCAAGAAGACAGTCAGTTGCAGATGGTTATTCACTATAAAATACAATGCTGATGGCACTATTGACAAGTACAAAGCCAGATTGGTAGCTGAGGATTCACTCAAACTTATGGCATTGACTATAAGGAAACTTTTGCACCAAAGTGGCAAAACTCAACACTGTCAGGGTTCGATCTCTCTAGTTGTCCAACTTGAGTGGCCTCTTCACCAATTGGACATCAAAAATGCTTTTCTAAATGGGGACCTCACTCGAGGAGGTTTATATGAATGTACCTCTGGTTTTATCAATCCTCATACTCAAGGCAAGGTGTGCAACCGAGGAAATCTCTATATGGCTGAAGCAATCACCAAGGGCATGGTTTGGAAAATTAACAAGCGTGGTCAAAGCTGCTGGATATCACCAATGCAATTCGATCACACTATGTTCATCAAGACAACCAACCAGGAAGAGGTCTATCATTATTGTCTATGTGGATGATATCATCCTCACCTTTGGAGATCACTCTCCGAGATCCAACATTTGAAGACTCTGCTTTGGCAAAGGTGTTTAGGTGAAGGACTTGGGTTTTCTCAAATATTTTCTTGGCATGGAAGTAGCAAGAAGCAACAAAGGCATTCTGTCTCCCAAAGGAAATATGTCTTGGATCTCTTTGAAGAAAGCGGCATCTTTGGGGTGCAAACTCGCTATATCCCCTGTAGAGACCCAGTCATACCTGCTACATGGTGACACTGCTTTGTCAGAAAGAACAATATCAAAGACTTGTAGGAAACTCATCTACCTCTCCCATACAAGACACGATATTGCATATGGTGTCGATCCTGGTTAGTCGGTTCATGCACCGCCTCTTGAGCAACATTGGGATCTTCGTGAATAGGATCTTGAGGTATTTAAAGTCCACTCTGGCCAAGGGTTACACTTCACCAAGTCTGGCGATAGATCCATCAAGGTCTACACCGATGTTGATTAATTTGGATGCCACATAGATAGAAGGTCGACCACAGGCTCTTTGTTCCTATGTATGGGGCAATCTTGTTACTTGGAGGAGCAAGAAACAACCCTCGTTGTGTCTAGAAAGCGAAAGGTGAACTCGAGCACTTGTCTTAGGCATTTGTGAAGCTCTTTGGCTCAAAAGAGTACTTGCGAACTCAATGACCTCTTCAAAGACAACCTATCACACTCTCTTTGTGATAATAACTCAAAGACTATGCATGGCAGAGGATCCAGTCCATCATGACAAAACCAAACATGTGGACATTGACAGACATTTTTTGAAGGAGAAGATTGATGCCAAGATTATTCAACTCAAAGATGTTCCTCACAGATCGAATCGTCGATATCCTTACCAAGGCTATTCCACCTCTTATGTTTCGTGAGACTAAGTAGCAAACTTGCATTTGCATTAACATATCTGACCCGATTTGAGGAGGGTGTGGAAATATTACCTCGGCAGGTGCAAACCTCGTGAGGTGCTCTTATGCCTCTATTTGAGGACATGTTCAAGATCTCTATTTCGTGTATTATATTATTTGTACACTTTATTTATTTGTAAAAGACATATTAATTGTGATACATATAAACAATTAATATGTCAAACTCTAGTTTACTTTATGTCATAGACATAGCTTTTACTTTTACTTTTTGCATGCTTGCCGCCCACATCTACATACTCAAGTGGCCGCCCAAGCTAGCTAGCTAGCCTCTCTCTCAATTGTATCTATTTATACACCTTTCATATCAATGAATAAACCAAGTTGAAGTTTACTCTTGTGTTAACACATTCTCAAACTCTCTTCACCAATTTTCTCCAGCAATCCGCCGATCCAACTACTGCATCTGTTTATAACTATGGCGCAACAGTGACTTCCCGGAGCCGATCGAGCATCGAGACAAAACCCGATCGACCTGAAATTTTTAAGGCTTGTTCATAACTCCATGTTAGTCAATCTGAACGGTCGGATCTTTGTCTCAACATTCCAAGCTCTTCTAGAAATTCGATGAACTCACAACTAGGGTTTTTATGGCTGCTGTGCTTTTCTATTACAGGATCAACTATATTGTAGCGATATGATATCGAGATGGACTACGATCGACACCAAATTGTCGTTTCAACGGCTCAATCAACGGGAAAAACAGAAAAACCGAACATCAACAAAACAGATCTATTTCTAGGAAATTTAAAATTACATCAATAAATAAATTACAAAATTTCCAATACTCATATAACGAATTTATATGAGTTTACAATAGATCTAACGGGTAAACAGTGTCAACCCCAATCCATCTCTTCAACCCCAACAACCAATCACATATGCATATTTAAAAAACTATCTACATGCAATTCCACTCCTTTTAAATCGTTTATCTATGAATATAATTCATAGATCGTGGAACCTTGCTTTGATACCACATGAAGAGATGTAGGAGCTCAGATCTGTACAAAACAGATCTTTGCGCAGCGGATGGATCACGATCTATAAACTACATATCATAAATAAAGGATCTAAACTTCCTACAAGGGGTTTGGATCTACTTACCAATAGTTGGATGAGTAGCCACAATCTTCCAACGTGTTCTCCAAACGGAGGTTGGTGGACACCGACCCTTGGAATTGAAACCTCCTTGATATGCATCAAAAAAAACTACAAGTTTTTTTTCTCTTTTTTTTATGTGTATGTCGAAAAATTTCATCTCACATATGTCTTGGAAGAACTCTCTTTATATAGGAAAGTAAATCCTTGGCCTCCAAGTTTCTAATTAATTAAATAAATAATTAAAAAGAAATCACAATAAAAGATAATTCTATTTATAAAAGATTGTGATTAATCAATCAATCAATTACAAATCAATTATCTTTTATTAATTAATTACTTACCAAGTAAATAATTAATCACACGAGAAAATTAATTCTTGCATTTTATGAGAGGGAGGCACCACACCTTAGGGTTTTAGGCCCACAGAAAATGTCATTCTGTGTATTATATTATTTAGCCAAACTAAATAATATTTCGCATATCAATTAATTGGCCCAGCCAATTAATTATCACTGAGGCCCAATAACAAGAAAATACTCGTATTATAGGAGCCACGTTGGGGACCATGGACCTATAACCAGTAGCTCCAATAAATTAAGTAAAATATTCATCGAACAGAATATTCACACTTAAATTATTAATTCCAGGATTATGCCACCATAATCACGAAACTGAACTCTACCAATTATAGATATATACTTACACTCAATCCTATGAGTAAATAAGCGTCCATTGATATAATCAATAAATACGGACTAATCCTCCATAAACTGTCCATTCTGAGTGGGAAGTCTCCGTAAACCCGACTCAGAATATCTTATCCTTATTTACCATTAACCCCCTAGTGATCAATTAGTTCACATACCGGACTAGTAGCTAATTAGTCTAATATGAACTCCCAGGATCGATCATTTTCTTAGGGCTAACAAATAAGGGGACTGTCTCTCTACTTCCCGTAGGAAGGAATGGATTCCGTGTCTATGAAACACAGAACTACTCACTCATCAGGGAATAATGCCAACGAGAAGTGACTCAGATCACATATCAAAGTGATCTTTAACTAACACATCAAACACTATCCCGAGACAAGCAGTACATTGTGATCACCTCAGGATTAAGGTCAATCCATATATGATCATCTAATGATATAATATGTTTTCTCGATTACGGAATTATATCGAGAAACCCAGATTAAATCGGTCCAGTCCTATATGAATGCCATCATATATAAACGCCCCACTTAGGTACCCTCTACCGACAGTCCGGATAAGACTATCACACCCTAAGGTGTTCTGGGCGCATTATTGGTGTTTTAATCATGAGACCCTAAACTCTGATTAAGTTCACCACGGACTAACAGTTTAGGTATATCACCACTAACTCAATCCTCACGTGCATGCCATACACTGAGTTAAGCGGTTACATGCTGATATACTTAGGGTTCGCTGTAGTGTATTACTTACAAGCACAAAGCAAGTAATAAACTGAGATAAATTATGTTATCCATTATCAAAAACAATTACACAAAGTGTCTTTCGGGCCCTACACCTAATAGAAACACCTTGAGATAAAGGTGGAGTTGGGGTAACACTCGATAATTCTTGCTCAACTCATTCAAACAAGCTCATCTCCCTCGTAGTTGAGTCATCCTCCACTAACTTCCTCTTGTTTCCGGATCCCTTAGGCCGTCCAGGACCTGTCTTTTTCGTTTTCGGCTCTTCCAACACCGTATTAATCGGTAGACAAATGTCCCGTATCTTCATTATCAACCTCTGTCTCTCTCACACATCTACCATCTTCAGTTTTTCTTCCAAGGCATGCAAAACTGGCACGTAGTCTAAATCCGATTCTTTTGGAGGTGACCCTTTGATATCTAGGCTCTTCCAATGAACATCGATCGATGATAGAGGGATGCATCCGGGATTCTTATTAAACCTTGGCATCTCAGGTCTACACGGAAATCCATGTGTCTTTCTAATAGTACATCCACATTCCTTACTCAACGCAATGTTATCATCGATTTTTTTCAACTCATCATACAACAATTCCAATGCGTATATAGTATTAGGAAATCAAACGAGTAGCGCAGCGGAAAATTAAATTTCGATTTTCGATCCAAGGATCGACTTCGTTTAAACAATAAACATATAACAAGGTGGACAAAGATTATACCTTTCTTGATCTTAAAGATCGAAGCTTTGACCGTCCGGTAGACGTAGATGCGCGTATGCCGTCCAAGCGTCCGGCCTCTACCAGTTATCCACACGAATGCCTTGCCGGAATCCACCCGGATTGCTATTAGAAAAATTCGACTGCTAGGTCGACCTTTTCTCTCTCTATAATCTCTCTCTAAGAAGCTCTCTTATTTTTCACAATAACAATTAGCTCTTAGAATTGTGATGTACTTAAGAGCTAGCCAATCCCTCTTTTATATAGAGTAGGTGGCGCCCCATGTCTGTCCCAATTAGGGATGGCAATTTCGATCCAGCCCGGTGGATATCCACCCGACCCTACCCGTTAGGGTATGGTATTTTTAAGGGTAGGGGAGGGTATGGGTTTGCATTTTCGAAACCCGCCTTGGGTAGGGTAGGGTATGCATATATATTCTCTACCCGTCATAATATCCACCCGCCCCGCCATATACTATATTATTTATAATTTAATGTTTGTAATTAACAATCTGAAATATAAATAAAAATAACCCGACCATCTAGGAAAATGGCTTTCCTAAAACAAGAGAAAAGAAAATCCTAAATAAGAAATCTATCTAATTAAGGAATGTAGTCCCTAATCCTTCGTATTTCACAAAGTTATCAAAATTTCACTTCTTTCATATTCCTTGCAATCCTCGTGATTAAAACAATTCAAGTGTGGAATGCACGGGTTAGCTTTTTCTAATACATTGTTTTTTTTATGATTCTTTAACTTATTCGTGAAATAATTTGTATTTGTTGGTTTGTGTCATGGGGAGTATCGGCTATAACATTATTGATTACACAATGTACTAACCCTATAGATTTTTCACTTATTGAGAGGCCTTAATTCATTACTCGCTAATCAAAATGAAGATGATTTAAAACACAGTAAGTAGTATGATGTATCAAAGCTAAATCATGAAGTGTGGCAACATCTTACAAGAAAATAATTAATATGCCATTGAAAATTGTATGCAATTATTTTTACATTAAACTTTCACACTAGAAGTTGTCTATCTATGTCAATTGTTTCAATTCATGATGTGTCTTTCTTTAATAGACGAAATTATGATACGTAGTTGTAAATAAAAAAAATATCCATGGATATCGACGGACCCGTGGATATCCGTATGGGGAGGGTATGGATTTAAGAATTTCTACCCGCATGGGTAATGGGTAGGGTATGGGTAAATAATTTTTTTGATGGGCAAGGTATGAATATTGCCAAACCCGTACCCACCCATACTCATTGCCATCCCTAGTCCCAATCTGATTGGGAAAAGCTTTCTAGTAGATTGATGAGAGAGAAAATATTTTCCTAATAAAATAAGGAAAATACATTTGATTGATTTATCTCATTTAATATTCAATATCTTATATTAAATATATTTTCAAGATATATATTGACAATATCTCATATTGAATATATATTATTATATTACCATAAATCAATTTAAACATGTGTGCAAATCTATAGTCATTAATATCTTTATCTTATTACCATAAATCTATTTTTCCAAAAAATCAATTATTATCCAATATTAATATTATGATAATCTCATTAATTAAACTGTACAATCCAAGTGTATATTGTACACAAGAAAGTGGGGCCCATATGCCAACTAATTGGCTTCTAGAACTTTCTTTAATCAATATAATACTATGATTAATTAATTTTCAAAAATACATATATATATCATATATATATATATATATATAGTCGACACATACATACAAATATGTATATTTAATTAATCAATATAATTAATATCTTGTATTATATTTATTCATAATAAATAAATACCACCATATTAATTTACCACTATAACCTTTATAGTATGAGATAAATTCTTTCCTTATTTGGTTATCAACTATAACCATATTTTAATTCGACCAGATGTTCATATGTGTGTGACCCGATAGACTTCCAAATATGTTGGCCATAGACATAAGGCACAATTACGAAAATGCTCTTTACATCTAGGCTGAGGGTTCAAACTCAGTTATGAATGCTAAGGGATCAAATTTAGAATTTAAAGTCAATGACATGGGATCATAATTTAGGGAAGTCTGTGATGACCTAAACTGATCACATATACCTTGTGTAGAAGGTCTAAGTTCCATATAAGTAAAGTGACCTACCTATACAACAGGTGTCTGCTGAATGTAAAATTCGAATTAATCCAAGTTTTCTAGAAGATTAAATGGATAAGGATGAATTACAAGCCTTGGATTAATTTGTCAATCAATGAACAAGATTAAAGGGACGTTGTAAGAATTTCAGAGCTATATTAAATGGAATTAAATCATTGGTTGACAGACTGGACTATCAGAAGGACACTGATAGTGTCAGTCAGGTACAACAGAGGGATTTTCAGGAATATTCAGACAATCCTATAACGGTTATGATTCAAATTCAAATTCAAATCATAGGATCTACACCAATAAATAGAGGACTCATGATTCAGATTGCATACACAAACACTAAGGCAAGCAACTAAGTTTTTGAGCAAGAAATTGATCGAAATGCAATCTTACCCTACTGATACAAACAGAGCCTTTAATTTACTGATCAAGGATTTTCTTCAAGTGTTCCTGCAATCAAGTTACATCCAGTAGACACACTTGAAGACTACAAGCTACTGATCTTATCATCCTGATCAAAAGCTTGTTGAAAGCTGAATCACTTTATTGATTCAACCCCTTCTTTTTCAAGAAGTTTGCTGAAGATAAAGAAGCACTTTGGAGTGTCAAGAACTGTTGTTTTGTGGTGGAGCTGGTGAAGAGGCAATCCTACCCTTCAAGGACCAGTGGAATACTTTGAAGCAGCAATCCTACCTGTTTCTAGTGTTCAGTTTGTGAAGCCATAGTCATTGGTCAAGGACAAACAGTTTAGGGATTTTTGTAACAGCTACCTCAAGAATATCTAGTGAACTTCCTCCAACATCACAGGAGAAGAGTGGACTGACAGGATTACACCACCTGGAACCACTATAAATCTTGCCTACTTTACTTTACTGCATTTACTTTCTGCAATTTACTTTATATACATACTTATCACATCAATCGACTGAACTAGCTACTGAATCACACTACTTGCACTACTGAGTATCCAATAATTAGTATCATCTTTTAAACAACAAGTAACAAGGCTTAATCTAATATATTCCGCTGCAACAAATTCAATAGCTTCAATAGTCAGCAGACTGCTGAAGGTCAGCAGATTATTGACCCTGCTGAGTTTGTAAAACTCCAAAAAGTTTTTAAGTGTTAATTTTATTCACCCCCCTTTAAACTTAACCATAGCCTTTTCAAGGGACCAACAATTTGTATCGGAGCAGAGCTTATGTTCTGAAGTAATCCTACTTGTTGTGCTTGTGAAAAATCTTTGAAAACTTTTTCAAGTTTCTGTTTTCAAGCTTTTGCATCATGGATAACAACCAGTATGCTAGGACAATGTTGATGTGCTCTCTAGATCGTTTTGATGAGTATAAGCATCGTATACAGGCTTATCTAGCTGCAACTCATGATGAAATGATGGATGTGCTGACTGATGGACCACTGGAGATCACCAAAGTCATAACTGAAGATGGTCCAAATCAGACAGTTTTAAAGCAAAAATGAGTGGGGTGCTGAAGATAGAAAAATGGCAAATGATGAGAGATAAATTTATGATCATTATTACGACATTTTACCCCAATATTGATACCATTTTTGAGCATTATTGTATCAAATCAAGTCAAAATTACTAAGTTTTATTCAAATGTATAAGTAGTAGTTATTATATAAATTATCGTATTTTTATAAGTTTTTTATTAGTTTTTGTACCGGTTTAGTAACCGGAGTGTCGTGTCGGATTTACGTTGGGTGTTTTGGTGGTTCATTGCAGGATTATATATTGACCAAGATTCCACGTAACGACATGTTTTGGTCCTAAAAACATATCTTTTGAGGTTAGAAGAAGATGCCACAAGTTTACAAGTTCAACGGAGCAAATTTTCCTAAGTACTTAAACAGTAATTTATTTTCGATGGAGATTTGACCCAGCTTAGAGGCATTTTCAGGGGATGACTTCTTCATGGAAGTGGTAGATTATTCAACGAGCTTTCCAATGCCGCTGAAATCATGTCGTTTGGAGTTCGGGAACTCAAGTTATGGCCAAGTGCCTAATCGATTCGTAATAGTAAAAATCCAAAACGACACGACATACGGATGGCTCATCAAAACGACATTTTCTGAAGAAGTTTCCTTAATAAAAGTTGTATATCTTCAAGAAAGCTTTCCAATGGATTTTGAATCAAGTCAATCGGACTTCTACAACTCAAATGGTGGTCAAGTGGCTAATTGATTTGTATTAAGGAAAATGTCGCAAAACGACACATAATAGGAATGGCCCATCAAAAAGGCGTTTTCTGAAGAAGAGTCCTTGATGAAAGTTGAAGAATTTTCCGAGAGCTTAATTTTGACGTTTGAATCATAATTTTTGGAGGTCTACAACTCAAGATATGAATTTTAGAAGTTTTCTTCCAATAAATATAATTTCGAAGGATCCAGAATGTGGTGAGTCACTGTGATCATGACTCCCGGACCGGTCCGGCTCCTTCAAGGACCGGTCCGGCCCCCCTCATTTTGGTCTATATAAGCGCACATTCAGGGATCAATTACAGATGCCCCTTTTCTTCCATCTTTCTGTTCTTTCTCCGTCTCTGTTCTTTTTATTTTATTTTTTGTTGTAGATCATATATATACATATATCGATATATATATAGATCTATATCTCTTTGTCTTTTTATTTTATTTTGGGCCCGTATATACATATGTCTATGTATGTATATATGTTTTTATAAATAAAAGTAGTACCGTTGTAATGCTCGAAAGGATTATCCGAGAAATTGTGTTGAAGAAGTTGCTATTTTCAGAGGATACGACTTAGATCTGCAATAAACGGGTAATTTTATCAAGTATTATGTTTGTTGTTTTTATATATAAATAAAGTAGTTATAGTATCGTTATAATGGTAGAATAATTATCGAAGATTGTAGATCTCAAGGAATTGACCCCGATTCAACAGATTGTAATCGGTAATTTATTCTAATATTATGATGTATATTATAACTATGTTAAGCTAAAAATATATCTAGCCAAGATATGAATCTGAATTAGTTAATCTTTCGGTAAAATGAATGATCGACTCTGGTAATAATGATTAAAACCGATTATAATGAATCTCTTTCTATTTGCGCTTAATGAAACGTGAAAATTGAAAGACCGGAGGGTAAAAATGGCCGAGTGACAACGGAATCCTATTTCCTACCCGGGGGCAGATTTGTCCTAGAAAAACAAATCTTATTAAAATTATACTCGAGATCGTATTATGTCAATTTATCTGTTTAATCAAAATCCGAAACATTGCTCGTATGACAAAACGGGGAGGACCTTTGCTTTGGATGATCTTGGACTGATGATATTTGACATATGACAATTTCATACGCTCGTGTGAGGAGGAGTTGTCTAGCTTAGGAGTACACCGATTCATATATAATTTACACCTTGAATAAAGGAAGATCTGTCTCATTTATTTCTACTAAAAAGAGAGTGTAATTCAGTAACATAATTCTTGGCTAGATCCAAAAATATATATTATATTAGTATTTATTTGTTTTATTTTCTGTTTTACTAACATCTAACTCTAACATTACTAACTAATCTAAGCGATATAAATTGTCTAACCCGAGGAAAAATGATAAACTCGCGACTTAGATCGAGTTAATAATAGCTTCTTGGTGTTTAACCCCACTTAAAAGAATTACCATGTTTTCCACGAGGAATACGACTGACTCACCAGACTAGCACTACAATTTGACCCGGTACTTCGCCGGTTAGGATCTCAGTATAGCCTAGGTAATGTCCGTCGACTTTTCCGCGCCGTTTCCAAGGTTAGGTTTAGGTCTGTCGACTTTTTGGCGCCGTTGCCGGGGAAAACGTCGCTAATTTCTTTCTTTGTGTCTAGGGTTACTACTTGTATTAGCTCAAAATTCTCGAGGATAAGTCAACACTCTTCTTATCACATTTCTATTTTTATTTTCCGTTGGTATCTACCTTCTTTTAGTTACCAATTTTATTCTTCTATAAAATTCGAGCATTTTCTATTTTTGTTAGTTGATGACCAGAAGTGGTAAGGCCCCACTCAATCCTTATAAACTGATTTAAACACGAAGGCAAGTTAAGAGTAGAGTGTAACGCGGTCATATCGATCAGGAAATCGACCAAGTATCATCTTCAATTCGAAATACGAGAATGGTCAAATCGTAATGGAACACCGGAACAAGGGCTTGATCATGCCCAAAGGAATAGAAATAATCGAGAATCGAATAAGCATAATCACCCACCAAACCCGAGACTTATTTGTGATCAGACCGTAGAAGGTACCAGATTAATAATCCAATTCGTTTACCCAATAAAGGAGCAAATAATTTTGAAATAAAATCTCATCTTTTTGGTTTAATTGACACAAGAGCCCAATTTCTAGGAGAAGATGATGAGGATCCACATCATCATCTCTATCTTTTCAAGAGTTGTGTAATACTGACCAAAAGTCATGGTGCTCATCGGGAATTAACGAGGATGTCTATGTTTCCTTTTTCTTTAAAAGAAAGAGCACGAGATTGGTTTATGTCACTCCCACATCATTCATTGACTAGTTGGGAGGAAATTCAAACCGAGTTTTTAAAGCAGTATTTTACTCCTGGTAGAAAATTGGAATTAATAATCGAGATTGCTAACTTTAGACAAGGATCTGAAGAAACGTTTGGGAATGCTTGGGGAAGATTTAAAAAGCTACTAAGAGCTTGTCCCGATCATGGTTATTCCTTAGAAATGCAAATCCAACTTTTCTGTCGTAAATTAAGGAGAGACTCACGTGCAGATGTAGATCATGCATGTGGTGGTTCGTTAATGATGAGTGAAGCTCAGATAGTTTACGATGCTATTGAAAAGATTTCCAAAAATAACAGAATGTGGGAAACCGGTTCTAGCACAAGAAAAGTAGCATTTGCAGGAGAATATACATCGAATACGGAAGTTCTAGCACACTTGGAGAATTTGAGTAGGAAATTTGACGGCTTATTAGCCAGTAAAAATGTAAACTCAGAAAATATCTTACCAAATGAATACTCAAGTCATGATAATGTGTCATTAGGGATAGAAGAACCAGAAGGATATTCAAGGGAAAAGGTGAGTTTTTTACAACAGCATAGGAATTTGAACGACGCGTATTCAAACTCGTTTGATGCTATTAAAAGAGATCACCCTACTTTTCGTTGGTCTGAAACCCCTAGTAAGCAGGACAACCACCGTATCGATTCAATATAAGAATCCATATCAAGGTTATCAAGGAGATACCACGAATCAAAATCTACAATCATTACCTAAACCGTATCCACAACATACCACTCAAAGCATACCACCACCCAAAGTTCAACCCAACTGAAGGAGTTGATAAATGGGAGAAATTAATCGAAAATCGATGGGTATGATGTCAACTCAAGCTCGAATATGGAAACCATGATGACTTCTATGAATGATCACTAAGGATACGAGTACGTTGAAAACATATATGAGTGGACATGATAGAATAAGAATTATAGAAGCTTCATTGAGGAATCGGAATATCACTTGAGTAGAGAAGTAGAACGTAAAAATAGTAAACCCTCGGAAGGATTGCCAAGTAATATCGAAAGAAATCGAGTGGGGTAAATCTTTATTATTACAGAAGTGGAAGGATCTCGTGGAAGTAATGGATTAGAAAAATTCGGGAATAATGAAGTAGATGATGATTTAGTTGGTAAATATAAGAAGAATATGGAATCTAAAGGGCCATTTCAAACCGAACCTTATCGGCTCAACCTAAATTCACATCGGTTCAACCTGGAAGGGCATCACCACATCCACTTTGCATATTTTGAAGAAAAAGGTCTTGAATGATGACACACTATGTCTTCAAAAGGCACAATCATTCAAGGAAGCTTTACCATCTTCATCTAACGACAAGGAAAAGGGAGGTATTCATTCTAACCCTACTTGATCTTGAATTACTCCCCATTCCCGAGAAATGAAATGAAAAAGATGAAGTTGGATAATAAGTATGCATATTTTCTTGACACTTTTCGGCACTTAACTATTAATACCCCTTTCATCGATGTTTGTAAGGGAGAGCTTAGTTTGGGAGTGAATGATGAGCGCGTTATCTTCAACATTTACAATTCATTGAAATATCCATACATTACACTAGAATCTAGTTCTTGTGTAGACACTTTGTGTTCTCTTGTTGTGGATCGTACTAACACGCAGGTAACTGAAGAAGATGACTCCAGTAATAATGTGAAAGCTCGTAAACCCAAAGCTCGAAAATCAAAGGAAAAGGTCAAGAACCGTTGTATTCGACGGCATTCGTCTAACATATGTTGGAAAGCAGTATTGATAAAAAAGACGGATGCAGTGCGTGAGGATGACCCACCACCTATGCCTTAAAAACTGAAGCACGGTAAAGTCTGGCTATAGACTATAAATGTAGTCAATGACGGGTACTATCCTTCCTTTTAACTCCTTAAGCATTTATTTTTAGTGGATTATGTGCTTAATTGTTACATGCTTTTGTGAGTAATTGTTAGAAGTATCCCGTTTTGTTTAGTATATTATATTAGTTAATCATTATCATTTTGGTCGAGCAAACGACGTTAACCAAAAGCGCTACCGGGAGGCAGCCCGTAAAAATGTTAAATATAATAATTACTCATACTTTGGATGATACTTTGGTAATACTTCGGATTGATTTTCATTTTGTTTCACCAAGTCTTAGGATGAATGTTTGAATGACATTAAACGGGAATGATTAGGTGGTTATCCGAAAATCCTGATGGAAAAAAAGAGAAAATTCAAATGCATCATTTCTTAGACTTAGATTGTTAGAACGATTTGAAATAACCCTTGAGGATCTGGGTATAAAAGACTCAGAGTTAATACTTTCTCACACATTTCATATCATGATCTAGTCTGTTTTAAATGTCAAATAATGTGTGACATGTATTAGTTCAACTACTGTGGAATATTGTGTGTTTTAAATCAATAAAAGTTTATGTGGTGTGTTTATCTACCCTTTTGCATTACACTGTCACACTCCACATACTTTTATTTTATTTGCACACACAACGGTCATAATTTTGACCCACCCACCCACCCTTTTTTATCATCCGAGTATTTGTTTTGACTTGTTTTAGTGCACCATTGCTTTCCCAACAACTTATTTACACTCACTTTACATTGAGGACAATGTAAGTTCGTAAGTGGGGAGTGGAGTCGTTGGTCTAGCAATGGAATTAATGTTTATTTTGTATCAATAAATCCCTTAGTTTTCGATCTTTTTCGAGCATTATTTAGTTGATTAAAATAAGCAGAGTATAAGGTATATATTTCATGGATTTGAAGATGTAATGATCGATTTGGATGTGTATAACCAACGTGAACCGTAAGTGCATTGTAATTCCAAATATAGTTGTGTAACATGAATTCCTTCACGTAAAGCCTTTGATATTGAAACGAAAATTTTAAACTGTATCCATTCAGTATCCTAGTGGTTATTCTAGATAATAACTTGAACTTAGTACCTAATTTTTGAACGTGTCTTTGTGAATATCCAAGGTTTGAATGTGATAGAAAGGATATAAGTTAAGTTTATGAAAAGAAAAAAAAAAAAAAAAGAAAAAAAGAAAGAGATGAACTATATATATGTCGGTTGTAGCTACCAATGATTTGAGTGCGGTAGAGGCGTTATCACGAAACGCCCTATATCACTATGAGGTTTACTGACTCCTCATTGCTCGATGATAGTAGTCCACTAGGGGTTATCACGAAATGTCCTATTCTTTGGGAATGAAGGCATATGCTACACATGTGAAATTAAGTTCATCAAAAGAAAAGAAAAAAAAATTTAAGCGTGGTTGAAAACTTAGTTATCTTTCGACTATCCCCAGTAGATAAACCGAATGATATGCTTTAGGGATTATCCTAATAAGTACATGGGAGAACTTTGTGTGGAAACATTCTGCTTATACCTAGGAAAGTCATTAGGGTATGTCTCGAATGGATATTTGTGTGTTTTGCTTGAATTATTCAAGAGAGGATAGTGGAAATTGAAAAGGCTTTGTCACACACACACTGTTATACATTTATATTGAGGTTAACGCCTGGTTGTAATTCTATACGGTTGCAACATCTGGTTGTCTCTTATATTTTCTATCTTCATGAATTTATCTCTTATTCATTTTGTTTTATCGCTTGTTTTGATCGAGGACGACCAAAAGCTAAGTAGGGGGTTGTGATGAGAGATAAATTTATGATCATTATTACGACATTTTACCCCAATATTGATACCATTTTTGAGCATTATTGTATCAAATCAAGTCAAAATTACTAAGTTTTATTCAAATGTATAAGTAGTAGTTATTATATAAATTATCGTATTTTTATAAGTTTTTTATTAGTTTTTGTACCGGTTTAGTAACCGGAGTGTCGTGTCGGATTTACGTTGGGTGTTTTGGTGGTTCATTGCAGGATTATATATTGACCAAGATTCCACGTAACGACATGTTTTGGTCCTAAAAACATATCTTTTGAGGTTAGAAGAAGATGCCACAAGTTTACAAGTTCAACGGAGCAAATTTTCCTAAGTACTTAAACAGTAATTTATTTTCGATGGAGATTTGACCCAGCTTAGAGGCATTTTCAGGGGATGACTTCTTCATGGAAGTGGTAGATTATTCAACGAGCTTTCCAATGCCGCTGAAATCATGTCGTTTGGAGTTCGGGAACTCAAGTTATGGCCAAGTGCCTAATCGATTCGTAATAGTAAAAATCCCGAAAACGACACGACATACGGATGGCTCATCAAAACGACATTTTCTGAAGAAGTTTCCTTAATAAAAGTTGTATATCTTCAAGAAAGCTTTCCAATGGATTTTGAATCAAGTCAATCGGACTTCTACAACTCAAATGGTGGTCAAGTGGCTAATTGATTTGTATTAAGGAAAATGTCATAAAACGACACGTAATAGGAATGGCCCATCAAAAAGGCGTTTTCTGAAGAAGAGTCCTTGATGAAAGTTGAAGAATTTTCCGAGAGCTTAATTTTGACGTTTGAATCATAATTTTTGGAGGTCTACAACTCAAGATATGAATTTTAGAAGTTTTATTCCAATAAATATAATTTCGAAGGATCCAGAATGTGGTGAGTCACTGTGATCATGACTCCCGGACCGGTCCGGCTCCTTCAAGGAGGACAGTCCGGCCCCCTCATTTTGGTCTATATAAGCGCACATTCAGGGATCAATTACAGATGCCCCTTTTCTTCCATCTTTCTGTTCTTTCTCCGTCTCTGTTCTTTTTATTTTATTTTTTGTTGTAGATCATATATACATATATCTGATATATATATAGATCTATATCTCTTTTGTCTTTTTATTTTATTTTCGGGGCCCGTATATACATATGTCTATGTATGTATATATGTTTTTATAATAAAAAGTAGTATCAGTTGTAATGCTCGAAAGGATTATCCGAGAAATTGTGTTGAAGAAGTTGCTATTTTGGAGGATACGACTTAGATCTCGCAATAAACGGGTAATTTTATCAAGTATTATGTTTGTTGTTTTTATATATAAATAAAGTAGTTATAGTATCGTTATAATGGTAGAATAATTATCGAAGATTGTAGATCTGGCGGAATTGACCCCGATTCAACAGTTGTAATCGGTAATTTATTCTAATATTATGATGTATATTATAACTATGTTAAGCTAAAAATATATCTAGCCAAGATATGAATCTGAATTAGTTAATCTTTCGGTAAAATGAATGATCGACTCTGGTAATAATGATTAAAACCGATTATAATGAATCTCTTTCTATTTGCGCTTAATGAAACGTGAAAATTGAAAGACCGGAGGGTAAAAATGGCCGAGTGACAACGGAATCCTATTTCCTACCCGGGGGCAGATTTGTCCTAGAAAAACAAATCTTATTAAAATTGTACTCGAGATCGTATTATGTCAATTTATCTGTTTAATCAAAATCCGAAACATTGCTCGTATGACAAAACGGGGAGGACCTTTGCTTTGGATGATCTTGACTGAAGATAATTTGAATAATGACAATTTCATACGCTCGTGTGAGGAGGAGTTGTCTAGCTTAGGAGTACACCGATTCATATATAATTTACACCTTGAATAAAGGAAGATCTGTCTCATTTATTTCTACTAAAAAGAGAGTGTAATTCAGTAACATAATTCTTGGCTAGATCCAAAAATATATATTATATTAGTATTTATTTGTTTTATTTTCTGTTTTACTAACATCTAACTCTAACATTACTAACTAATCTAACTGATATAACTGTCTAACCCGAGGAAAAATGATAAACCTGCGACTTAGATCGAGTTAATAATAGCTTCTTGGTCTTTAACCCCACTTAAAAGAATTACCATGTTTTCCCTGAGGAATACGACCTGACTCACCAGACTAGCACTACAATTTGACCCGTACATTGCCGGTTAGGATCAGATAGCCTAGGTAATGTCCGTCGCCTTTACGCGCCGTTTCCAAGGTTAGGTTTAGGTCTGTCAGCAAACCTGAACAATATTGCTATTGATATCATCTACAGAACATTGGATAGCAATATGTACATGAAGGTGAAAGATTGCAAAACCACCAAGGAATTATGGGAAAGATTGCAGCTTATCTGTGAAGGCACTAATGCAATAAAAGGGAATAAGATCAATATGGCCAAGCAAAAATTTCAAGAGTTCAAAATGAAATCAAATGAGACCATTGAACAAATGGAGTCTAGGTTCAATGCAATTCTGGATGAACTCACCATGTTGAATGTTGTTTATTCAAAAGAAGATATCAACACCAGAATTCTCAAAGCTTTACCTGCAAAAGAAGTTTGGGAAATGAAGGTTACTGCTATGGAAGAGTCCAGGAGAATACATGAGGAAGATACCTTCAAACTGTTCTCGGATCTTAAAGCCTATGAATTCAGCAAAGACCTTGTTGCACATGCTGAGAAGGAAGTAACAAAAACAACAGCACTGGCTGCTGCTGACAATGAAGAATCATCAAGTGTACAAGATGATTTTTAGATGAAATGCAAGAGCAGATTGCCCTACTAGCCAAAAGAATCAGAATGATGAAATCTGGAAAGGCATCTCCAAGGAATTCTGGCATGAAAACAAGTGAGAAAAAGGAAGAATCCAAAAAGGACCATGACTTTTTGTGCTTTCATTGCAAGAAACCAGGACATTTAAAACCTGATTATCCTGAGTTGAAACAAAAGAAGGATCCTGACTACCTATGCTTTAACTGCAAGAAGCCTGGACACTTTAGACTTGACTGTCCAGACCTGCTGAAGAACAAGGGTCAGCAGAGGAAATCTTGTAGGAAAGCATTCGTTGCTGATGATGAATCTGGCTATGAAGTGGAATCAGAAAAAAGAAATGAATCAGATGACACTGCACTAATAGCACATATGGATGATTATGATTTGATGGCTAATATGGATGAAACGGAGGAGGTTACCAACCATCAATGTGAAATCGTGGACCATAAGAGCTGTGTAGAAAATGATGATGGCTTGACGGTCCTCCATCAGTGCGGTTTTGAATACAAACTGACGAAACCGTGGGCCACAACTAAGGGTAGCCACAACCACCAATGGATCTTTGACATGCGCCATCTCCATGGTTCTTTATCGCCTTTCTTTTGGTCTTCATCCTTGTCTTCAATTTATTTTACAAAAAAAATCTATCTAATAAAATTTTACACCCGCCGCACATGGCGGGGAGCTAACGGGTATAGGATAATGCAAAAATAAAACTAGGTCACGTTCTTCATAACGGCCTAGGACAACAATAAAAATCCAACAGAAAAATAAAGCATTCACATCTATCATATTGGTCGAGTCCATGATCAATCGGGGTCCATATAATTATATTATATCTACTATATAATCCATACAATCAATATCTTATAAAGATTAATTTTAAACTACTTCCGTCTTTATAGCATCCAATCAATTAATTAATTAACTTTTAATCAATTAATAATTCAATAATTTAATAACCACGTACTATATTGTAATTAATACACACACAAAAAAACAAAAAAGGGGTGGCGTCGGCCGGCAGCCGCCGACAACCCAGGGCCGCCGATGCCGCCGGTGAGTAATAGGGTGGCGGCACCGCCGCCACCTCCTTTCTTTCCCCCTTTTTTTCTTCCTTTTGTGCATCTTTAATTAATCAATATCAAACATGATTTAATCTATTGGATCTATTTACTACTCAAATTAATTATGCTTATTGCTTAAGCTCGAAGTTGGCTTTGATACCATTGTTAGGAAATCAAACGAGTAGCGCAGCGGAAAATATAATTTAGATTTCCGATCCAATGATCGACTTTGTTTAAACAATAAACATATAACAAGGAGGACAAAGATTATACCTTTCTTGATCTTAAAGATCGAAGCTTTGACCGTCGGGTAAAAGTAGATGCGCGTAAGCCGTCCAAGCGTCCGGCCTCTATTAGTTATCCACACGAGCGCCTTGCCAGAATCCACCCGGATTGCTATTAGAAAAATTCTAGTGCTAGGTCGACATTTTCTCTCTCTATAATCTCTCTCTAAGAAGCTCTTTTATTTTTCACAAGAATAATTAGCTCTTGGAATTGTGATGTACTAAAGAGCTAGCCAATCCCTCATTTACATAGAGTAGGCGGCGCCCCATGTCAGTCCCAATCTGATTGGGATAAGCTTCCTAATAGATTGATGGGAGAGAAAACCTTTTTCCTAATAAAATAATTTGATTGATTTATCTCATTTAATATTCAATATCTTATATTAAATATATTTCCAAGATATATATTGACAATATCTCATCGAAAGAGTCAATACACAATGACTACTACCTTTCATGCTCGGTTAGCGTGTAAATAGAATCCTATCACTGTAATAATATCCATACGGTCGTATGTCGAGTGTCAAGCATTAACGACCGTATCTTATAATCAGGATATCATGCTCTCTCGAAGTAACTCATTTACTTCTACTTTGCAAAGATTCACGAGAGTAAGACATTCCTTATAAAAAGGCCCTTTAGGATATTCACCCCTACTCATAGGGTACGTGATTCCCAGACGACCTAACATGTATACTGCGCATGCTTCAGTATCATACCCGATCACTACCGTACGATCGACCCATGGCTCGGGGAAACCTCAATAGTGTCAAAGCATGACAATCAACACCGTGATGCCATGTAGACTCCGGTCCTAAGGATAATTACACAACCGTCATATAGCGTGACACTTAACAGTGTAAGTGAGTCAGTCTAACGTACGCATTCTCTAATACACGTCCATGTACAGTCCAAGTGTCTCTACACTTCGATAGACGAGATCTATCCCTGCCCTTAAAGACATAAGACATCTAATACATGCTAGCATGTTTGTACTATCAATGCCCTGTTTAATAGTACATAAGTCTAGAGACATTTAAGTATCAAACTTATTAAAGTGATTAGAGATCTCATCAACCATAATCGCCTATCATGGTTTCTCTCTCGCAGTTTAATACTAAGGACGTTATTATATATATATAATCATAAATTGGTTCATATAAATGAACAAAATATATAATAACAGTAAGCCATTTAATATATATGTATAAAAACAAAGAAATAGTAGAAATGATCCGACCCGGTCGGATCCGGTCCAACCCGATTGGGTTTAGGACAATATTTCAACATATAGATGCATGATATTTAAGCTCTTTAAACAACGGCTCATCTTTGAATTTCTTAGGCTCCATGAAAAGAGATAACTCAAAGGATTTTTTTGATGTTTTTTTATCTCTTGATCAATCATGCAAAGACCGGCTTCCCACTCCACAACCAAGTCCCCAAGCCTGTTTTTTAGCCAATTTTTAAACACTGAATGCATTCCATTGACTCTTGAGGTTGATGTTTTTGTCCATGCCGAGACGAATGCCTCATTGTGTGCGTTCAACCATGTAGATGAAATGTAACTCATGGCGTCTTCACTAAAAGTCTTCTTACACTCTTCCAATCGCTCATTCAACTCTTCTTCTGAGTATGCTTTACCAACCTCTGTCCATGTTGTCATTAAATCCTGCCAACCTTCGCTCGTAGTCTTCATCTTCAAATTCGACACAGGACCTTTCTCGAGGTGCCACCGGCATAACAAGTTCTTTTCTTTTGGAAATACCACCCGTACAGTGTTCATTAAAGCTTCTTCCCTATCTATCACGATACAACATATTCACTCGCTTTGGTCACCAATAGCTTCGCGAAGCATAGTCAAAGCCCAAGTGTAGTTGTCTTCCTTCTCCAAACATAGTAGTGAAAATCCAACCGAAAATGACATGTCCGTAGACGTAACGCCAACAATCTACAAAAAGGGCATCTTGTACTTGTTTGTCTTATAGGTACAATCCATAAGCATGACAGAAGGAAAGCACCTTGCAAGAGACAAGCTATCGTTATAGGCCCAAAAAACATCCTTCACTACGTTGCCCTCATCATGCCTACAATGAACGAAGGATGTGGTCCTATCCGCCAAATTGTAAAACTCTTGCATCATTGTCCGACCCTCACGTGCATTCTTCCTTATCTTAGCACGAATGTTATAGATCGCCTTCTGTGACGTCCAGTTTTTCCCATCTTTCTCTCTCAACATCCATAGTATATTGCTTGGCAAAATGCCATTTCAAGTCATTGTTGCAACAACATGGACTTGTTCTTTATCAATCCGACCAAGGTATGCATGGCCTCATCATACTTGAATGTTTTGTGATTATGCACACCATTCACTACTTTTACAGGCCACACCGCCCTGAATGTATCCTTTTTTGTTTTCAATACAAATGGACATCCGCATTTCCTTGTGGACGATTCCCTTGTCTTATTCTTTCCAGTAGTGCCAACTTTTTTCTAGTACTTTCCTCCAGTGCGATGATCCCTTAGGAATCCATCCCTCTCACATTGGAATGTAATGAACGGCGTCCGTTTTCCGGTCATATTAGATCTCATTTTCACAATGACGACACCATTTGCTCTTGCCAATGCCTTGAGGTGTTTGGTGACGGCTTCATGCGAATCAAATACCTCTGAACAATATATAAATGTAATGAAAAAACAAAATCAAGTTTGAAATGCACTAACATTGAAATAGTATAAGTTTTAAAGACATACTTGATCAGTTGTAAAAACTGAAGTCATATCGACTAATAACTCTTCAGGTGACTCATCCCTCAATGCAAGTGTGGTATCTTGAATATTCTTAAGATTTTCTTGATCTTCATCAATCATTTCATTAGCCAAATGCTACAAAAGAAACGTACAAATAAATTCATAGTCAATTGGGATAAGAATAACATATTGACTTAATGGTTTCTTACCTTAAAATACTCGTCGTCGTCGTCTTCTAATGCCTCCGCATCATTTATCTTGTCATAATTTGTATCATATCTTTGTTTCTATGGATCAAATATTAATAAATACAAGTAAATGTTATTTCAATACACATGGATGGAAAAATATGAAAACTGATACAGAACGTCGGCCATATCGACGTTGGTTTGGCAAAACAAACGCCAGCATGGTTGACGTTCTGATGTCATCAGGCATAAGTTACCCATCGATTAGAGAGTCATCCACATCAACGTTTCTTCTGAGTTACAAACATCAGCAGTGCCGACGTTTAAAAACGTCAATTATGCTGGCGTTACCTATGCAAGATGAATGCTGGTGGTGACGACGTTCATGCATTACACAATATATTGTATTGTGTGGCAGAACGTCGATACAGCCGACGTTCATTTGCAGAATCGGGCGTCGGTGTGGGGGGCGTTCCCTGCGTCTGGCATGGACGATGCTGGACGTAAATGAACGACGGGAAAGCCCTAGGGACGATCGGAAAATGCGAAATAACCATAATTTCTTCCATATATGAATGTATACCATGATAATATGTGGGTAGGAGTTTACCCATTCACTTAACTCACACATTGAACATAAAAATATGATTTTTAGTTCAAGAAGTTACCAAATTTGATGGGTTCATCTTCCTCTCCACTTGGCTTGAAAATGGTATACCTTCAAGTGAGATTGCTACATCTTCTACATTGCAATGCATTTGTTGATTGATATAAATTGATTCAAGATGATGACCTTTGAAACTTGTATTGGATGATAGTGAAGGTTCCATGGATTTTTTTTTGTGGGATGATGAAAATAATGAAGTGAGGAAGAAGATGGAGTTTTTTTTATTGGTTTATGGATGAAGGTTTTTTCTGTTTAAGATTATTAATTTGTAATAGAATTAAGTTTGTAGATGAAATGATTAAATGTTTTTTTAGTTTAGATTAGATAGTGGATTAGATTAATAAAAGGATAATAGTGTTTGATTAATTTTTTGGAGGACTATTTTATAATTTCTGAAAGTTGTGGTGTAAGAAGTGATTTTCTTATTATTATTGTGTTGTGAGAAGATGAAAATAATCAAATATTCATGTGCTGCCAAAAGTAAATATTTGTGGGGCCGGGAGTAAGTGTGTGTAAGTAGTAGAAAGGGGGGTGCCAATAGAACCCCCAATACTTATTAGAGCACTTGCATTATATGCTCTAAAAGAATACTCTATTTTACAGTTTAAATACATATTTTTCTAGTTTACAGGTTTTTTTTTATCTAAAATGAAATGTATCAGATTCTCTAATTTACATAATGAGTTAGATATAAAGAAAAATTTACATGTAAAGGGAATTTTACTGAATCTGTGGTTTACAGTAAAATGTAGAGTATCTGTTGCAGTGCTATTTTTTCTAAATCTGAATGTTGAAATCTCTAAAATACATTTTTTTACAATATTTATAGTATCTACTGCAAGTGCTCTTACCTCGATAAATGAACAACCGCGCTAAATTAATTAACAAATAAAAAATTTGAGTACTTAAAGTCCTCATGTAAATATAAATGAATAACATTGTCAAATATATAATTTTCTCTGGTTCCGACTTGGGCAAAGGGGTTAAATGTATAACCGCGATAAATGCATTAACGAATAAAAAAGTTGAGTCCGTAAAGTCCCCATATAAACATAAATGAATAATTAATAAATTCCATATATATATATATATAATAAACGAAAACATTTCATCCAATCAACAATGTACATATAAGAAGTCATTTCTTCTCAAAAATGAATCAAAAGTTTGTTTTTTCATTCCACCAAAATGCATCACATTCTTAATATTTTGTAATGCATGCGCAACTTCTAAATATTTTGCTCGTGTTGTAGCAAGTAATTTTGTATGGTCAGAGCCGCCCTGTGAAATTCGGGTCCCAAGGCCATTTTTCCGGACAAGGCCCTTTAGATCTGAAGAACAATTTTTTTCCGGTAGAGAAACATAAATAAAAATTGTAAAAAAAAAACATTTTATTTCAAATTCATAGCTAAGTCGACACGGCCTAAATGCAAAATACTACTTCAACACTGTTCTTCTAGCATATTTAGAAGCAAAATCATTTATCAATATAAAATAATCAACTTCATCAACCATATTCTTCTCGATCGATATCTTCCCTAGCTCATTCAAACGATCTTGTAACATTGCACTTCGAAGATAGTTAATTATTCACTTTAACTTCGAAAAACTTCTTTCTCCTCCTGATACAACGGTAACTGGAATAGTCAACAAGATTCGGTAAGCGATCTCTATGTTTGGAAAACAACCATTGTGACGTTTTAAATAATTCAATACTTGGATGGGTTCTCCAAATTCAAATGGAAGAATATGTTTAAGAAGTTGCAACCCTCTATAGAAATCTTTCTCGTCAATATCAGTTTCTCCATTATGTGTCAAAATATTTGAAAGATTGTCACAAGAACTCTTCAAATTTTTATCATCAAAGCACATCGATCTTCAAATCAAACAGGAAGCCAAAATTTTGTTCATACAACCAAAATTGTTTGAATCTTTCATCAAGTGAGGCAAGAGCTTTGTTATCTATATACATGAAGTATTGCACTCTAAAAGTCTCTTCAGTAGAAAACACGGCTTCTTCACTTAAAACATCATCAAAATGCTTTTTTCTCTGGATTTGTCTTTTTTCACGAAAAAATGGTTCAATTTCCATTTGTGGAGCAAGTTCTCGGGCTGCTTTAAGGGCATCATTGACTCCACGCTCTCTATAACCATGAAAAAAAAATCAATAAGCCCCTTAATCGATCTACCGTGACAACAATATGCATGCCCTCATTTTATTCAATGATTTTTTTTTTGAAAGGTTCAACGATTTAAAATGTGCTTAATTTTTTTTAAACTAGTATATAATGTTGGAGAAATTTAGGGGCCCATAGAAACCGGGGGCCCAAGGCCAGGCCTACTTGGCCTTTGTTTAGGGCCACCACTGTGTATGGTGACTGCTCTTTGAAAGGCCTCTTTTGATGACACATTTGGTATGACGTTACTATCATATGGTTCAGGATCATTCTCATCATTTTGTCGGATCCATCACCGTTACAACAATCAACAACAGTGATTTTCTCCTTGTCTTTCTTCCGTCCTTCAAGTTGTTTCATGGCAAGTGAATGGTCAGCTTCCAACCAGTAAATAATCCAGTTTCATCCATATTGTAAATACCTTTCAACTGAACTTGGTCTAATTTTGACTATATTCTAGGTAAAGCAGTTTCAATGTCATCCATGTTAACAGAACCACTTTCACCGACGTCGGTAAGACTTGATTGAGTATCTTGCTTTGAAATGTTCTAACCATCCACTAGAAAAGTTGAATTCTAGATTTGTTTCACCATACATTTTCTACAAAAAAAACTCTTTTGCTTTACTTAGATCATTTCTCCTGACATATTCACTTTCTCTTGTCTTTGAAGAAACCATTCATATACAGTAAACTCTCGATAAATTAATATCCGATAAAGTAATATCCTCACTAAGATAATAATTTCTTCCGGTCCCGACTTGGGCATGTGTACTAAAGTAATAATTTCGCAAAATGCATTAAGTAATAAAAAGAAATTGAATACAGTAAAGCCTAATAAAAATATAAAATAATAAATGCATAATTTCAGTTAGAAATTTATATATTAAATTTACATATTTTCGAAATTTCACATTTCACTTCATTTTTCTAAAATTATGCATCTAGAGTAACTTGTTTCTTCTTAGTGGCTAAACCAAATTCGATCACATCTTTAACTTTTTGTAGAGCATACACAACTTCAGGAATATTTTGTTCATGTTGTAGCAAGTAGTTTTGTAAGGTGATAGTTGCTTGAAAGGATTCTTTTGATGAAACATTGGGTAAAACTGAACTATCGTCCGGTTCAGGATAATTCTCATCATCATTAGACGTATTCATCATAGCTTGAATAATTTCATCATCTGTAGGTGATTCCATCACATCATCATTCTCACTAGGATAGTTCAAAAGATGTTCTACCTCCATAACATTTCCATATCCTAAACGAGAAATGACTTCTTGTAGGATCTCTTCATCTTGGCAAACTTCTGGTTCAGGAACAAAATTTTCCTCTGATCGAATCTTGCAATGTTGAAAACAATTTGCAATTGTTGTTGTTTTCACATCAAATTTCCAAGCTGCATTGACAAAATTCATAGCATTCAAAACATGAATTTTCTCTGGATTTGTTGCTCCAAGCTCAAAACCCTCCAAGATGCTAGAATAAAATAGACATCGATAATGAAGTTTCAGAGACCGAATTATCCCAGTGTCACATGGTTGTATCTTTGATGTTGTATTTGGAGGCAAAAAAAAATAATTCTACATTTTGCAAGCCTTCAATAACCTTTGGATGAGCTGGACAATTGTCTACTATCAAGAGAACTTTTCTGCCATTCATTCTCTTGTCAAATCAACCAACAATTTTTTGAAAAAGCATGCCAGTCATCCAAGCTTTTTTGTTAGATCGATACACGCAATCAAGATTGTTCATGTTCACATTTTTGAAACATCTTGGATTTGCATATTTGCCAATAACCCAAAGAGGTATCTTTTCAATAGAGATGGAAATAATTGTTAGAAATGAATAAGGATATGAAATTTTATTTAACCCTAAAATATTAAAAAACAAAAAAAGTGGTACAGTACCTTGTCAGAACCATCACCATTGCAACAAATAGCAACAGTAATTCTATATTTGTCTTTCTTTCGTCCTTCCAATTGCTTTGTAGCAAGAGAATGGTCGGCTTCCAATCGAAAAAATAATCCAGTTTCATCCATATTGTAGATATCCTTCAACTGAAATTGGTCTGGTTTAGCTTGTATTTGAGGTAAAGCATTTTCAATGTTCTCCATTACAACTGAACCACTTTCACCAAATCGTCGGTAAGATTTGATTCCAAATCTTGCCTTAAAACATTCTACCCAACCAATAGAGAAGTTAAAGTTTGGAAATTTCACCAGGCTTTTTTTGCGACAACTCTTTTGCTCTGGCCTGGATCATTTCACCAGACATATTGACCTTCTCTTGCCATTGAAAAAACCACTCATACAAAACTTCCTCTAGCTCAGGATATTTTGCAGATTTGTGCCTTTTGACATTACTATTTTTCATATCACTTGACAATTATTTGCTGACCTTTTGAGAGTGTTTGATACTGTTGATTGACTAATATCAAACTTTTGTTGAACCCATCCTTGCAATTTTTTTTGACTAAAAGAAGGATTTTCCTTCTTATGCTCACATAATGCTCTCCTTTGTTCATCTGTTAGAGTTGTTTTCTTAACTCCTTTCAAATGATGAGAAGCCATTGGAAAAACAAGATACGTACAATATGTGGTTGTAAATTATGTTCAATGTGTACATATTTATAAAGAATTGAAACCTTTTTCATTTTCGATAATAATCCAAGAGCACAAATTCTTATAATCTTTCTATCTTCCCAAGCATTTTAATTAATATTTATCTCTTCATTTTACAGACCAGATGCATAATATTAATTATTTCTTTGTAAAGTAATAAATATTAATTTATCGATAAATGAATAAATTATTCATTTATCGATAAACAAATAAACTCGTTAAAGTAATAATTTTGGTCGGTCCCAAAGATATGCATTTATCGAGAGTTTACTGTAAAGCTTTCTCTAAATCGGGATACTTAGCTTACTTGTGCCTCTCAACATCGCTATTTTTAATCTCATCTGACAAATATTCAAATGGTCTTTTGAGAGTATTTGATATTGTGGTTTGGCTAGTAACCAAATCAAACTTTTGTTTCACCCATGCGTGCATATCTTTTTGGCTAATACTCGGATGTTCCTTCTTATGCACATATATAGCCCTCCTTGTTTGGTTGGTTAAAGTTGTTTCTGTTATTCGTTTTGACTGATAATTGGAAACCATTAAATTGAAGATTAAGAAAGATACAGTAGTATGGATTCTTTATCAAACTAAGATTTTATAACTATATATAGTTTGTAGTGTGTATTAAGTATATTTTCTTAGACTCTAAGTATTTCATACATACAATTTTATTAGCAGTCTCTCAGTACATAATACACTGTAGTCCATACGTATAGTGCATATATTGCTAATCTAGAGTCAAAAAAATGAATGTAATCAAGTTTTTCATAAGAATTTTGACTATTACCCTCTAGATACATATGTACATTAAATGCAAAAATACTAATCAAAAGGGAAAACAAATCAAAAAAATTAAAAATACTATCCAAATGAATAAATATTCATTTATCGATAAATAAATAACAAATCCTGTCGTAGATAAGTTTTGAATCATAAAAGGTTGTGAAAACACCCAAAATACCCCACATTCCTTCAACCATGACCTAAATCCTAAACCCACAGGAAAACATGCTTGAAATCCCGCTAGAAAACCTACCTAAACGCGCCGAACCCCCATGAACCCTATGAACCTCTCGAACCCCTAAAACCCTGAACCCATGAACCCCTAAAACCCTAAAACCCAACACCCCTGAACCATGAATTCTTGATTTTCCGGTCGTTTTCCGACTATGCGCGATTTTTTTTAACTCGTGAAAGTTATAAAGCAAGAAGAAGAAGAAGCCTTTTTCCAGCAAGAAGAAAGAAGAAGAAGAAAGCCTTTTCCAACGAGAAGACATAAATAGGAAGAAAGGGTGGGGCTAACTAGTCTTTAAATTTTGGATTTTGGTTAAAGCTCAAATGTGCAAAAATTTGTTTCCGTTGGCTTATATATCTCATTCCCCCCATAACAACATGCAGTCAAAATATTTGAAAATTCTTATTGTGGTCCAACCACTCCATGTCACAATTACTCTCATTTCTAAAAAAAGGGAGACTTAGGGATCTATATAGGCATGCCCAAATTCTATTGGATATGGTCCACATGTGAGACTTGTGACCGGACCAGGATAAAATTTGTGAATTTGGAAAGCATGTCATGTCATGTTGTCACAAACTTTTTTTAGGTTATATGGAATTATATATTTATAAAACAGATTATTCGTAGATACTTTCTATGGTAAACAAAATCTCCGTTGAAACTTGAATGTCGATACATCAACAACTGTATTTTATAATCTGAATATTATACTCTCGAAATAATAATTATTTATGCTTTACAAAGATTTTGAGAATAAAACACTCCTTATAAGAAGGCCCTTCGGATATATATTTCTACCATTAAGAAACACGAATTCCGGACGAACGATATGAATCCTATGTATTCATGCTTCAGTTTCACACTCAATCATTATCGCATGCCCTGTGGCTAAGGAAAACCTTAATAGTGTCGAAACATGACAATCCACTCTGCGATTTTATGGCGACTCTGGTCTAAGGATAATTACACAACTACCACATAAATGTGACACTTAATAAAATAAGTGAGACAATCTAACGTGCGCGTTCTCCAATACACGTCCACGTACAGTCCAAACGTCCTATACTTTGATGAACAAGATATATCGTTATTTTCACAAAATAGAAGAAATCCAATATGTGCGGTTCGAACCGTACTATTAATGTCATATTTAAAACTACATGCGACTGGAGATATATTTAAGAATTAAATCAATTATTGTGATCGAGATCTCATCAATCATAATCATCATTATGGTTTCTTTATCACGGTTTAATCCTAATGATGTTGTTATATACAAAATAAAATTGGTTTGCTGAACGAAAATATATATAATAACAGAAATGTCATTTGTTACGTGTATAAACATAAAAAGCGTAGTAGAAATGATCTGATCCGGTCAAACCCGGTCCAATCCGACCTGGTTTAGGGCACTACACTAACAAAGATCTAGGTTACAGTATTGGGTATATGATACCTTACTTAAGATGCACCGACAAGAATATTGTTATGCCAAGGAAGAAAATCAAAATTCAATCTCTAGGATGTTGAGATGGCATTGTTATGAGAACGTCACACGTAATAAATGGTTGATGATGGTTGTGAATCCTCGAACATTTACTTAAATACCAGTACTTTCTATTTGTAATTTGTACACCCCCACATACTATGTTGCAACTAACATTGTGTTTTTTGTATATTTTTTGTAGGATGAATTTGTTTCTTATTTACTATTTGAGACTGAAAAAGTTTCCTTACTACTTAGTCTAGGGTTCGCGGAGGAACATATGTCTCCTCCATATCCTGCCCACCCCTGGATACCCTGGCACCTACCTATCCACATTGTCCCTCGGCAGCTGACCATTATAGGGATGTTGATGAACGTACGTGTCATGGGAGTGTTCAATATCGAGACCAATCCGAAGAGTTTGCACGTCGAGACCAGTAGGATGAGCATGCGCGTCGATCTCATATTCATTTTGATGGTCAGCCAGACGCCCTATCATATGTTAGGGGTCAATTTACATGTACGATGGAAGATTATGCAACTGAGACGAGTTACAATGACCAGCAACTGCCACCAACCGATGCCCAAGATCCAACCTACGTAGGAGGTGTCGATCATCACACATCACAACAAGGTGCTTCAAGTAGTCAAGACTTGAGTGATTTGACGTATGGGATCATCCACATATCACAAATAAGGCATTTTCTTACTGGAGTATTTAAAGATTATCTAACCACTTGAATACCAAGATCGACGCTTTAGCCGTTAGATTTAGTACCGACATGTGAATTATGAATGCGAAGCTTGACCGTTGGACTTCTATGCTCAACAAGATTACTACAACTTTCGGTCTTCAAAACCACCCACGGGTATAAATTTGTATCATTTTGGAATTGGCATTTACACAATACTTTATCTAAAGGTTATTTAATATTTTTGTTTAAACTCATAAACCACTGCATGACGATCATCATCCGCTGTCGACTGGCGGCCATCAACCACATTCCGGTGGATGAAAAAAATCCCCGAGATGGCAGTAATCCGACACATTCGGGATAGTCCAAAATCATGAAAAATCCCTCATCCTCAATGTAGCATCAAACTACCGCTCACCATCACCAACAATCAACACAACATCAACACATTTTAAGAAAGTCAACGCGGAAACGTAGCGGGTTTTAAAAATTAGATTTTCTTTTTATCCAAGACCGACTTTATTTAAACATCACCATAGATAAGTAGACATGATTCATACCAGAAAGATCTATAACAGATCATTGCTTTGTCTTTGGTGGTAGCTTGTGCACGAAGCTGTCCAAGTGTCCAACCTCTACCGTTGATGCGCATGAATCTCCGCCGGAATTCTTGCTAGGATTGCTATTGGAAAAACTCGGTTGCTAGACTGAGCTTTTCTCTTCTCTCAAACTCTCTCTAGAAAGCTCTCTAATATTTTCTAGTAAAATAATTCTTTTGCAATTGTGATGCAAAAGAGATTTACACTCTTTTCTTTATATAGAGGAATGTGGCGCCCCATCTCTCCCAAAAAACCCTAAGGAAAAGCAAACTGCTTGGAGTAGGGATTAAATAAATATTTTCCCAATGAAACAAAGAATTAAGGATGTAAATCCTTATGATTGATTTATCTCATTAATATTTAATATCTTATATTAAATATGTTTTTATTATATTTCAATATATCAATTACACATATACACATATAAATCACATATCATGTGTCACATGCTTGTATATATATATATATATATATATATGAAAGCACACATCACTATAAAAAGGATCTTGGCATTGGAAACCGGCTTCAACCATGGTAATATTTTATGAGTATGGTTTAATTGTGTAAAGGTTCATACTCATTGTATGGTGTCCTATTACTCAGCAAAAACTACGCTACAACACTTCCAGAAGACGACAATACACAGTTTCGCAAAAATCAACATATGGCAGACATGACACGACGTCACTAAAAATTATACTTAGAATTGTAATATTTTGTGAGTATTTTTTCTGATACCAATGAGCGTCCAGGGGATCAACGAAAGGATTGTAGTATAGAAAGTTAAACAAGAATTAAGGACTCAAACAAAACATATGTGACAATTGTATGGTGATCAAATAATATAATAATGGACGGCAAATAATATAACAATTCTAAAGATATAAAGTGACGGCAACAATGAATGAATAAGAATGCTGAAACAAAGTAATGTACAGTAATGAAATATGCTTAAAAGGTTTTCAAAGGAAACATGTAATTTTATACCTTAATTAAAAGGTTTGATATTGAGAAACAAATTGTTGAATTTGAAGATACAAATTGTTGGAACAGAACTCCCGTATTTGAATGAACTTCCTTGAAATCTATTTGCAGAGAGAACTTTAAAAATGAAACTTAAAAATGAAACTTGTAAATTGTATTCTAGTAATCTGAGGAGTCTGAGAGACTGCCCTCTTCCCCCCTTTATTTATATTCAAGATAGAATAATTGTAGTGGTGTAATAATGTGGAGTCCTGTTTGCTTTTGTGAGTGGTGTCTGCCATAATGGTATGGCTGAGCTGTTGTTTTGTCGTCTTACTTGAAATGATGCCCATTATTTGCGAGTGGTGTCTTGTCATGTCTGCCATTGCATAGTGGAAGACTTTTGCTGAGTCGTCGTTTGTCGTTTTGTGATGAATAATCTTCTTTAATTTTTTAGTGACGTCGTGTCATGTCTGCCATATGTTGATTTTTGCGAAGCTGTGTATTGTCGTCTTCTGGGAAGTATTGTAGCGTAGTTTTTGCTGAGTCTTGTGTAACTGTGTGTATTTCATACGTATATAATTTATATGTATTTGTAGATATATAATTGTATATAAATAATTATTATATATATATATATATATATATATATATATATATATATATATATATATATATATATATATATAATTTTGTAGTGATGTGTGTGTTCATATATACGTGTGTGCATAATAGACTAATGTATATTTGTGTATTAGGTGGAGTAGTTTCTGTGCATGTGAGTGTTTGTGAGAAAGTAAAGTGCAGGTAACTCTTTTGTCCTTTTTGATTTTTTGATTTTTTTTATTTTAGAGCAATGGTGAATAATCTTCATCTTCCTCATCATCGTTAACTGATGCGGTTGAACTGATAGGTGATGTTTGTGAAGTAGAGGCATATTGCGATAGGATTTGTTGTAACTCCTCATCAGTTTTTGATGCGGCTAACAAGGCTGCCATTTGTGCTTTTCTTTCTGAAAATCTTGTAGTTGCAGTGGGTTGTATCTTATTTTGCTGATGTCTTTGTAATGTTTGTAACCATGCTTCCATGTTTGATGGTAGTAAACTTTTGATGATATTGCATTTCTCCCACCATCTCACCCTAAATCTTCTTCGGATAAGGGGCATAGGATGATCAGAATAATCTAAATACCAGCCATTACGATCCATGGTAAATAGAATCTTGTACAAAATGTTGCGAATGCGTGAAATCTTTTACGCCTCGGAAGGTTTGTACTTTGCTTTGAAAATGTTGAAGGATTCAAGCACGATCGTTTTTGTATTTCAGTGCTCGAACCAAAACATTCCCATACTTGAACCCACCATGATGGAAAGTTTGAAATTTCGGCTGTCTTTGTATCGAAGTGCATCAACCAAGTATGTTGATTGTTTTGGTTTTGTATGAAGAATGCATTAAACCATGCCTGCTGATACTCCCAATAGTTGAATGTAATTGTATAAAAAGGCTGTTCTTTGTATTCTTCTGGGAATGCAATAGGCGCCGAAGGAGCAGCATACCAATCTTTTGGGGAAATAACTCTATGAATTTTGCATGTTGAAAATGCAGGTGTAGTTTGGTTATTTTCATAGTATTTGTGATCAAAACTTGCTGACTGGGTAACTTGTAAGATTGTTTGGTAAAAAATTGGGGTTTTATGTAAATCCCAAGGTTTGTAAAACCATCATGTTCCAAAATATTGTTGGATGGATTGAAAAGGATCTTGGCATTGGAAACCGGCTTCAACCATGGTAATATTTTATGAGTATGGTTTAATTGTGTAAACTGTTTTTTGTGTTCTTGTGGTTTGTGTGGTAGAAGGTTTTGTGAGTGGTTGGAATGAATTTGAGGTCAAAACAATGGGTTTTGTCGATGATGATGCTGGGTGGCTTGATGATGATGCTGTAGGTCTTGGTGATGATGATAATGATAGAGGCAGTTGTAGGAGCTTTTGTGTGTTTGGTGGAGTTTGGGATAAATGCATTTGTCTAAATCCTGTTTCTTCTATGTTGGCATCCTGTTCTTCTTTGATTGCGATGTCAGCCCAAGACATTTTTGGTTTTGTAACATTTGTATTTGCTGTGTTTTTCCCTTTGTCAACTTTTGGGGCCATCGGATCATCTTGCGAGAATTCGCGGGTAAGAAATCTGGGATTTGAATTTGTATCTCCGTTTATGAATTCAATATCAAAATAAAAAATGCGTAAAATTGCTTGCCATCGTGCAAATATTTGCTTTGATGCAAGGTTTTGTACATCTTTTTGTAAAATTTCTTTTGCACTTTTACAGTCTATGCGTAATAAAAACTTTTTGTTTAATAAATCGCTTTGAAATTTCTGAATACATAAAACAATGCTTAAAATCTCATTTTTAATTGTGGAATAATTCTTTTGGGTTTCATTCCAATGTGCAGATGTAAACTGAACAATTAATTCTTTAGAATCTTGTTTCTGCTTTAAGATTCCTCCATAACCAATATCAGAAGCATCAGTTTCTACTATTTTCTGTAGTGCCGGATCTGCTAAGTGTAGACAAGGAATTTGTGTGACCTGTTTCTTAATTTGTTAGACAATTTTTGTATGTGTTGTATTCCAAGGTATAGGGTTTGTTTTTAGACGGTCGTGAAGTGGTTTTGCTATTCTGTTTAGATTTGGGTAAAAGTCTAGGACATAATTTAAATATCCTAAGAACCTTTGCAGCTGTTTTTTGTCAATCATTTTATCTGGAAATTTTGAGGTGAATTGTAGAGATCTTTCGATAGGTGTAATTGTTCCTTGAGTAATATAGTGCCCAAGAAATCTTATTTTTGTTTGGAAAAGTGACATTTTAGATTCGGATACAACTAAACCGCTTTTTTCAATTACATATAAGAACGTTTTTAAATGTTTGAAATGTTCATCAATTGTTTTCGAAAATATAAGCACATCATTTATGTATACAATGCAAAATGTTGAGTAATCATTGAATATGTCGTTCATAATTCTTTGAAATTCCGATGGAGCATTTTTTAAACCAAAAGGCATTACATTCCATTGGTATTGTCCAAATGGAACTGTAAATGCTGTCTTATACCTGTCTTCAGGTTTTATTTGTATTTGCCGGAAACCTGATTTCATATCAAATTTTGAGAATATGAAGGCATCATGGTGTTTATTTAAAAGGTCTTTCTTATTAGGTATGGGGTAGCGAATCCATTTTAACGCTTTGTTAAGTGGTTTATAATTAATGACTAGTCTGGGAGTTCCTCTTTCAATCTCAGAAGCTTTATTAACATAAAAAGCAGAACAACTCCAAGGTGATCTGGCTTTAGAGATTAATTTTTTGTTTTCAAGATCTTGTATTTCTGTTCTACAATATTGTTCAAGGTCTTTATTCATTTGTATGGGTCGGGCTTTAGTAGGTACATCTTTTCATGAAAAGATGTATCATAGTGGTAAATCAACCATATGTTGCTTTCATTCCGAAGGCATTGGGTAGGTTAGCACAAACTTTTGATGTAAATATCTTTTGTAATCTTAGTATTTTTTCTTTTATAGTAGGTTGATTTAGTAGCTTATTTATCCTTTGTAAGGAGGCATGTTTTTGCAATTCATTGAGCTGAAATTGTTTGTTGTGTATTATATTATTAATCTTTGTTTTCATGTATTGATGAAGCTTTTAATAAATTTAAACTTCTAGTTCTTGGTTTTACTAAGAATGGAAACTTATGTTTTTTATTATTTATTTTGAAGGTAATGGAATCTGGACAAACCTTGTAAGGTGTGATAAGGTTTATGAAAGGAGTGCCAAGGATTACGGAATGATGGATGTCATTGACAACCACAAAGGATGTCATCAGAGAGATCCCATTGTTGATTATGGAAGCTTCATCTTTGCAGAGATGACTATTTTTGATTTGTTTTCTTCTTGAAATTTTTTCATGGGTTTGTTGTAGAATTTTATAGGACAAACCCTTCTTTTATACAATTTAAGTCGGCTCCAGTGTCAAATAGTGCGATGGTATGAAGTTCGAAATCATTTAAAAAATTTATTGTAATATTTATGATATACTTTCTTGATGTAATTTCTTTTAAAACAAAAAGGAAATCAGTTGAAATTTGTTGTAATATTTTGCAATTGTTGAGTAATATCTTCATTTTTCGATATCGTGTCACTATTCTCTTTTATTGTTTCAATAATGGTTTTGATTAATGAAGAATCATTTTTCTGTTTCTCTTTTAGTTCTCTTAACTCATTTTTTATTTCTTTAATTTGTTTTTGGAGATCGTGATTTGTAATTTTATCTTTTCTATTATTATTACTCCTACTTAGGATTGTTGTTAAATCATATGTACTTCTGGAAGTACTTGTTGCTAACGGTTCATGCTTAAAAGTAACAACAGTATTTTGGAAATTATATTTTGTGATAGTATTAACAATTGTCAAGGTTACACATATATATAGTCACTCTAGTCTAAGGGTATAAACGTAACTAGAATATAATAAATAAATCTATTCTACTAATATATACGTGTTACATCTAATACCACCCCTCAAGTTGGACGAGGGAGGAGATCCAACTTGCGACGCTGATGAAGAAAGGCTGGGCGAGGAACCGACTTGGTGAGGCAGTCAGCAAGTTGGTCAGAAGCACCGACATGGGCAACACTCAATGAACCCCGTTGCACATGATCCCGTATGAAATAGTAGTCAATGGCAACGTGTATCATACGTGAATGAAAAACAGGGTTGTGACAAAACTGCGTGGTGCCTAGATTATCACAATAAATGACAGGAGCTTGAGCAACCGAAGAACGGAGATCATGTAGGAGAAAAGTAAGCGGAGGAGCTCGCGGCGATCGAGGCAACAAACTCGTATTGACCTCGGTAGATGAGCGGCGATAGTGATAACATTGCTTGGAACTCCAAGATATTGCATTTCTGCCCAGATAGACAACATAAGCACCAGTGGAGGCATAATCATCCTTACATCCCCCCCAATCTGCATCAGAAAAGGCATGAAGAACCAAGGGGAGTCACGATAAATCAAGGCGAGATCTTGTGCAGCCAAAGTAACGAAGCATACGTTTAGCAAAACTCCAATGAACATCAGTGGGAGCATGCATAAACTGAGAGAGCTTGTTAACCGCAAAGGCAAGGTCAGGCCGAGTGAAGAGCAAATACTAAAAACTGCCAATGACCATGCGATACTCAGAGGCATCGTCAAGAGGAGAACCCGTAGTAGCAGTGAGACTGGAGAGATCAGCAGGTAGAGGGGTGCTAACAGAGTTAGCCTGATCCATATGAATACGGGCAAGGAGTTCCGTGGCATAGCGCTTCTGTGATAACAAACAACCATCAGAGTTCGGGATGATCTCGATACCCAAGAAATAGGAGAGGGAGCCAAGATCCTTTAATGCAAACCGGCGTCCTAGAAGAGAAATGAATGCCTCAAGGGAACGAGTATCATTACTATTAATAATAATGTCATCAACATACACTAGCAAATAAATCATGACAGTGCCAGTGTGGTAGATAAACAGAGAGAGTCGACATCGAGTTGCGTAAAAATGCTGTGAAGAAGAAAACCCCGAAGTTCCTCATACCAGGCCCGGGGTGCCTGCTTTAAACCATAGATTGCCTTGTGTAACTTGCAGACATGCGTGGGACAATCAGGCCCGACAAACCCATTGGGTTGTGCCAAAAACACATCCTCCGAAAGATGACCTTGTAAACGCGTTGTTGATATCTAGGCGGCGTAAAGACCACCCCTGCGAAAGAGCGGACTAAGAACAACACGGACGATGAGTGTGTTTGACCACCGGGCTGAAGGTCTCATAATAATCAATACCTGGGCGCTGAGTGAACCCTTTGGCCACAAGCCGGGCCTTGTGCCGATCAATGGACCCATCTGGGTGACGTTTGAGACGGAAGATCCATTTGGAACTTATGACATTCTGCGAAGAATGAGGAGGGACTAAGGACCACGTCTCGTTATGAATGAGAGCATCATATTCATCCTGCATAGCAGCCCTCCATTTGGGATGTTTAAGGGCTTGAGAGATGTTGGTGGGTTCAGACTCAGAAGGAGATGGGAGGTGAGTGAGAAGATTGAGTTTCTGGATGGGTTTGGGATATTATTTTGGGCTCGTGTGCGCATGGGGTGAGATGGGGAGGTGGTGGTGGGGGTGGAGATGGTGGGGGAGGTGTCGGTGGAGATGGAGGGGGTGGGGGAGGAGGTGGCGGTGGTGGTGGGGATGATGGTGGAGATGGGGATGGAGGGGGAGATGGTGAGGTAGGAGGCATATGGGTGACCGGGGGAGTGGGAATCCAGTCAGAGATAGGGGAGGGTGTAATTGATGTAGTGGAGGAGTTGAGAGATGCAAAGGGGAAGATAGACTCAACAAAGTTGACATGACGGGAAACATATAAGCGAGACTCCTTAAGATCGTAAAAGTAATAGGCGTGTTGGTTTAAGGCATAGCCGAGAAATACACAGGGTTTTGAGCGAGGCTCAAGTTTGTGATTAGTGTAGGGGCGGAGCCACGGGTAGCAGAGGCATCCAAACACCCGAAGTTTGTGGTAATTTGGGGGTGTGTGGAATAAAGAGTCATAAGGTGTACGCATGTTGAGAGTGGGAGTGGGCATTCGATTTATGAGATACACAGCAGTAGAAAAGGCGAAGGGCCAGAATGATGTGGGAGCGGAAGCATGTGAGATTAAGGATAGGCCGGTTTCAACAATATGTAACATGCGTCGTTCAGAGATTCCATTGTGTTCAGGGGTATGCGGGGGAGTGGTAAAGAAGGAAATACCGTTAGTGGAAAAATAATCGCGAAGAGAGATAAATTCTCCACCGTTATCCGAGTAAAGAGTTTTGGTGGGATGTTCAAAGTATTTTTCAACTAGGGATCGAAATCGTAAAAAGGTTGGATAAACGTCGGATTTACGTATTAACGGGTAGAACCATATATACCGGGTAAAATGATCAACAAAAATAACAAAGTATTTGAAACCATCAATTGATAGAACCGGTGACGTCCATAAATCACTAAAAATAAATTCAAGGGGTTGGGAAGAACGTAAACTAGAAACGCCAAAAGAATGTTTATGGCTTTTATTTTCAAGACACGCAGCATACAATGCGTAAAGGTAAAGCTGGAAGAATGTAAATTATTGGTCTTCAAAAGCGAGGATAAAATAGGAAGAGCCGGATGACCCAACCGACGATGCCGTCTTGAGATGACGCTTTATTGGATGCAAATGCAAGAATGGGGGAAGTCGGCCACTCGTACAGACCATTCTTAACCGGACCACGGAGTAGTGTTTGGTTCTTCTGAATGTCCTTCACAACAAATTCAGAGGGTAAGAATTCAATTGAAAGATTATGGGAATTGCACAGTTGAGAAATGGAAACTAAATTGCGAGACATGCTAGGGACACAGAGGACATTACTAAGCTCAAGGGAATGGGAAGGATTCAGGGGGAGGGAGGAGCTACCAGTGTGAGTGATAGAAAGTCCCTTACCATCACCAAGCAGAATGTCATATGTGCCAGTATAGGGAGCATGAAGTGATAAGTTCTGAAGGTCCGTGGTCACATGATGATTTGCCCCACTGTCCATAAGCCATTTGGGTTGAGTGTGGTCAAACCGAGCCGAGTCATAATTCGTTTCCACCAAATTGGCTGCGATGCAGGACCCGCCGATTCATAGGACCAAATATTTGTTGCATCTGTACCTGAAATTGAGGACATTCCTTGGCCACATGGCCATGAACACCACACATTTGACAACGACCAAGAAAGGGTTTGCGTTGATTACCGGAGCTCGATGAACCACCATTATTATATGATTGGGTGCCACCATTATTATATGAATTTCCACCATTATTAGATGGACCACCATTAAATGAATTGCCTTTTAAAGGCTGTTGTGTGAGTTGTACCTGGACTGTTGCTGCTGCTGTTGACCATAAGGGCGAGAGAAGCTGCTGCCCGATAAGCGGTGGTTCGGTGGTCGGTACGCGGCATGGGCGGTGGCTGGTGGGAACTGCGTCGGTGAAGGCAGGGCAGTAGTGGGCTTGAAATTGAGAAATTTTTCCAGCAATTCTTCAAACTCAATCGCCGTATCTCGAGCTTTGAGAGCGTTGGCCATGTCCCGATACTCCGGGCCAACGTTGGAGAGGGCTATATCAAGGAATTCTTCAGAGTCCATGGGGAAGCCGAGGAGAACAAGTTCATCGGCGCGTGATTTGAGCATACAGTGTCGGATCTGATTGTGAGCCTCGATGAATTTCTTTCATATTATCCTTCAGGGTTCGCAGTCGGGCGCGTGAGGGGGTGGCGTAGACGGCGTTGAGAGCCTTCCACGCTGCCGCTGCTGTTGTTTTGCCATAGAGAAGAGGTGCTACCGAAGGAGAAACAGAGCCGATGATTAAATTTTTGATCAAATTGTCCTACGGTTCCAATGATGGTAGTCGGGGTTTTGCTTGGTGGTGTTGCCCTCGGTGATGGTTTTGGGTGGAGCTTCGACGGAGCCATCGACGTAGCCAATGATGTCGTATCCGATTAGTAGCGATTCAATTTGCATATGCCAGAGGTGGTAATTTGTGGCATCTAGTTTGATAGATGCTTGGGTAGCCGGATTGAATGTCACCGGTGATTTTTCAGCCATTGAAATGGGAGAAAGAGGGAGGAGATGGCCGGAGAAGAAGGTTGCTGTTTTGCAGAATGGAGGTGGCGGCTGCCAAAATGATTTTGACGGGAAAAAAAATATTTTAGGTTTGTTTTGGATCACAGCTCTGATACCATAACAACAGTATTTTGGAAATTATATTTTGTGATAGTATTAACAATTGTCAAGGTTACACATATATATAGTCACTCTAGTCTAAGGGTATAAACGTAACTAGAATATAATAAATAAATCTATTATACTAATATATACGTGTTACATCTAATAAAAAGTGTCTAATAATTTTTCGAGATATTGTTGTTGTAAAGCTGGGTCATTAATCTGTGGTAATATATCAATAAAGATTTGTTGTTCTTTGGAGATAACATTTATCATTTTCTCATTGTCTCTTTCGGAATCAGAAGTATTTGTTAATGTATCGTCTATTTTTGCTATTCCATTGTTATCTGTATTTTCTTCATTAGTTGTGTCACTATCAGAATCTATAAGTAAGTTTCATATTTTGTTCATAATGTCGTCTTCTAGACTTAGTTCATTAAGCTTTCTTTTTAATTCTGATAATTTCTTTGTATGTCCTTTTGTGGCATCTATAACATTCAATGTCCTTTTTCCAATTTGGTTTTGACGTATTATATTTTTTATTTTTTTAGAAATTATTGTTCGAGGGTCGTTTTATTTGCTTTCTGTATAAATTCCTATTAGACTGATAGGGTTTTTTGTTTTGAAAAGTGGGTTTTTTGCAATCACCTTTACAAGAGGAAATTTTTTTAAAAGGATTGTTGTCAAATTGTTGACAAAAGGTTCCAAGCTCTAAATTAGCCTTTGTCATTTCCCATTTTATGTGTTTCTGAAGTTTTAAATCTTGGCATATTTTCATTCCTTCTTGTTGAATTACACTTACGAGTTGACCATATGTTGAAGAGAGTTTGAGAATGTGTTAAACACAAGAGTAAACTTCAACTTAGTTTATTCATTGATATGAAAGGTATATAAATAGATACAATTGAGAGAGAGACTAGCTAGCTAGCTTGAAGGCCACTTGAGTATGTAGATGTGGGCGTGCAAGCATGCAAAAAGTAAAAGTAAAAGCTATGTCTATGACATAAAGTAAACTAGAGTTTGACATATTAATTGTTTATATGTATCACAATTAATATGTCTTTTACAAATAAATAAAGTGTACAAATAATATAATACACGAAATATAGACTGCTGAACATGTCCCTCAGCAGAGGCATAAGAGCACCTCTTTGAGGTAATATTTCCACACCCCCCTCAAAAGTAAGGTCAGTATATGTTAATGCGACCAAGTTTGCTACTTAATCTATTTGAACATAAGAGGTGGAATAGCCTTGGTAAGGATATCGCATTACGATCTCTTTGAGGAACATCTTGGAGTTGAATAATCTTGGCATCAATCTTCTCCTTCAAAAAATGTCACAATGTCCACATGTTTGGTTTTGTCATGATGGGTGGATCCTCTCGCCATGCATAGTCTTTGAGTTATTATCACAAGCAGAGTGTGATAGAGTTCTTTGAAGAAATTTCTTGAAGTTCGATGAAGTACTCTTTTGAGCCAAAGAGCTTCACAAATGCCTAAGACAAGTGCTCGAGTTCAAACCAAGATTGCCTAGACACGATGAGGTTGTTTCTTGCTCCTCCAAGTAACAAGATTGCCCCATACATAGGAACAGTAGCCTGTGGTCGACCTTCTATCTATGTGGCATCCAGCCCAATCAGCATCAGTGTAGACCTTGATGGATCTATCAGCAGACTTGGTGAAGTGTAACCCTTGGCCAGGAGTGGACTTTAAATACCTCAGTATCCTATTCACAGCATCCCAATGTTGCTCAGTAGGGCAGTGCATGAACTGGCTAACCAGACTGACACCATATGCAATATCCGGTCTTGTATGGGATAGGTAGATGAGTTTCCCTACAAGTCTTTGATATTGTTCTTTCTGACGAAAGTGTCACCATGTAGGAGAGGTATGGACTGGGTCTACAGGGGATATAGCAGTTTGCACCCAAGCATGCCGATTTTCTTGGTGAGATCCAAGTACATATTTCCTTTGGGAGGCAGAAATGCCTTTCTTTGTTTCTTGCTACTTCCATGCCAAGAAAATATTTGAGAAAACCCAAGTCCTTCACTTGAAACACCTTTGCCAGCAGAGTCTTCAAATGTTGGATCTCAGTAGAGTCATCTCCAGTGAGGATGATATCATCCACATAGACAATAATAATAGACCTCTTCTGGTTGGTTGTCTTGATGAACATAGTGTGATCAGAATTGCATTGGTGATATCCAGCAGCTTTGACCACAGTTGTTAATTTTCCAAACCATGCCCTTGGTGATTGCTTCAGGCCATATAGAGATTTCCTCGGTTGCACACCTTGCCTTGAGTATGAGGATTGATAAAACCAGGAGGTACATTCATATAAACCTCCTCAGTGAGGTCCCCATTTAGAAAAGCATTTTTGATGTCCAATTGGTGAAGAGGCCAGTCAAGTTGGACAGCTAGAGAGATCGAGAACCCTCGGCGGTGTTGAGTTTTGCCTTTGGTGCAAAAGTTTCCTTATAGTCAATGCCATAAGTTTGAGTGAATCCTGGCTACCAATCGGCTTTGTACTTGTCAATAGTGCCATCGGCATTGTATTTTATAGTGAATAACCATCTGCAATCGATGTCTTCTTGCCTACCGTGGGAGAGGTGTCAAATCCCAGTATGATTATCCGGAAGTGTTGTCATCTCTGTTTTAATGTGACCTTCCATTTATCATTTTGAAGGGCCTCTGAATATTTTTAGGAATAGAGTGAGAGTCAGTCCTGTGAAAACATGGCAAAGCGAGGAGATAACTTATCATAAGATAAATAAGAATGAATAGAATGATCGATGGCACGATCTCTTTCCCTTCCTAAGAGCAATAGGCCTATCATCAATGTCGCCAGTCAGTCGAGGATCTGTGAGATTCTTTGAGTGTTAGTAGGCTCGGGATCGGCAGGCTGCGGGTCGATAGACTCTTGTTCGGGAGGTTCTTTGAGAGTATTAGGGTGTAGAGAGTCAGTAGAAGTCATGAAGTTCGATCTCCTTGAGGATCGAGAGAGTTCTTGAGGTTAAGAGGTTCTTTGAGGAAGGGGTTTAGGTCAATTTCAATCGAGGTTTTCACTGAATGGCTCAAGTGGGTTTGTTTGTAATAAGGGGTCCTTTCAAAGAATTTTACATCCATAGAATTGTAAAATTTCTTTTCAATAGGGGAATAACACTTGTAACCTTTTTTGTCCTTTGCATAACCTAGGAAAATGCACTTGTGAGCTTTAGGATCAAGTTTACTTCTGTGTTGAGCATGGATATACACAAACACAGTACAACCAAAGATCTTTGGAGGCAACTGGGAAACAAGATGATGACAGGAGTGTGTGGTCAGTAGGGTTTGGAGTGGAGATTTGAAACCTAACACTCTGCTGGGAAGTCGGTTGATTAAATAAGTTGCGATCCAAGATAGCTTCACCCCACATATATTTAGGAACATGTGTGGTGAACATGATTGATCTGGCCATTTCAAAGAGAGTGCTGTTCTTTCTCTCGGCAACCCCATTCTGTGAGGTGTTTCCACACAACTCTTGATATGAACAATTCCTCTATCTGTCAAGAAGGTCACTGAGATTAGACTCATAGTATTCTAGAGCATTATCGAGTCTTTAAGATCTTGACCTTAGTATCAAATTGAGTGGAGACCATATGATAAAATTCTTGAAAGATAGGGCCAACTTCAGATTTGTCTTTCATTAAAAACCCAAGTGTTCTGGTATGATCATCAATAAAGGTGACAAACCACCTTTTCCTGTTATACTTTTCACCCTAGAGGGTCCCCACACATCACTTTGTGTATTAAGGTGAAGGGTGAGGAATGCAAATGAGGTAACTTAGCATACACAGATTTTGTAAGTTTAGCAAATTGACAAATATCACATTGAAGGTCATTCAGATTACATCCTTTAAACAATTCAGAGTTAAAGATTTTAAGTAACCAAAACTTGGATGTCCTAATCTATAATGCCATAACATGATATTGTCTAAAGTCTGGGAGCAAAGTCTTGAGGCGATTCAGTCTTCACCCCCTCTGTCTTGGCAGGTTGACGAGAAACAATCCAAACAAGTAAGGTTTAGCCTTCCCAATCACTTCTGTGAAGTAGGATCCTGGAATGTGCACCGATTCTCCTTAAAAACAACAGTCCAATTCAAATCTTTAGTGAGTCTCTTGTGAGATATAAGATTGCAGTCTAAGTTTGGAACAAATAGGACATCCTGTAGGCATATCTTATTAGTGAGTTTAACATTTCCAACACCTTTTGCACGAGAGATAGATCCATGCCAGCTTTTAATGTTATGAATTTGGTGACAAGGCATATAGTTGGTTATAAGGTTTTATTACGAGTCATATGGGAGGATGCCCTAATCAACAATCCATGTTTCATTGCTAAAGGAAGAGTAGAATTTACTTGTATGAGTATGAGTAGCAACATCAAGAGAGTGACTACCTTCCTTTTGTTGATTCAGAAGGCTTTGAATGCAAACAAAGCGAGCATTCATCTGGTTGTCATTCTCTCTCCTCACCGATGTGTCCGCCTTTGACTTTCCTCGATAGGTTTTGAGGTTTTTGAGGAGTTAGGCTTGCCATGGAGCTTCCAAAGTGATTGTCCTTGGTGTGATTTGTGCGTTTGCGGTGATCACGAGCACGATTTTCCGATTTTCTCAGTAGGCTTCTCATGTCTCAAAGAACCTCAAGCAGCCTTCTTCCCGATCAATGAGGCAAACACCTTCAGTAGGGTTGTCAGTAGGGAATTTCAGAAGCATGACTTTTCTCCTACTTTCTTCATGTTTGACTTCAGCAAACATGGATTTGAGATTTGGAAGAGGTTTGGTGGCAAGAATTCTTCCTCTAACATCATCAAGAGTAGGATTCAGTCCAGTGAGGAACCTGAATACTCTCTTCTTTTCTATGATGTCTTTATAAAGAGCAGCATCCTTGACATCATTCCATGAGTGAGTTTCTAACATATCTAAGTGTTGCCAAGCCTTAGATAGTTGATTGAAATATTGAGTTACAGACATATCCCCTTGCCTGCAAGTTTGAATCTGAGCTTCTAGTTCATATACCTCAGATGTATTATCCTTCTTGGAGTAAAGATCTCTGGCATTATCCCAGATTTCTTTGGCAGTATCATACATCATAAAGTTTTCACTTATCTCTTTTGTCATTGACCTCGTGAGGATGGTCATGAGTTGATTATTTGTTGTGTCCCATGCTTCAAAACCGGGTCGGTTTCAAGAAAGTGCGTGTTTTGTTCCGCATAAGTATCCCATCTTACTTTGTCGAAATGTACATTTTCATAGACGCTTGACCATAATGAGATAGTTGTTACCATCAAGTCTATGGTTTGTATAAGAAGAGGAGTTGTCAGTACTCCCAGTCAGCTGAGGCTGCTGAGAGTCTGCTGAGGTTGAAGTAATGTCGGATGTGGAAGACATTCTTCAGAAATATGAGTTTTGCAGCGGAAAAAGTTAGAACACAAATGGCTCTGCTACCATGAAGAGAGTTTGAGAATGTGTTAAACACAAGAGTAAACTTCAACTTAGTTTATTCATTGATATGAAAGGTATATAAATAGATACAATTGAGAGAGAGCCTAGCTAGCTAGCTTGGGCGGCCACTTGAGTATGTAGATGTGGGCGGCAAGCATGCAAAAAGTAAAAGTAAAAGCTATGTCTATGACATAAAGTAAACTAGAGTTTGACATATTAATTGTTTATATGTATCACAATTAATATGTCTTTTACAAATAAATAAAGTGTACAAATAATATAATACACGAAATATAGATCATTGAACATGTCCTCAAACAGAGGCATAAGAGCACCCTGCTGAGGTAATATTTCCACATATGTGTATTGATCGTATGCAATAATTTGTGTACCTGAATTCTCACGAATTCTATTTCTAACTTTTTCCCCTAATAAGGTTGGTAGTCCTGCTAGGAATTTCTCCTTCCAAAAAGGTTGATTGGAATCATCCCTTTGCATTAATCTTGTGCGGAAATTATTTTTATACCATTGGAAATCACTAAGTTTCTTACAACGTAGGTTTGAAAGTAGTTCAGTATTTCTTTCTTTTAATTTTGCCGGATCTCCAAGAAAATGTATTGAAATAGTATGTATTAGAGTTGATACAACATCCTGTAGAGGTTCTTGTTGGTCATCAAGAATCAGATTTTGTTCTTCATCATATTTTAATGAATTAAGTATTTGGTCATGTTGGTGGATGTTAAATAAAAGTCCCACCATCCTTTTAATTGTCATGAAAAGCTCGCAATTAATAGTTCCATGGTAGTCCTATCTTGGACTCCGTCTTTGCTGCTCAGTATGCATTTGCGACCATAGTCATTTCTTTGTAGGAATGATAGAATTTGATATTCGTTCATAGTGTCTAAGTTCCAATTGTAAGCAGAGGATGCATTAAAAGCGGTTTTGAGTTTGAGTTTCTCTTTGGTATTATGTCAGAGGATTGTTTGAACTTGTTGTAAACTCCAACCTATTTTGTTTAGTTGATTTTTATCTAGTGATATATCAAGATATCGTGTGTGAGTCATAATCATATTCTTTCCCAATCGTATTAATATGAAGTGTTGTTGTGGGGGTCATTATGGGGTATCCGGTGCTATCTCAGTTTTCGGAAGATGAGTGGCTGTCATTTTTGTAGTTTGTTTGGTAAATCTTTGAATAAATCCGATTTTTTCTTTTGTATATCTTTGATGGATGAAGAAGATACTTGGTATGGTTTGAAGACTGGGGTTGTTGGGCTTTTTATATTGGAATCATTAGTTTGAGGATTCTCTATTCGACTAATCTTCATTTGTTTTCCATTTTCTCTAATTGTTTTCCGATTGTATGGAGATTAGTATTCGTATAATTATTTTGGGAAATAATATTTTTTATATTTCTCTTGTCGTCTTCTCCAGGTAGTTTAATCGGATAAGCTTCTACAAATTGATCTTGGTGTTGTATTTTTATTCCCTGGAAGGGTGGGTGAGTAGATATTATTTTTTCAGAGTTTAGAGTAGTTCCTCTCTTACAACAATTACAAAATATAATTGAATATCTCTTTCCTCTGTTTTAATTGTAAAATCTGATTTAAAACTGATGAATCTTGATGATTCATATATTTGGCTTTTGTTTACCTTTGGAATTTTCCAATTGTCAAGAGATTTATTAAAATCCTCAATTATTATTTCATCTGTATGTATAATCCTTTTTGAATAATAATATAACAATTCTAAAGACACACACACACACACACACACACACACACACACGTTGGCGCAACATATATGTATCATACATATGTTGTGGATATTTAATTAATCAATGTAATTAATATCTTGTATCATTTAGTCAGAATAGATAAATAGATACTCTTATATTAATTTATCACTATAAAAGTTTATAGACGGGATAAATAACTCCTTATTTGGTTATTACTATAATCACAGTTAAATTCCTGCTAGATGTTCATATGTGTGTGACCTGATAAGCTTCCGAATATGTTGGCCGTAAGTACAAAGTACATTAATTAAAATGCCATCACACTTAACGATCATGATCAACATCTAGCAACACGTCATGACCCCAATAATAAAAAGAGTCAAGTGCATTGACTACTACCTTTCATGTAAAATGGTTATTGTGTAAATAGAATCATATCGCATATATAATATCCACACCGTCGTAACTCGAGTATCGAAACATTAACAGTCGTATCTTATAATCTGAATATCTTACTCTCTTGAAGTAACACATTACTTCCGCTTTGCGAAGACTTTCGAGAATAAGATAATCCTTATAAAAATACCCTTTCGGATATTTACTTCTATTATTAGGAAACGCGGTTTCCGGCCGGCCGGCATAAATCCTACACCCTTCAATATCATACCCAAGCACTACTGCATGATCGTCCCCTGATTAGGGAAACCTCAATAGTGTCAAAGCATGACAATCCACACCGTGATGTTATGGAGACTCTGGTCTAAGGATAATTACACAACCGCCACACAGTGCGACACTTATAAAGTTAGTGGGTCAATCTAACGTATACATTCTATAATACACGTCCTCTTACAATCCAAATGTCTCCACACTTGGATATATGAGATCTACCACTATCTTCATAATAGAAGACATCTAATACATGCTAGTCTAACCGTACTATTACACGACTAGAGATATCTAAGTATCAAACTTTTTAAAATGAATTGAGATCTCATAAACCATAATCATTATTATGATTTATTTTTCAAAGTTCGACATTAAATACGTTATTATATATACAATATCATAATTGGTTCGTTAAATTAACAAGTATATAATAACAGAAAAACCATTTATTATATGTATAAACATAAAACCGTAGTAAAAATGATCTGACCAGTCGGATCCGGTCCAGTCCGATTGAGTTTAGGGCACTACACTGACACACCGATGACCATCACCAAGCTGCAACATGTACTACTCATGCATACCGTCATACGTGTGCAATCAATAAATTTACTACTTTTATGCCCCATTATACGGCTTCACGATATATGTATACTTAGATCCCTCTATCAGAAACATAAGATCCGGCAGCACAACGAGAGTATGAACGTAACTATCTGAAATATATAATACCGGAAAAAGACTTCGACCCATCCGAAATGGCTAATTCATGCACATGCACATAAGTTGTTCCTGTTGTGGATATGACTAATGTCGCACCCTCCGAGTCCACTCATACAGTCACCGACACCATTCTGCTTGAGGCTACTGAATTGACTTTTGGCGGTGAGTTGATATCACAAGTTGTAATCGTTTCTTGTAAATCATTTTACCCACAAAGAATAATTGTATCATTTAACAGGAAATGTAATGGTTAGAAGGGCGAAAACATGAAACATGGTGGGTCAAACAAAGGCAAAACAAAAAAATACAACTATAGGGCCTCTTATGGTGGATAAGCGTCGAATAGAAGGACGAAAAGGTTACATGGTAAATGAAGAAGACGAATAAAGGACAATGACAAGTTCCAGAATATCTACAAATAGGCCACGAAAGGAGGCATATACCGCACCGGAAATACGATAGCCTATATATAAAGGACTTTCTGTCATGGTAATTTGAATACCTCTGATCTTTCATTTTAGAACAAATATGTGAAGTTTCCATTACAAAACTTAATTTCCATTCTATACAAGACTTATAATGTTATTCCAGACCATCACAAACTTACATGAATTATTACTTAATAATCTTGATATTTAACCTTCAATACTAAGTTTGTTCCCTTAGCTTTGAAGTCTTCAGTCTTCAATACTAAATATGATCCCATAGCTTTCAAGTCTCTAGTTCAATATTAAGTCTGATCGCTTAGCCTTCAAGTCTTCAGTCTATTAGGAAATCAACGCGGGAACACAGTGGAATTTAAAATTTTGATTTCCTTTTAACCAAGATCGACTTCGTTTAAACAATACACAAAGCGAAAATAGTAGATAAAGATACATACCGGATTGATCCATTTGGATCGTCGCTTCATCTACGGTTGATTATCCAAGCACCGAGCCATCCAAGTGTCCGGCCGCTAGCGATAAGCCACACGAACCTCCTTTGGAATCCTTGCTAGGATTGCTATTGAAAAAACTTGGCTGCTAGACAAACTTTTTCTTCCTCCCAAACTCTCAAGAAAAGCTCTCAATTATTTTCTACTAAAATAATTCTCTTGTAATTGTGTTACAAAATAGCTTGACACCCCTTTCCTTTTTATAAGTCAAAGTGGCTCCCCAAGCCTCTAAGCATTGGAGAAGCTTCTTGAGTGGAGTGGGGAGAAAGAAAACATTTTTCCTAGATACAAAAACGGAATTATGGAAAATATTTTTCTTAATTGATTTATCCATTAAATAAATATATTTATTCCATTATTTAAATTGCACAATATATGTGTATCATATACACATCAAAGTGGCGTCATATATGTCCTAAATTGGACATCATGAATATTTGTTTAATCTATATAATTAATACATATATTGTATTATTATTTATTTACAATAAATAAAATACCATAATATTAATTTATCACTATAACATTTTATAGTTAGGATAAATTATTGCTCATTGGGTTATCACTATAACCACATTTTAATTTCGGATAGAAGTTCATATGTGTGTGACCCAGTAGGTTTCCAAATATGTTGGCCGTAAGTATAAAGTGTATTTACCAAAATACCCTTCACACCTAAAGAACGTGATCAGCGTCTAGCAACACGTCATGACCTCCAATCATCGGAAAGAGTCAAGTGCTATGACTACAACCTTTCATGTGAAACAGTTAACGTGTAAATAGAATCCTATCGATGTTATAATATCAATACATTCGTATCTCGGGTGTCAAACATTAACGACCGTATCTTATAATCAGGATGTCATATTCTCTCGAAGTAACACATTACTTCTGCTTTCCAAAGACTTTCGAACAAGACATTCCTTATAAGAAGGCCTTTTCGGATATTTACTCCTACCAGAAACGTGATATCCGGATGAGCAACATAAATCCTACGCATGCTTCAGTATCATACCCGATCACTACCTCACGATCGCCCCGTGGCTAAGGGAAACCTCAATAGTATCAAAGAATGACAATCCACACCGTGATGTTATAAAGACTCCGGTCTTTGGATAATTACACAACAACCACATAGTGGGACACTTAAAAAGTAAGTGGGTTAGTCTAACGTATGCATTCTCTAATACACGTCCACGTACAGTCCAAGTGTCCTTATACTTCGATAGACGAGATCAATCCCTATCTTCATAAGATAGAAGACATTTAATACGTGCTAGTCTAACCGTTCTATTAATGTCCCATTTAATAGCACATATGACTAGAGACATTTAAGTATTAAACCTTTTAACGTGAGTCGAGATCTCATCGACCATAATCACTATTATGATTTCTCTATCACAGTTTGACACTGAGGACGTTATCGTATATACAATATCAGATTTGGTTCGTTAGACGAACAAATCTATAACAACATAAAAGTCATTTATTATATGTATAAACATAAAGACGAAGTAAAAACGATCCGACCCGGTCGGATCCGGTCTAACCCGATTGGGTTTAGGGCACTACATCAACACAGTCTTGGTCTCCATACTCTACTGAATTTTTGACTTGTAAAGTAATTGGCTGACCTAGTTTACTAATATCCTATTAGATGACTATTACGGTGCTTATTAGATCAACCTATACAATATTAGGCCCTATTGAAAACTTATACATCAAGTCTAGACATCCTTTTGCTTGCATCTACAACAGCTGACACGAAAATCATCAAAACTATAAAATTCCTAATAATGTTGTCCCTTACTCAAGATCAAGTGCCATTCTTCATTTTACTTTGAAAGTTTCCAAGCTCAGTAACTGTGTTATCTTATGCAGTTCCTATTTCAAGTATGTGTTTGGATGTTTCCTCTCTTTCAACCCGATATAAGAGTTTTCACAACTACCTTGCCTTGTTTTTTTTGTTTTTTTAAGGAACCTCTCTTAAACACTACGTTTTGGTTGTATCACTAAAAGTGTTCTGTTTTCCTTTAAAAATTGGACTAGCTAACTGAATTCCCTTCATAGATTCAGAAAAGGTCTCATAAACCTGTTTGAAGGTACCACTCTCCATGGTTAGTTGAGTTACAGTGGTGGTAAATGTACTAGGCAGAAGAAAGGTGGTTAACAAAATAATCTCCATAAGGTCGTGCGTAAGAGTTTATTTTAAACTAAGTGAAAAATAGACTCGTCAAAGGTTGGAACCATGGTGTGATGTTGATGAACTAGGAGATTTGAGGCGTGACTAGCAAAAGTCTAGTTACATTGAGTGAGTAACGGTGGCGGTTAGGGCGGAACCTTACCCATCAAATGATATAGATATATCAAACATTAATAATACAATGATTAGCTTTTGAGGTGCAAGATGAATTGTGTAGAACCAATGTGATTTTTTCTTAAGGTCTCAGATGCCATGATAACGGACTAGTCTGTAGAAGAGCCTAGGATGTTTAAAAAACTGGTTCTTCATGTGTGTTGTAATGTGGAGTTGTTTATGAGGAGGTAAAAGTAAGGCACGATCTACAAGCAGGATTGAACCATCAGCACCTAAGTGATAAATGAGATGGTGCAAGCTAGGTTGACCTGTGTTGTTTTCCCAACTATGGTAACTAGAAGTAAGAAAAAGTGATTGACCAAGGAAAGGTTAATCCAGATCCTAGAATATCTTGGATACAAGAATGAGCATGACACTAGGCTTGGGAGGCATTCAAGTAAGATTGAGCAGTATATAAACTTGGAACCGATTGGAATCTTGGTGATGGACCCTGGGAAGTTTTGAAGTTGATAACTTGGCGCTTGAATTGCTATTTGTTTTCACAGTTAGCGTGCGAGTTCTAGCAAGTTTCGAGGACGAAACTTCTTTTAAGGGAGGAAGAATGTGAACCCCGTACTTCTCATTAAGGGTATAAAAGTCTTCTTGTGAAGTTTGTGTGTCTTGATAATATTAATAGGTTAATTTTTAATTAAATAAATGAAGATAAGATAGATAGTAAAGGGAATTTATGGGATTTTAAAGGGTGGAACTTTCAGTTAGGGCAAAACGAGAAATGTATCAACCCTATTAAACCCCAATTCAATCCAAACCACCATCTCATTTAAATTTTAAGAAAAAGAGGCGGCATGAGCAGAGATATGGGAAATAAAAGAAAAGAAAAGCATGAGGAGAATATTCCACTTTTCGATCAGTATGTCCATTGGAAAAGCAAACGAATCACACCACGATGCTCACCATGAAGAGAGGGTACTGCATATGCTTTTCCTCGATCAGGTAAGAAAGTTTGGAATCCATTTGTTAGATCTAGAAGTATTATTGATTTTTATTGGTTAAATGATGCTTTAAAGGTTGTAGTAATAGTAGATGTACGTTTTTTTGTAGTAGATTAGAAATGGGTTTCTTAGATATTAGAGATTTGGAGATCTGCTTTTGGATCTAGTTTTTTCTTCAAGAATCACGTTGGTTTTCTTGGAGATTTTTGGCTTCTTCGGTGAAATAATAGGTAAAGGGGTGTTCAACCGAATCTTTAGTTTTTATTCTTGCTTTAATCCGTGCACATGACTAGTAGAAATGCAATATTTGATTGTTGTTAGAGTTGATTCTGGTTTGGACCAAAAAACGCAATAGTTCAAACCGTTATTATGTAGATTCACGTTGTCTGGAGCATGCCAAAAGCTTTTAATGCACACCAGACAACATCAGAAACTTGTAGAATTCTATTTGAGCTGTTAGCGCGCGCCAAAAGGCTTTTGCGTGCGCCAAAAGCCTTTTGCGTGCGTCAAAGTGAAACAAACTTGAACATGATGGTTCTGCAAAGTTTAGCACGCGCCATAACCAGTTAGCGCACACCAAATGTGTCAGAACTAATCAAGCTGTTTCTTGTAATCTTTGGCGGATGCCAAAATAGTTCAGCGCACACCAATGAGTCTTTTTACCGAGAATCATGTATCGTTCCCTTATTTTGAGCATGCCATAGTGTAGAGCCTTATGTGGAATGTTTTAAAGTGTAATGTATGTGTTTTAATGGATTTGGCTCCGTACCATGATTCACGGGAGCATTGGAACACATTTCATTTGGCCTTACTTGATCTATTTGTTATGTGTCAAAGTCAAGAATATAGTTTCTAGTGGATTTGGCTCAACACCTTGTGGAAACCCTCCACAAGGAGATACTCGGGATAATTTGAAACCTTGTCTCTTAGCCTTGTGGATATTAGATTTAGAATCTAGTATTTTTGTGCAATGGGCTAAGTAGTGTAAGTTAAAATGGTCCAAGGACTAGTAGTCCTTAAGAAACTTTTATGTGTAATGAATCTAAGTGGCTAACTTAAACACATATATACATGTTGAAATAGTGTCCTAAACCCAATCGGGTTGGACCGGATCCGACCGGGTCGGATCATGTCCACTATTTCTTTATGTTTATACATACATTAAATGGTTTTTCTGTTATTATATATTTGTTCGTTTAACAGACCAATTATGATATTGTATATTTGATAAAGTCCCTAGTGTCAAACTGTGAAAGAGAAATCATAATAGTGATTATGGTTGATGAGATCTCGACTCACCTTAAAAGGTTTGATACTTAAATGTCTCTAGTCGTATGTAGTATTAAACAGGACATTAATAGTACGTTTAGACTAACACGTATTGGATGTCTTCTGTCTTTTGAAGATAGGGATATATCTCGTCTATCAAAGTGTAGTACCACTTGCACTGTACGTGGACGTGTATTAGAGAATGCATACGTTAGACTGACTCACTTACTTTATTAAGTGTCGCACTATGTGGCGGTTGTGTAATTATCCTGAGACCGGAGTCTTCATGACATCACGGTGTGGATTGTCATGCTTTGACACTATTGAGGATTCCCCTAGCCATGGGGAGATCATGCGGTAGTGATTGGGTGTGATAGTGAAGCATGCGTAGGATTCATGTCGCTCGTCCGAAAATCGCGTATCCTATTATTAGGAGTAAATATCCGAAAGGGCATTCTTATAAGGAATGTCTTATTTTTGAAAGTCTTTGCAAAGCGGAAGTAATATGTTACTTCGTGAGAGTAGGATATCCAGATTATAAGATACGGTCGTTGACGTTTGGCACTCAACGTAAAACCGTATGGATATTGTAACATCGATAGGATTGTATTTACGCGGTAACCGTTTCACATGAAAGGTAGCAGTCATTGCATTTGACTCTTCTGATGATTGGGGGTCACGGTGTGTTGCTAGACGCTATTCCGTGATCATTAGGTATGAAGGGCATTTTTCGTAATTTGCACTTTGTGTCTACGGCCAACATATTCGGAAGCCTATCGGGTCACACACATATAAGAACATCTAGCCGGATTAAAATGTGGTTATAGTGATAACCAAATACGGAAAGTTTTATCTCGAATATAAAGTGTTAGAGTGATAAATTAATATGATAATATTTATTTATTAAGAATAAATTAAATACAAGATATTAATTATATTGATTAATTAAATATACATATAATGTATATGTCTGTCGAAATTATTTGTGTATATTGATACACATGTATTTTATAAATTAGTTAATCTTAGCATTATATTAATTAAGAATATTACGGATTCAAAATATTGGCATATGGGGCGGAGGTTAAGTGTTTTAAGATATACTTGGATTGTGTAATTTAATTAATAGTAATATTAGATATTAATAGATTTATGAAAAATAGATTTATGGTAATAAGATAAAGATAGTCAATATTAGATATTGACAATATATTGAAAATATTTAATATAAGATATTAAATTAAATGAGATAAATCAATCAAAAACATTTTCCTTATTTTATTAGGAAAATATTTTCTTTCTCCCTGATCTACTAGGAAGTTTCTCCCAATCAGATTGGGATTGACAGGGGCGCAGGTCACCCTATAAAAGGGGAGGCTTGGCTAGCACTTTTGTATCATCACAATTAGAAGAGTTCTATTAATTTACAAAATAAACTGAGAGCTTCTTAGAGAGAGATAAAAGGTCGGTCTAGCAACCGAGTTTTTCTGGTAACAATCCATGATGAGATTCCGGAGGGCTAATCGTGTGGATCACCGGTAGAGGCCGAACACTTAGGCGGCTTCATGCAGAAACTACAACCGTAGACAAAGCGTTGATCCAATTGGATCAGCCAAGGTATTCTCTTGTCTACTTATTTATGCTTGTTGCTTAAACGAAGTCGATCTTGGGTTTAAAGGAAATAAAAATTTAAATTCCGCTGCGTTCCCGCGTAGATTTCCTAACTGTGGTATCGGAGCGAGTTTCGAGTTTAAGCAATAAGCATTTGTTAATTTGCGTAGTAGTTAAAATAATGGATGCATGATTTAGATTCACGGAAAGAAAAAAAAAACCAAAAAGGGGGCGTCGGCTTTTTTTGGGAGCTCGGCCGAAGCGGCGGCGGCGGCGGCGGTGCCTTAGGGCTGCCGGCGGCGGCCGGCCTTGTGTGGTGGTCCCCGGTTTTTTTTTGGTTGTTTTGTGAGTCTATATAGTATATTGATATCTCTTGTTGTTTAGTTGATGTCATGTGGACCAATTGATGGTAATAGTTTGCACCGTTGTGATGCTACATGGCATGAAAAGTACTACTACTCAATTAGTTGAGTTTAATGGTTTTGACCTATGGTCCACAATTGTGGACCTAAGGCCAACCTAGGCTAGTTCAAATTTGGTTTGGAATAAGCCTAGGTTTTTTTCATAATTTTTATTTTGGAAAATGCGTAGGAAGATGCCTTTTGGTTTTGGAAACCAAAGGCATCCCTTTTGATTAGATTCAAAAGAAAAGAAACAAAAGTGACTTAATTTTAATTTTGATTTATTTTGGAATGGTTCTTGATATACCCGGGTCAGAACGGGGCCCTGTTCATCCCTATTGGGCCTATACTCTTGGCCCATCAACATATGAAAATGGGCTTTACTCTCCTCTGGCCGCTGCCACAGCCATCTCTTACCCGCTAGCTACAAGCCGGGACCTGTCCGCCAACCATAAGCCGGATCTTGTCCGCCAGTTCAATGTCGGATCCATCTTCTCAATGTGATTTCTACCCATACAGTCAAGGCACAAATGAGTCCGCTGCTCGTCATTCTTATCAATAATCGATGGTCGCGTTACTCGCCGCGCCTATCGTCCGTCCGTCCGTCGTCCTTATCAATCCAATTTGGATGTAATACCGCCAATCGTGACAATTTGGCTAGGACACTTGTAATGCATACGTAGTTAACTTAGCTATGTACTCTCGGTTGTCTTGTCAATGAACAGTAGACCGACTTACTTTTTAGCCTATAAATATGGGATCACATTGTAATAGAAGAAATCGAATCAATCTCTCAAGCTTCAAGGTATAATATATTACAAGCAGAAACTCTGCCAATTTGTCGACTAATTCACTTGTTCTTCATAAACACTTAAACCGCCACCACTGTTCTTGATCACCACCGTGTCCTCACCGTCGAAATCACTCATCACAGCCTCATATCCACAAGATAAACACTGCTACCGCAAATCTGGTGTTCAACGCAACATCAGTTCTAATTGATTAAAATAGAAACTGAAATCGTTTAAGATTAATAGTTAATTTTATTTTGATTAAAATCTTTTAATTAATTAAATGTAAATTAGTTAATTGATTGGATTAAATTATTTAATTGATTAAACGTTAATCGATTAATTAAGACGCAATTTGGTAATTTTAATATTTATCTTTTTCATAAGATTTTATTGTATGGATTAGATGTGTTAGATATAATATGATTATATGAACCCCGATTGATCATGGACTCGACCAATAGGATACATGTGTGTGTGATTTATTTTTTGTTGGTTTGAAGCTCGTGATATGATTAAATCACTTGATATAAGTTTCAACGAATTAATCATATATTGGATACGATCCGATATGGTCATTCTGTCATACGATGACAATTAATTCAAACGTTGGATAAGAATGACCACATCGAATTTTGGAAAGGTTGTTTTTATCGACTTATTTCTTTAATCATTACTTAAAGGTTAATTAAATAGTTCATGATTTGAATATGATTCAAAAGGCTAAATAAACTATCTAATAAACATTGGATTTTCTTTATAAAAGGAAATTAAGGACATAGCTCTTGTGATTTTTTCTTAAGTCTTGTGAAGACTACATTAAGAAATATTTACGAGTGCTTAAAGGATTAAAAGGAAAGTTAGGGCATGTGCTTGAAATAGAGAACTTATCGAAGTCTCTATTCTAAGCAAGAAAGTTGAGATAAATCTATCTAAGCTCAAGTCAACTCTTAGATATATGATATCTTACGAGTATGATTAAATTAAAAAGATTAAATACGGAATACACCAAGATACGAAAAGTGAAGCAAACGTTTCGACATTTTTAGTTTTGTATTTTGAGTCTAGTAAACTGATAAAGGAACTAAATAAATGTTATTATGTTCCGGTTCTTATAAAGAACACGACCTCAGTTGATTGTTAGGATTTAGTAGATATCTTCAATTGCAAGGAATAAATGTTATCCCGATAAAGTTGAACGGTCACTGAATCTAACATACTAGATTGAAGTCACTATATAGTTGATATAGGTAAAGAAATCTCAACCAAATGTTTGAATGGCTGTTATCCTTGATATTTGTGGTTGTTCTAGATATATAGACTCTCTGGAAAAGAAACGTGTAATCAAATGTCATTCTGATGATGTCTGAACCATGTGATTATGAATCATATGAGTAATACGTATCTTATCTAAAGATGACTAAAATACCCTTTTATGAAAAAGGTTACGAATTCTAGAAAAATTGTCTAAAGCCTAAACATACCGATGTTTGTTGGCTTATGACAATTAATGCCACAAATAATTGTTTATTAATCTCTATGACTATTTTTAGAAATAGTTGAATGTTCTTAGTGAAGTACAACAATTCGGAAAGCCCGAAAAGTTTGAGCTGGTACGGATATGAGATTGATAAACTACTTAGGAATTAATCTTCAATTGCATTGAAGTAATTAATACCTGAAGGGTGTTTCAAAAGTTGTCTGAAAAGGAATTAGATTCTCCTGTGAAGGATACCATTTTAGGATACGCGATTTGATCGTGTTTCTAAAATGGAAACAACACTTTATACGATAAAGTTGTGACGTAAGCCATTTAATATCCCGTACCTGTTTTGGAATAGTGCCTTTATTCAATACATATACTTAACCGGATTCCAAGGAATAAAGGTTGAATGAATTCCATATCTGATATGGAAAAAGATGACATCAAATCTATCTTAACCGATGATCTAGGGTTATCATTCTTCTAGCAAGCAGGCAGTGTCTGAAAGGCTTGGAGCCTAGTACGACATATGCAACTTTGTGGGATATCTTTGCAAGTACGCTAGATATCATTTACTTGCCCGCGAAGCAAAAGGTGTTTGTCTCCAAACATGTTGTCTTCTAAAGGAAGTGTTTCTTCCAAAAGGAAACAGTGGGGTAAGTTGAGATCTCAAAAGAGTTTGAGAACCACAAAGAGATATTCAACCGTTGGAACGTGAGCAGGCGCCTCATAGCGATGAGGTACATGACACTGCTCAATGCACACAAGTATTCTATGAGTCAATAGATGACCACACGCTTGAAAAGGTTACTGGTATTTTCATCTTGAAGAATGAAGATCTCGCGACTTATACGAGAATGCTTGAAGGGAAAGATTAAGAGAAATGGCTTGAAGCCATAGTATCTGAAGCAGATTCCATGTGTGATAACTGGGTTATGAACGTTCCTAGTATGTCTTACCTGAAAGGAATGTCCCTAAAAGGTGTAGCATGTCTTTACGAAAGACTGACATGGATGGTAATACGGTTACCATAAGGCTAAGTTGATAGGCTGAAGGCTACAGGGTGTAAACCTTGTAATTACCTTTGTGCTACCAGCTATGCTTAAGCCTATTCAGATAGTGCTTGTTAAAGCTATGTATCATGGATATATGATAGTGTTGAAAACATTAGGCCAATGGCTTGATGTTCATAGACGATAACGTGATGAGTAAGCTTATGAGATCCATTTATAGACTCGAACAAGTTCCTCTGTATAAGTTCTTTGCTTTGATAGATCAAAAGATTTTGATTCCATCAAGAAGAAAGATGTGCCTTATATGTAGAAGGGTTAGTGGGAGTGTCATAGTTCTTGAGCAAGGTATTGGATGTCCTTATCGAGAGTTGTTATCCCATATCACAGTCAATTAATGTTTGGTAGTTCAAGGTCTTTACGAAAGCTCTTGGAATGGTAGTTCTTATTTAGGAAATAAGAACCTATAGTGATGGGTTTAGATACTGCTTGGTTATCACAATTCGCCTACATAGATGAGATGCTAAAAGAGTTTAGCATAAATCACATCAAGAGATACTGCTAGCCAGTATTCTCAGGATCTATCTATGACAGGACATCAGGTGAAAGATGATACTTATGGAAGGTCCCCTTGATTTTGCAATAGGGTCCATCTAAGTGTTGTGAGTTAAACCAGACGTTCATGCTGCATGAAGAGCATGTATAAGTATGAAATAGATTCTGGTAAACATCGAGAATATCCTTAAAGGTGTTAAGTCTGGGTTCTTAGTTTATTGAAACTTGGAATCGAATAAACATAGATATACAGAAATGTACCCAGAGTCTTATGAAGATAGTGGGAGCTACAGTCTGAGTTTGCAGTCACTTTGATTAAGTGACACAGTGAGCTGGAAATGTTCTTAGCTAGAGATCACTGTAAATTCTACAACTCAGCCAAAACACAGTAGTGCCTAGGAGGCGCAGCGGGAGCAGTACAAGGATCTAGAAGGTTCATTCATGAACCTTGTGTGGTTCTTCCACGTCTTATATATAGCTGATATAGTAGTGGATTCATTGCTTGAAGCAAGGACCAGGGTCTCGTCAGAGATTCATGCATGTGTTGAGGCGGTTCCTTTTGACTTGATCATTTAGAGAATGATATGAAGATAGTTTGATTCCCCATGGATAGTCATCCGTCTACGCTTGGGGTTGGTTACGAGTATTGCATGAGATTCTTGTGTTTCAACTTGGTCTTGTGTGTACGAGTGATTGGCTTTAGGCCAAGTGGGAGATTGTTGAAATAGTGTCCTAAATCCAATCGGGCTGGACCGGATCTGACTGGGTCGGATCATTTCTACTATTTCATTATGTTTATACATATATTAAATGGTTATTCTGTTATTATATATTTGTTCGTTTAACGGACCAATTATGATACTGTATATATGCTAATGTCCCTACTGTCAAACTATGAAAGAGAAATCATAATAGTGATTATGGTTTATGAGATCTCGACTCACTTTAAAAGGTTTGATACTTAAATGTCTCTAGTCGTATGTACTATTAAACAGGACATTAATAGTACGTTTTGACCAGCACGTATTGGATGTCTTCTGTCTTTTGAAGATAGGGATAGATCTCGTCTATCAAAGTGTAGGGACACTTGGACTGTACGTGGACGTGTATTAGAGAATTCATACATTAAATTGACCACTTACTTTATTAAGTGTCGCACTATGTGGCGGTTGTGTAATTATCCTGAGACCGGAGTCTTCATGACATCACGGTGTGGATTGTCATGCTTTGACACTATTGAGGTTTCCCCTAGCCATGGGGCGATCATGCGGTAGTGATTGGGTGTGATACTGAAGCATGCGTAGGATACATGTCGTTCGTCCAAAAATTGCGTATCCTATTATTAGGAGTAAATATCCGAAAGAGCCTTCTTATAAGGAATGTATTATTCTCGAAATTCTTTGCAAAGCGAAAGTAATATGTTACTTCGAGAGAGTAGGATATCCAGATTATAAGATACGGTCGTTGATGTTTGACACTCGACGTACGACCGTATGGATATTGTAACAGCGATAGGATTGTATTTACACGGTAACCATTTCACATGAAGGGTAGTAGTCATTGCATTTGATTCTTTCGATGATTGGGGGTCACGGCGTGTTGCCAGACGTAATTCCGTGATCGTTAGGTATAAAAGGGCATTTTTCGTAATTTACACTTTGTGTCTACGGCCAACATATGCGGAAGCCTATCGGGTCACACACATATAAGAACATCTAGCCGGATTAAAATGTGGTTATAATGATAACCAAATAAGGAAAGTTTTATCTCGACTATAAAGTGTTATAGTGATAAATTAATATGATGGTATTTATTTATTATGAATAAATTAAATACATGATATTAATTATATTGATTATTTAAATATACATATAATGTATATGTCTTTCGAAATTATTTGTGTATATTGATACACATGTATTTTGTAAATTAATTTATCATAGCATTATATTAATTAAGAATATTCCGGATGCCAAAATATTGGCAAATGGGGCACAGGTTAAGTGTTTCAAGATACTTTTGGATTGTGCAATTTAATTAATAGTATTACCATATATTAATATTAGATATTAATATATTTATGGTAATAGATAGTCATATTAGATATTGACAATATTTTGGAACTATTTAATATAAGATATTAAATTAAATTAAATAAATCAATCAAAGATAGTTTCCTTATTTTATTAGGAAAATGTTTTCTTTCTCCCCAATCTACTAGGAAGCTTCTCCCAATTAGATTGGGATTGACAGGGGCGCGGGTCACCCTATAAAAGGGGAGGCTTGGCTAGCACTTTTGTATCATCACAATTAGAAGAGTTCTAATTTAAAAAATAAACTGAGAGCTTTTAGAGAGATATTTTGAGAGAGAGAAAATGTCGGTCTAGCAACCGAGTTTTTCTGGTAGCAATCCATGATGGATTTCGGCGGGCTGTTCGTGTGGATCACCGATAGAGGGCGAACACTTAGGCGGCTTCGTGCAGAAACTACAACCGTAGACAAAGCATCGATCCAGTTAGATCAACCAAGGTATTCTCTTGTCTACTTCTTTATGCTTGTTGCTTAAACGATATCGATATTGGGTTAAAAGGAAATAAAATTTTAAATTCCGTTGCGTTCCCGCGTAGATTTCCTAACAATACATACTTGATAGTCTAAAAGCTAAATCACGTTGGTCTTCGGTGAGGCACGTGTTTGTATCGCTACATGGAACTATTATCCCTCCACAAGGTTAGATACCGAAAGTGCGGGTAATATTCCACATGGTTAGCAACCATTCCCTTTAGGCGTTGAGGAAAGGTGTGATGGTGCATACTCACCATGAAAAGTGTCCTTGGATCAATGTGTAACTAATGTCATTGCTTGTTGTGTCTATTAGTGAGACTAGTAGAGAGGAGTGAGCTACTTGAACATATGTGCTATTATTGTTGAATTTTGTGTTGTTGCTTGTTAGATTCGTTGCCTCTACCATTTACAAATTACTTTTGTATTTACCCCTTTTATTATTATTTCCCCCACCCATGATGGTGGTATGGTGTAGGTTGAGTTCGACATCGCTAAAGAATGATTTCTGAAGTTACAACTGTTGATGCTTATCTTTTTTTATTCTCTTGTATTAATGATATGAGTACTTCCCTTTACCTTTGTAATAGATTGAGATAGCTGTACATTTTGGTCGAAATAGAGCTTTTAATGTTAATCCTTTCTATCAAAAGATATGTATTATTATATTCTAATAATCTTTTACCTAAAGCTAAATCCAAATTAAACAGAGATTCACTTGCTCTCTTGTTCTTTTATTCACAAAACACATTAATGATGAAACTAATATTCACCGAATGGCTAAAATGTCCTCTCGTAGAAATACTAGGTTTTACATATAATGAATGTGTAATTTTTAAAATGAGCATTGAAGGACACCGTACTTTTTTTTCATGGGCACACCACCTCCATCTGTTATTTTACGTAAAATATTATATTGATTTTTACATATACTCATTACACCACCATGTAATTACTATATTACTATTTCTATTTGTGGCACCATATCTGTCTAGATCTTTCACTATTAACAATGCAATCCTCGAAGTTTTAAAAAATGTTGATTAGGAGGGTAATCAATCACCGGTGGCGAGGCAAAGAGCAATGATTCAGAGCTTATGTTCAACGGACAACAACCCATGCTCTCATAGATTCAAGTGACGATAGAGCATAATGATTAGCCTCTTTCCTTAGACTCCGATCAATTATACTCCCTCCATTCCTATCTAACTGTCGCAGTTGTCAAAAATAAAAATTCATTTTTATCAGTCATAGTTATATTTCTAAAGCATTATTTAATGTATTTTTCTACATCTACCCTTATTTATTAAAGAGAGGAAAATTGAAAACAACATTGCATTAATTACATTCAATGGGTATTATTGTCAATTTGATGTTAAGTCAAAGCATTAACTACTCTCCTTAAATAGGAATAGAAGGAGTACTAAACAAACATACATGGGAAGAAACGAGGTGCAATTATTAGATTGTAATTGTGATGTGTGATTTCAATATAATTACTAAATCTTACCTCAAGCGCACGGCTTATCGAGTAGTACTTAGGATGTCAATCCCACAGGGACTTGTAGTCAATCACCAAACAATTCCCGATTTTTATTAGCTAGACAAATCAGAATTTTGGAGGTTTTTATCTAAAAATCCTAAAATTAAAGAAAACAGAGAAAATATAACTACGAGCCAAGAACTTCAAGATTTAGGTGAAGATTCAATTTAAAAGCATTTCTAGGATTTCGGAGTCACCACGGAATTTCTACATGACTTACCAACAATATGTCCCCAAGATACGATTTTACACTCATAAAGGCAATTATCAAATTTTATCACAAAATATTCTTTGAATTATTTTCGTGATTGTACCTAAACTCAAACCACACCCGGTTTCCACGATAAAGAATGAATTTAGATCCCTTAAAGAACCATAATTTCATGCCATCAAGGTTTTTACCAAATTTTCATTCCAATAAAACCCTAGATTCAATCATTGTTTCCTAAAGTATCAACTAAGTAGTACTTTTTCGGTCACTAATTAATCAAATAATTTCTCTAAGTAAAATCGCGATTATTCACCCTTTCGAGCTATTAATTTCGACAATCATACAAGAATAGCATACAAGAACCAATTTATAAGCATCAATTTCATAAAACAAGGGAAAGATTGAGTTTTTACATCATATATTCATATCCGGGTTCCTTCTAATCCTAGAAACTGATATCTACTCACGTTCCATATCAATATTCCAAGATTCAATGATAAAATTCATACATTGACAAGAAAAATAAATAAATAGAAGAAAGGAGAAAAGACAGAGAAATAAACCGTCAAAGTATTGCATAAAATAATCAAACCTCGAAAAAACTTCGTTCTTGAATTCTTAAAACCTAAAAATCCTTGTTCTTGGGGATGTGAGATGATGATGATGAAGAGAGGGGAAATAGTCGACTATATTGATGAATGAGGCGTCCATGATGATTTTTCAATTTAAGGAAATTATTTTAGGATAAATTGGAATTTTCCTTAATTCAAATTGTGTAATTTATCTCCTAAAATAAAATTCCTAGAAAATAGGAATAAAATAGCGTGTAAATCTTTTTCTCCATCCAAATTTGCGCCATCATCTTGAAATTACGTTGGAAATTTTCTCCACCAATCAGAACATTTCGTTGGCCTGTAGAAAATCTGAATAGTTTCCGTATTTTTTCACACCCTGTTCCATTCTTTCACACCTAGGTGTGATTCTTCATGCCTTCATGACTTTGACTCATTTTTTAGCTCATTTTCATTGCTTTTTATTCTCGGATTCATCATATCTGCAAAATATCAAAGCCACAGCAGTAATCTAGTCCAAAAGAAGCAATTTTATCATACGAAAATCATAAAATAGGCATTAAAACAGGCCAAAACGATCCAAGAAAAACCACATATGGTGGACTTATCAAACTCCCCCAAGCTTAAACCGTGCTTGTCCCCAAGCAAGTCGAAATACCAACTCAAGACGATGCACATAAAACACACATGGAACAATCTCAAGTAGGATGTAAAGTACACGGTCCTCGATAGATTCTAATTCAATAGTTCAAATGCATAATATAAACATGGTCAACCTCTTTCAAAATACCACACTTAAACATGAACAAAGACTTCCATTAAGAATGAGATCAACCAACAAGTAAACCCTCACGGGATAAAATCGCTCAACACTCATATTTGTGAGGCGGTTAATCTCTCAAGCTCATTCCAATGAAATTGATCTACTATATGCTTGTATATTATCTCATGTCAATTGCCAAAGCAACATGCACCACACAAATCATATGGACTTAGAAGAAGGTATGGTAGAAGAGAATAGCCCGGAATTGTAAGAAAATGACCGAAACGGTGGTAAAAAGGATAAGTGTAGTATATATATCATGGTGGGGGTGGTTCGAGGCCATTAAAACTAGTTTAACATGTGACTACTAATTCTTCAACTCATGTGATCTCAAGGGGGTCTATCCAACAACTACACAAATCTCAAACAACGAGCTACTAACATGACTTTATACTTTGGGAGGACATAGACGTCACTTCCCTTTTTATTACACAACAAAAACTAAAACAACATAGGAGGCTATTTTCGGATTGCACTCCTTTATTGACTCTTTTTTTTTCCTTTGATTTTTTTTTTTTTTTTTTTTTGAGTTTTTTGAGATTTGAAATAATATACAAGACACAAAACGGACTCCCCCAAGCTTAGTTTCTTTTCAATCGAGTTTTTAGAATTTAATAGTCAACATCCCATTAATCTTAAGGCCGGGCAAAATAGAGATTTGGGCTATTCAATTTTGTTTTGTTTTTTGGGGTGAGGGCATAATATATGGCTAATAAGGGTGTTAAGTGTGGGTAAAGGAAGAAACGAGTGCCTTAATCATTTTAGTGTAGATGCTAGTACCATGGTAATATCAATAAGATGCAACACAAGTTCTAAAGGAACAAAATCATGGAAGAGAAAAATAAACGCTCATTTTTGGGTGAGACTGAAGTACTCAGTCATTATGGCCGGAACATCTCACCGGGACAGGTTGTCTACTCATTTAATCTCAATCATTCTCAACAAAAATCAATGCATATTTATGTGTGCTTTATCAAGTGGAATCAAACATATTATATCATGCATCTTCCCTATCAAAGTAGTCTCTAACAATTTTCATGCATTTCGAATTATACTCAAGATGACTATGTGTAATCCAAGCAAGACACGGACTCAAAATGACTCGACTCATAAACTCTACCTAAGTGACTTTTATTGACCCTAAGACAAAAGACTCGAATAACAACCAAGGAAACTACACAAGTGACCCGCCCCCACACGTAAATATTACATTGTCCCCAATGTAAATAAATGAAAAGCAAATGAGGGTAGAAATGAAACTCACCGAATCATGATGCCAGAACGTCAGATGGATCGAAGAAGGAGCACGAGCAATCAGGGGGGCAAGCACGTCGTTCAGCTCTCGAAGAATCTGTGTTAATGATGGTCATTCGCCGGACTCCGGCAAGAGGTGGTGGTCGGAAAGGCAGGGTTGTCATTTTCCGGTGACAGGAGTGGTGTTGACCCGAGTTGTGGGAGGTGGTGGTAAGAGATGGTGGTCCATGGGTATGAAAGTTGTAGTGAAAGGTGAGGAAGAGGGAAAGAATTAAAAATAAAAAGTTTTTTTTTTTTTTTAGACATGTGGATCACAGGATGTGATAAAAATCACACCTTAGGTGTGAAACCCACGTCATTTATGCCTCCCCCCCTTTTTTTTGGACAGGAGAATCACATGGTGTGAAAATAATCACACCATGGTGTGATTCCCTCGTTTTTTGTTGGTTTTTTTTTTAGGGACAGGAGAATCACAGGGTGTGAAAATAATCACACCTTGGTGTGATTCCCTCGTTTTTTTTTTTTTTTGGTTTTTTCAGTTTTTTTATTGGAGAAATCAAAGCTCTTGCAATTTATTTTTTTGCCTCTCCGTTTCGCTTTTTAAAGACGGTCTCAAATCATACCTCGAAATTTCCTTTCACCTCGATCGTGCCTTTCTCCATGCTAAATATTCCACTCCATGGCCTCAAAATCCGCAAGTTCCTCTTATGCAAGTTACCTGGCTACAAAAACCGACACCAAAAACCAAGACGATAAAACAAACCAAGACCAATGCACCGAGAAGAAAACTATCTTCCGTTATTTATTCATTAAAGAGGAAAAAAATAAAAGAAAAACATATTCTGAATTTATAGTCTTCAGTTGGACTATTTGTAAACACCATTTTCAAGGAGGACTAAACCAAAGAACGGCATCCCTCTGCATCTTTCTCCACATATCAAGGACATTAACAAGGATTTTAAGATATAGCATTGGGAGCCTATAATCATGTCTTCTTAAAAAGCGATTAATCAATTTAGCTCTAAAATATGAAGTGCCACTTAACAATTTATAAATCTCTTTATCAATGCTCATGACAAATCTAAGAGAATTATGGACTACTAGAGGTGCAACGTCTATATACTCTACATGCTCAACATCCATAAATTCAACATCATTATACAATGAAGGGGGGTTATCATTATCAATGCATTCAAATCAAAGGCAATATTGTTACCTCCATTTTCATCTTCTTCTTGTTTCATCAATGTTGAATCCGGGATTATTGCACCATTATCTTGTGAAGATGGTTCGAATTTCCATGTGGCTGCACTCTTGTTAATACAAAGGCCCAAACACTCACCAATCTTTGAGAAAGAATCACCGAAAACATTCATATCAAGACATTGTGGGATTTCATAAGGATCATAGTCTATTTCATCCCCACAACTTTCAAGCACGGCGGCCCCGATCTTGAATCTCCATCATATGCTTTTCTTTTCAATCTCTTCAAGAACATGGCGATTCCGTGCAATCAATTCTCCAATTGTTAGCTCTCTCTTATTAGTATAAGCTATGGGATGTGAATCATTCGATCAATCTTTGAACTGTTCCCATTCTTGAATGGGACTCTCCGTTATAACCTCAAGTCTAGACTCAAGTTCTGATTGAGGGAATGGTTCTTCTTTCCAATTGCTTTGACCTTGACCCCATGGAGAATAAGGACAGTTACTCCTCCCACCATTGTCTGTTGGTGCATTGAAGTTGTGGCTATACTGGAATTGATTCTCATAACTCGCACCATAGTTGTCGTAGATATTCAATTGGTGGGATAAATATCCTAGATTGCACTGAGCCTCACAATGTTTTCCGCCACAGTTCGAACATCTCACTTGAATCTGATTAAACGCATATTCATACATCCTCTCATCTGTCGATGGCACATAAGCATCAAATCCAGAGAAAAATGAATCCATCAAGCTTGTCACTTCAACTTTCTGCACAAGAAAAAGGAAAAATCAAAAGCAAAAAGGTCTCACCGTAGCAAGGTGCATCTTGCTCTGGTGAGGAAAAAAAAGTCTAGTCTAACAAAATCAAAAACACGTTCGATGTTGACACCGAAGTCCCCGGCAACGGCGCCAGAAAACTTGATGTGTTATTTCAATATAATCACTAAATCCTACCGCAAGTGCACGGCTTATCGAGTAGTACTTAGGATGTCGATCCCACAGGGACTTGTAGTCAATCACCAAACAATTCCCGATTTCTATTAGCTAGACAAATCAGAATTTTGGAGGTTTTTATCTAAAAATCCTAAAATTAAAGAAAACAGAGAAAATATAACTACGAGCCAAGAACTTCAAGATTTAGGTGAAGATTCAATTTAAAAGCATTTCTAGGATTTCGGAGTCACCACGGAATTTCTACATGACTTACCAACATTATTTCCCCCAAGATACGAATTTTACACTCATAAAGGCAATTATCAAATTTTATCACAAAAATATTCTTTCGAATTATTTTCGTGATTGTACCTAAACTCAAACCACACCCGCTTTCCCACGATAAAGAATGAATTTAGATCCCTTAAAGAACCATAATTTCATGCCATCAAGATTTTTACCAAATTTTCATTCCAATAAAACCCTAGATTCAATCCTTGTTTCCTAAAGTATCAACTAAGTAGTACTTTTTCGGTCACTAATTAATCAAATAATTTCTCTAAGTAAAATCACGATTATTCACCCTTTCGAGCTATTAATTTCGACAATCATACAAGAATAGCATACAAGAACCAATTTATAAGCATCAATTTCATAAAACAAGGGAAAGATTGAGTTTTTACATCATATATTCATATCCGGGTTCCTCCTAATCCTAGAAACTGATATCTACTCACGTTCCATATCAATATTCCAAGATTCAATGATAAAATTCATACTTTGACAAGAAAAATAAATAAATAGAAGAAAGGAGGAAAGACAGAGAAATAAACCGTCAAAGTATTGCGTAAAATAATCAAACCTCGAAAAAGCTTCGTTCTTGAATTCTTAAAACCTAAAAATCCTTGTTCTTGGGGATGGAGATGATGATGATGAAGAGAGGGGAAATAGTCGACTATATTGATGAATGAGGCGTCCATGATGATTTTTCAATTTAAGAAAATTATTTTAGGATAAATAGGAATTTTCCTTAATTCAAATTGTGTAATTTATCTCCTAAAATAAAATTCCTAGAAAATAGGAATCAAAATGCGTGTAAATCTTTTTCTCCATCCAAATTTGCGCCATCATCTTGAAATTACGTTGGAAATTTTCTCCACCAGTCAGAACATTTCGTTGGCCTGCAGAAAATCTGAATAGTTTCCGCATTTTTTCACACCCTGTTCCATTCTTTCACACCTGGGTGTGATTCTTCATGCCTTCATGACTTTGACTCATTTTTTAGCTCATTTTCATTGCTTTTTATTCTCGGATTCATCATATCTGCAAAATATCAAAGCCACAGCAGTAATCTAGTCCAAAAGAAGCAATTTATCATACGAAAATCATAAAATAGGCATTAAAATAGGCCAAAACGATCCAAGAAAAACCACATATGGTGGACTTATCAAATTTCCATGTATCTTGATTAAGAGGTAGTTTGTAATAAATATGTATTGGTTAAAGAGATGCAAAAAGGACAGTAATGAAATAAAAACAATAATTAAAGAACGGTTTACAACCTTAGAATACTGGTGGGCGCTTGTGTTTTCAGGGCATTCATTTGATACCTTTGTAGGATGGAAGGGTAAGAGATGGGGTCGAAATGTAGTTTTTAACTTTTGAGGTCTTATTTTATAAAATAATGATTTATCAATAATCAAACCGAGCCGGATACCATAGATTTCAATTTTAGACCGTGTGATGTTATTGGTAGAATTAATGCATTGAATAAACACATATTTTTACGGCACCTCGAATAAAAAAATAGTCTGAGACGTTTTTTTTATAAATGAAACCGATGTGCCTTTAGAGACCCCTCTTGAAGGGAAAGTTATTATCTACACCCTCTATATCTGAAAGTGTGCGGTGTGACACGATATACACCATCAATTTGTTTGTTTGTTTTTGTTTGTTTATTTTTTTTGTTTTGGAGAAGAACCATCAGTTTCTTAACTGATCCAAATTTCCAGAATCAACTCAATGCAAATGGAGTTACTATACAAAAACTTTCAACATGATCATGAAATGACAACTCGTAAAATGGGTCCCATGCTAAATATTTTAACTTATCAACTGTCAGAAGAACTATTGAGTAAAATAACATGTAACTAAAATATCACTCCGTTAAGGATGAAATTTATCCCCTCATACATTGTATACATAACGTTCCGATATCATTCATTTCACATGATGACAATGAGGCAATTGTTTTAGCCCCCTAACATACCATCCTTTTCACATGATACAAAATACAAAAAAAATTCCAAAAGGTTGGATGATGTGACCCAGAAGGTCCTATTTTGACAGTCCCTTCACTTCCATTGGGCTTAGATCTGAGGACAGGTCCTTTTGAAGAGGGAGAGAATGATGTGATCCAATCCAGGAAGAAAGATAATGCACCATTTACCCGAGAAGCAAGATGATCAGTCTAAAATGAAGTCCAATGCGCCATTTTATGTCCAATTAGGTCTATTGGGCTTGATTTAATTTATTTCTGTTCTTTTATGCAGTTTTTAGTAGTAAAAAGTCAAAAGCCCATTAGGGGAGGTGTCTATATTATAGTATATTGGGTTAAGTCTTATTTTCAACAAATAAAACTCGTTTGTGCTTATTATAGTCAAGTTAGGCCCGTTAGGAAATAAAGTGACAAAAATTAGCATTTAATTATCCCACATTGCTAGTTTGTTTTATTTCCTCGAGTCAGTAGCCTATATAACGGCAAATATAGTCATTGTAACCGTCAGTTCAAGTTTTAATGAAATTTGATTAAGTCTTGTGACTTGTTTATCACTTCCGAGTGAGAGTCTCTTTATTGTAGAGATACAACCCTAAAGAGCTTATCAGCGCCTTGAGCAAGTGTTGTGGCATTTTTAGCCAACGTTCTCGTTTGGATTCTCAAGAACTTGGTCTTTTGGTCCAATTGATCCCTTAAGAGGTTCATGGGCACGATCTGATTGTGTTTCCGACCAAGAATCACATCAGTTGGTAGCAGAGCTCAGCGACTAAGATATCAAATATCCCGTTGTTTCTTTCTTGTTATTTCGATTATTATTTAAAAAAAATTATTTGTGCTTATTCTTATTATTCTTAAATTTTGTCCACCACCAGCCAAGAACATCCATACATCTTCATTCTTCAAACCTTCATACCAAGAACCCTAACCCTAATCCTTTTTTTTCGATCTGATAACGTTTTTGTAATAATTCGTTTGAATTTTTTACCACATCTCAAACACATCTCGTTCTAAAATTTCTCTCCTTACGCCTAATCCAAAAATTCGACGGAAATCATGCCTAAAACAGCCGATTAATCCAAACAATCTGTCCAGAAAAACTGCAGCAGTCCATCGTCGTTCGAATTTGATTTTCGTGAGTTAGACGATGTTGAAAAATTTTGATGAATAAGAATTTGACAGAAATTGTAGAAGACTCCAAGTCACACAAAGCGTAATCTTTTAAGAGATGTTTCGTCCCACACGATTTGTCACTAAGGGATCAAACGAAAATCTCTCTCAGGATACAATGGAGGTGTTTGATTCAAACAGTGACTTCTTTGAATCAAACCCGAGGACACACAAAGTTTTTCTGATGATGCTGTCAAACTTATGAATTTCCGTCTGCATACTTGTGCCTTTTATAGGCTGCAAGTACCCCATAAATGAATATAGGTACTCCTTGCACGAAAATGGTAGGGTTGTCACTGTTCAGCGGATGAAAGCATGCAACCCTTACACGAAAGGTAAGTACATATCAGTTCGGATAAATGCATGTATGTGAAAATCCGAAAATTCATATCCCTTCATGAACTGATGCATGTATAGGTCGAACCCCGTTTCGTTGTGATAACATTAAGTCGTACGGAAACTCGTATGCAAACAATAATCAAAATATTTATTTATGAAAAAATATCTAACAGTCGACTCCAACTTACCTAAAATTTTGTGACCTTATAAGAAATTCTCCGTTATACAACTTTTGTCTTTTGAGTTTTTCCAAATTTTGCATCGTTTGATCACAATCTGCACCGTAAGTCACTGCTTTCAATCTAAAATTTCTGGCAGATTGCACCAGTTGCCGAAAAACGATTGTTTGAGCGATTTCTCTAACTCCAAAAGGTCTGAAATTTTTTTATCCTCTAGAAAAATACCTGCTTTACAACTTTCGTCTTTTGAGTTTTCCCGGATTCGTAATAGTTTGATTCCTATCTGCACAAAACTTCACTGCTTAAATTCTGGAAATCCTGACAGCATCTTGTTTAGGGTTTGCTCGTTATTCTGATTTGTTTGAGGAGGAAAGTTTTCTACAACTAAGAATAAGGGTGAGTGTAAACACGAGCGAAATGTGGGGGTATGAATTATTGAAAACAACGATGTGTCCGTTAGAGAAGTATTGAAGGAAAGAATCACGACGGTGTCGTTTGGAAGAAAAGCGGGAAGAAGAGCGGAAGCTAAGAGAGAAAAAGAGAGAAGTACAACTGAAGTATGAGATTTATCAGCGCTCCGTGGATAGATGTATAGCCTAGAGTAGAGACTTCACCCCACTTTCAATCATATGGCATGAACATTGGTTGGATGGATTCGAGGGAGACATTGTCTTCCCCGTAGTAGAGGAGTTGCCATTTGATGATGATAATGTATTAAGTGATGATGATGTATGTGATGATGATTCATCTCTCCTTCTCATTGATGAGGTTCCCAAAACAAAGGAGGATCATATCGATACAATGGTGGAGATGGAGGATGAATATAATACTGTATTCATGGGCGAAGTAGTTAAAAATGATGAGCAGTAGTTGTGGATGAGATATTTCACATTGATGAGACATTCGTTGATGGTCATGTTGGGAGTGCTGTTAAGCTTGAGGAAGTTCATGATACACCAGCCGAGGCTCTTGATTTACCTTTGCAGGTGCATGATACTTGTGACGAGTTGGTTCAGATCAGGATGGAGCCAACTTTTTTTGTTGTGGAGGTTGAAAAGGAAGCCAAATCAGCCGGGTCCATTGTGCAATTAAAGGAGATGCATGCCACACATATTTATCCTGATCCATTTTTATTGCATTGTACTCCTTTAGATTTTATTATTGCTGATTTTTTTTGTTGCACTCATTTCATTGTACAAGATGATGATTACTGCACTGTTCACCTCTCTATTTTTTGAGAGTGTTATTTATTGTGTGGGCCTACTCACATATGTTGGCCAATATTACTATTTGATCCAGGTGGATTCGAGGACGAATCCTTTCGAAGGGAGAGGAAATGATGTGACCTGGAAGGTCCTATTTTGACAATCCCTTCACTTCCATTGGGCTTAGATCTGAGGACATATCCTTTTGAAGAGGGAGAGAATGATGTGATCCAGTCCAAGAAGAAAGAAGATGCACCAGTTATCCGATAAGCAAGATGATCAGTCTAAAATGAAGTCCAATGTGCCATTTTATGTCCAATTAGGTCTATTGGGTTTGACTTAATTTATTTCTGTTCTTTTATGCAGTTTTTAGTAGTAAAAGGTCAAAACCCCATTAGGGGAGATGTCTATATTATAGTATATTGGGTTAAGTCTTTATTTTCAGGAAATAAAACCCATTTGGGCTTATTATAGTCAAGTTAGGTCTGTTAGGAAATAAAGTGACGAAAATTAGCATTTAATTATCCCACATTGCTAGTTTGTTTTATTCTTTGAGTCTGTAGCCTATATAAAGGAAAATAGAGTCATTGTAACAATCACTTACAAGTGAGGATAACTTCGATGTACAGTTTCACCCCTTAAAGCACTTATCAGTGCCTTGAGCAAGCGTTGTGGCGTTCTTGCCAATGTTTCTTAGATTGGATATTCTAAGATCGTTGTTTCAAGCTCGTTATTGATTCCTTTAGAAGGTCTTAGGCAAATCTTCGTCCCGGATTCGTATCATTTGGTATCGGAACCTTCGGTTAACTAAAGGTAATCAAATATCCATTTTCGTTCCTTGTTTTTCTTCAATTTCCTTTCTTGCATTTATTTATTCAAAAAAACAAAAAAAAATTCGTCCCTAATCCCAATCTTGATCAAGAACCCTAACCTAGTTGATCAAGAACATCAAGAACCCTAATCCCGCATATCTCTTATTTTTCTAATCTGACACACGTATGTTTAACAGTTCGTTTTATACTTTAAACACCTCCAAAAATTTTGAAATTTTTACCACATCATGTTCTACATTTTGTCTCTTTACATATAAAATCTAAATTAGAAGTAAATCTTGAAGAAAACTGCAGATCTATACAAACAATCTGTCCAGAAAAACTGCAGCAGTAAATCGTCATTCAAATTCGATTTCAGTGCGTAATACGACTCCAAATTTCCTGATATTTTGTGGTGTTACATAAAAGTGTCTTCTGTACAACTTTCATCTTTTGAGTTTTGGCTGATTCATTACCAATTGATCACAATGTGCAAATTCATCCACTGTTATCATTCTAGAAATTTTTGACAGATTGGTGCCATTGTAGAAAAACGATTGTTTGGTCAATTTATTTTCTTCCCAAAATTCTTATTTTTGAGTATCGTCTGGAAAACTTCTTAATCTAAAAATATCCTTTTTATTTCAACTTCAGTTTCCACATCGTTTGGGCTGCACGTGCCAATCAGTGCAGGGCTAAATTCTGGATAAATCCTTTCTTTTTAGGATTGTTGGTTTTGTTTGCTATATATTGCTCAATTTTCTGATTTGATTGAAAAAGGGTTATCATTACAACTTGGAGACAGAGTGAGTGTAAACACGAGAGTTGTGAGGTTTTGAATTTTTCATAATGGCGGAAGAGAAGAGTGGTTCACAAGGGGTTTTCCTATGTGATTTTGGTTTGTTTATGGTTGCTCAACAACGGGACAATATACGTATAAATGAGACTTTGGATAAGTTGTGGGCTCAACTTGATGCTTTGTCTGTTCCACAAAAAAAGGGTGGTGGCCGACGTGATAAGAGGGTGAAAAAGGCTGCAAATCCACGTGTAGAGGAGAATTTAATCATTGAATCTCTAACCCCCGAATATGAAGAAATTCTTTTGTATGGTAAAGTGAGTAGGAAACCCGTGAAGAAGGTAGTCAAAGAGAGAAAGGAATGTGAAATCATTTGTCCTCTAAAATCCGTGGGAGAATTTTTGCATGATATCATTGGAGATGAATTAGTGGAGTCAGTTGAAGAATCAGTTGCGGAAGAAACAATCACAGAGGGAAATGATAATGTGGAGGAGATTGGTGATGCGCGTACTCTTAAATCCATGGATGAGCCAACTGAGGAGAAAAAGGAGTTGGCCCTACTTCACCGACCACGTGCTCGAGTTCTATCTTATCTACTTTACAGGTACATGATGAGCATACACTTGAGGAGAAAACCGATTTATTGGATGTTCTCGATGCAGCACCTTTATTGCATATGGATTTTCTTGATCCAGTTCAAGTTGGTGGAAAACCGGAACACTCTTTCATTGATTCATTTGTTGACCATGTTGCTGGCTATCCGTATAGGAATTTTTACGATTATATTGCTACTTTTCAGGGCTTCATCCACATTTCTATCATGACGGAAGACTTTTTTGATTTTTCATTGGTGAAGCATGGATCGCCATATCACCATGCAATGCATTTAAATTTTTCTCTTCGCTTTATATTTGATCCCGGCATATCATTGGTGTTTTTTTGTGGGTTCTCTGGACGTTGTACATATTGACCAACTCTATGACATCCTTTTTGATTCAAGGACGAATCATTTCCAACCGGAAGGGAATGATGTGATCCAGGGTGGGCGTCCAAAGGAAGAAAAAACAGAAATCCATGGTGATGCAAAAGAGGCGAAATTATTTATGTTATTTGTTAGATAGTCTTTGTTATCCCACATTGGTCAGATTGTCTTTTATTTTTGTTATTTTTTTATTTATTGTTATTTTGTGCCACATTGCTAAATTAGAAGTTGGTCTTGAAGTCTGTAGCCTATATAAGGCACCTAGGTGGTTCATTTACAAACAGTTCAATTTTGAGTGGAAATTTTTATTGAGTCTTTTGACTTGTTATCACTTGCGAGTGAGGATCTCTTCGTTGTAGAGTTCCACCCCTTAAAGAACTTATCAGCGCCTTGAGCAAGCGTTGTGGCGTTATTGCCAACGTTTCTTAGATTGGATTTTCTAAAGATCGTTGTTTCGAGCTCGTTATTGATTCCTTTAGAAAGTCCTAGACAAATCTTCGTTCGTGATTCATTCATATCATTGGCTATTGTGGGTAAGAAGACAGTAACAATAGGAGCCAGTGTAAGCAGCTTGCTATACTTTTCACAAAGATTTCAATGGCCGAATCAACTTCGGAAAGCCATGAGAATACATCTCAGTTGAAGCAAAGCATGCAGTTGGACCCATCAAGAACAAATAGAAACCACACAAACCACTCATAGAGTTGCCTAGACATCGTTCGAACCAATGAATCAATGAAAGAGTTCACAAATGCTTCGAAACATACCAGCATATGTGAATTTATGGAAGGAAGCGCAACAATACTATGTAAGCAATGCAGGCTTAATTAACAAGAAGAATAATACAATCATAAAAACAAAACAAAAAAAAAAAAAAAAACATATTCTTACCAGTTGAATCAAAACCTTCACTTTCACATAAACCGATCAAAATCAACATGCCTTCAAAACAGAGAGAATGATAAACTCGGTAGTTACAAGCAAACAAAAATCCAAAGATCTAGTAGGATTTACTTTTGTTGAGTCGATTAACTAATCAAGCACTTATTCACCCTTTAACTTAACTCGTTGCATTGCTGAACCAGCAGGATACCATAAGAATTGGTGAGAAATCTTTTGGAATGGTGCAAAACAATGGAACATAAAAGCTTATTTTTAGGGGAGACATAGCAAGCTAAGGGGGAGGAAAAAGGAAATAACTTGAAAAATGGATGTCACACAAGTGCTCAGACAAATAATGAAAGAGTCTCACCCTCCTATTGTATGAAGTCTGTCAAAATACTGAAAGATCGACAATTGTCTCCCATTTCTTCCGTTTAGTTGCTTCAGAATCTGGACAAATAGCAACAATGGAATCTTAAAGAAACAACACATCACATTTAACCATTTTCAAGTTTAATGAAAAACTATCACAGAAGAGAGCAAACAATAAATGCTAACCACAGAAAAGAGAGCTCGCCTTCTTCTGCAACATCATTCTATTTCAAATGCTTATTTGTAGAATTTTGTACCTGTATAATAGCTAAAGCAAACAAAATGTAATAGAAACATTTGGCTACAGTGGTTAACGAAATAACGAAAACAACGATCAAACACAGAGCATAAACATAATTTTGAAAGAACTCACCAGTATCTCAGAATTTTGCAAAGACTGTGGACGACCTTCAATACGTTCATGTTGCAACCAATCAGTATTTAAGAAATCAGCTAACAATGTTTAACAAAAGAAATCTTTAAGCAAAACATGCATTAGAGGAAAAGTAAAAGAATAGAGCAGATTCTTTCAGATGAATACACACAGTAATGAACAAAGGAAACTATTATTTAATAAGTAGAACAATAAACCATAGGTAATTACCTGAAAAGCTCATTTTTTTCATAATATACCCTCTCATGTGAAAATACAAAACACCGTCCAACGCACGGCTGGCCATACTGTATGATTTAACTTATTAAGTTTAACTTAATAAGTGAATACTAAATAAAATAGATTGAATCATTAGATTGTAATCACACCTGATGCTAAACACACAGTGCAAGTTTCCTCATTGCAAGTTTCCTCATTGCAACTACATGCAATAATTATGTAAACACATGTGCTTCTTATTACAATCTTCCAGGCATACTTTTCTTTGTCCTCTAGGACATTACGTCATCACGCTTACCAAAAGATTGAACCTTTTTTCTTATTATTTTTAGCATCTTGAACCATACGTGTTGCCCTTTACTTGATATTTCTCAGCCTCCTTCACAGCGTCAACACTACCAAGTTCCTTCCCATGTCACTATTCTGCCTCCTTTATTGCCTTTCTTGTCTGTGACTTTCCTTCCCCTTTTTACTTTCATTATTTCTATTTATTTTACCAGAATTGTCTTCTCCAAGAATTCACAAATGCCTCAAAACATGCTGGCGGAAGTGAATTTATGGAAGAAAGCGCAACAGTACTAAAGTACCATGAAAAGAGATAGATCAAAAATGTACACTCAAAAACAAAACTATGGAAAGGAATAACACTTGATCCACCCCCATGTTCTTACAAACGGAGACCACTTAACAAAAACACATGTCTTAACAAAAGGCAAACTATGATAGAATGTTCAAACGATAGACAAAGGAAAATAAAGTATCTTAAAACATGTGCCGGAAAGAAAAGTATGAGCTGCTACGTACCTGGGAAGTGGCATATTTGATAAGTAGAAAATATCATAAAAAATAGGGAAAATTGGCTGTTTAGTTTCTTTTCAAAAGTTTTTTTGTTCAAACAGTACTCCTCATTGAGGAGCCTTAAAAAAATATGAAACTAAGGAATTATGTGTTTGGACAAATATACCCTCGTCTCAACCTTCTACCATCAGCTCTTTTCATCGTCATTTTCCCTATCCCCAAATCATATTTCTTGACAAAATTCAATTTCTTAACATCTAGTTCCTCCGCCTCCCTTAATTTTCCTTGCTTAACATTCAATTCCAGAAGGAACAATAACAACAGCAGCAAAAGGGGGTTTTCTTTGCAATTTCTTTGCAATCCCCTTTATACATCTAGACGTGACCGGTTCCGGGCCGGTTCCGGTCCATAAGACGACCCTCCGGTTCCGGTCCAAAATGGAACCGAATCACGTTCCATTTTCTAGCCGGTTCGCGGTTCCCGAACCGGCGGGTTTGGCGGTTCCCCGGTCCGGGTCCGGGTCTCGGCGGTTCCCGGGTCAGACGGTTCAGATCACGGTTCCGATTACGGTTCCGATCACGGTTCCAATCACGGTTCCAATCCCGGTTCCAAAAAAATCAATTTTTTTTTACAAAATTTTTATAACTTACGTTAAAATTAATAATAAATTCTAATTGGTTATTAAACTATATATAATATTTAATTTCATAAGTATGTTTAAAAAAACACACGAACTTGTATAATATTTAATTTCAACCAATCTATATATAATATTTAATTTCATAACTTATATTCTAGATAATTTGTAAGTAAATTAAAGATTATAGTTTTCTAATTGTTTATTTTTTATGATTGATTTGTAAGTAAATTAAACTTATATTTCATATATTGATTACGATGATTTATACTTATAATATTATGTATATAAGTTGATATTATATCTTAATGAATCGAGGCAAAATGTATATAAAAGTTGTTTTATTAAGCAACACCATTACATAATTGAACAATACATCAATGATTTACTTGATCACGGCACACTTGAATCACTTGATAGTTGATACACATTACTTAACACCATACTAATAGTCTAATACACTTCATATTAAAAATACAAACACACTACTAATACACACTGAACCGCCCATTGAGATGTACATCCTTGCGTACGCTTTTCTTACGAATGAGCTAATAGATGTAGGCCAATACATCGTGGAAAGAATTGGCCAGATAGCTATGGGCAATGCAGGTGATGGTTATATTTTCTTTCCATTTCTTATCACCGCTTTTGCTAGAGAATTCAGGGTACCGTAATATGATACGGACAACCTTTCTCGACCTAATGAACCTATTTTATATGAATAAAAGAGTAGGATGTACTATGTAGTTTATTAATATTTTGTAACATTTAAATTTAATTTGATTAGTCAAAGTGTAACCTTTAAATTTAATTTAATTATGTGCTCTTCCTTGTCACAATAATTTAAATAGTAGTATTTGATTATTTGTCTATTTGATTAGTCAAAGTGTTACGATATATTTCGGTCATAAAGTAATAATAATAAGAAATATATTTTTATGTTGTGGCACAAGTAAAAATTAAAAAACAACATTTTATGGTATATTAAAATAAAATCAAATATTTTGAATATAAAATCAAATATTTTGAATAAAATCAAACATGAAAAAGGAAATAAAGGAAAAAAAAACAAAAACAAAAACAAAAACCGCCGGTTCCGGGTCCTCCGGGCCGGTTCCGGCCGGTTCAACCGCCGGTTTTTCGGCCGGTTCTTTGAACCGCCGGTTCCGGGCCGGGCCGGGTCCGTTGGAACCTAAAACCGGGTAGGAACCGTGGAACCGCCGGTTCCGTGGACCCGTGGAACCAGAGGGTTGGACCCGGGAACCGGCGGGTCCGAACCGGATTTGGACCCGGAACCGGTCAGGTCTATATACATCTAGCCACTCTATCATCCAATTCTCTTCATTCTGATTATAAACGCTCCAGTCTTCTTTCCCATAAAGTTTTGATCTTTCCTGCTTTCACGACCTAAGAATGCTTTAATTTCCAAAGTTTGGTGATAATTGGAATAGGGATTTCGTTGTTATATTATATAGTTTCCTTAAGAAAATGGCTGACAGGTTGAGGTCGGCTTCAATGGAGGATTTGCCATTGCATATAGTACTTGATATATTGACCTCGGGCCGATTAAGCGCGGTTGATTTGGTGTGTCTAGAGCTAACATCCTTGACTTTCAGAGGAAATCGCGGGTTTTTTCCTGAAAAGTTTCGGTCTTTGATGGATTTTGCTGCTTTTAGGCTTTGTGAAGTGCATCCCCTTTATAGTTCCTTGCGTTTGAATTCTCAGCAAGAGGTTGTGAATCGGTGTAGTGAGAATTGGAAGCAGCTTTTGAGGTTCTTGCAGTCTGTGGATGAGTCCTCTGCCCTGGTTGAAACCTCTGCAGGCAATGTACTATTTCTTTTTGGTTCTCTTATAATTATTGAGCATTTCTATTTGTTTAATTTAGCATTTATTAGTTCTTGTAAGCCGTGTTTGTTTTTCTTTTGAAACAAAGAATATTTAGTGAAGACTTCAGTGTTTGCTGTGTTTAAAGTGATGTTCATGGCTTCTAGTTATGGTATAGTAGTATCCATATCCAATAGTATAGTTTCGACTAGATAAGAAGTTAATTTGTTTTGCTTGATTTGTGTTGTTAATTACGTGTATTGTTAGATTCTAAGATGCATAACAGCCTAAGGGTGTGAGCTCCAATGGTTGTGCAGCTTAGTAAGGGTGCGAATCCACCGTGGCTCCACACTTCGGGCGACCTCTATAAAGTAGAATGTTGAGCTTAGATTCAACTTTCAAGAGGTCGAATGTCAATGTGGTGCACCAAAAGTAGATTCATGTTGTGATGCCTTTAACAACTGCCTTTAGTTAGTGTTTGATAGTTTCTTTGATGCCTAAGGGGGATCTCCAATTGGCAAGCTCTGTGCATATTTAATTGAGTGCTAACTCGCGTGAAAATTGAAAGTAAATGAATAGGTTCTTGATAGCATTTAGCTTCCCTTTTTATGATGCTCTACACAATTTTGTGTAGTTGGTGGATAGTATTTATTAGTTGGTAATAATTCTGAAAAATATCCAGCAGATGCAGATAAAAAGTGGAAGATATCATACATTGTTGATAAAAATTCGACGGTGTACTCGTGCGGTTCCATTTTATGCGGGGTTCTTGGTCAAGGTCGAAGCGACACGATCGGTGTCGTTTTCACGGTTATGTTTCCCAGCTCCAAGACAAGTGATGCATATGTCAACATCCCACAATCACGCTGCGTTTGTTACCCTGTCTCGAGCAGGTCATTCTCGACTACTCTCTGCATATTCTTCTTGATATTTTTAGAAATGACTTTGTAAATTGCCATCACTTTTACGTCACAAATTGTCACAATAGTGTTTTATCGGTACTCTGGTAGTTCCAACTTTTCAAATTTTAAGAGCCAGTCTAAAAAAGCATTGGTCAATTGGTGGGATATAAATAGTGGTAAAAATAAGTTTTCATTAGAAATATTTGAAATGGAAGGTTTTTAATTTTTGGATATTGTAGTGCCAAGGACTGAATTCTGTAGCCAAAGATATTTCATGTGGGACCGACGCGCATGGTCAACTTGGACATGGTGATACGATAGATAGACCAATTGGGAGGATGAAGATGATGTTCAGTACACTACCTACTTTGAAAATGTTGTCAAGGGCAAAAAAGGAAATAAGTTGAATCAAAATGGTCCTCAAGAGTATCCTGATGCTGAAATAAAGGGAACCCCAAAGCACTCGAGGCGCACTAGCCGAGAGGAAAGTGAAATGAGGAGACCGGTCGGCTTTCCCTTGCACTCTGATGCGGTGATTTCGAAAAATAAAAGCTTCCAATGGCATGAAAAATGCCCCGCTTAAAAGATTAAGAAAGCATAGCAGCTATGCTAATCCAGAGAAGCTCTGTTAATGACAGAGCAAGATCCCCGTTTAGTATGTTACCATAGCAGTTATGCTAATCAGGATACCGAGACGCAAAGCTCTCTCAGATGCCCAATGATGGTATAATAAACATCCATAGACTCCTGTTTTTTCTGAAGCTCCGGAGTTATAGCAAAACCGACATTATTTAGGTAATGTCAACACTATCCTCTGTTCAACAATAAACCGTAGGCGAGCAACAAGAAATGAACAGTCCTCGGTATGGCATAACTATGCATGTGAAAGAAAGTAAAATTATGACATTAACATCCAATTTTAATGAAAATGAACGGTCCTCGGTATGGCGACATCATGATGCTAAGCGACATTTGGAGAGACAACGACGGCTGTGGGACGACGGATTTGGGAAAACCATGGCAGAATACTCAATTGTCATCTAGAACAGGATTATCATCATTTTCCAACACCATTTATGTCAGCTCAAAGGTTTAATCATGTCTATTGCAGTTTTATGAATGAAACAAAACAAATACATCAAAAAGTCGCTTCAATATAACCGGATTGTCATAAAAGCGACCTGTCATTACCTGAAGCAAGCTATTTAGAGGATAAGGCTGCTGGATAGACAAACGAGTCGGTAAACATGGCAAAACAGAGCAGTTAGGAATCGAAATTGTATTTAAATTATTGCATCTCATACCCAAAAAAAGGAATCGAAAAAACGAAAAAAAAAATGTAAGCAAACCGTTAATGGACGAAAATCCCATATCAAGGAAAGCAGTAAATTACCTGAAGGGGGAATTGCAGCAAGCTATTTAGAGGATAAGGTTGCGGGAGAAGACAAACGAGTCGATAAGGCTGCTGGATAAGACAAACCGTTAATGGTGTTGGGAGGGGAGGAGAATCACTTCGCAGCCGTCAATGGTGTTGGGAGGGGAGGAGAGGCCGACACAAATTTTGGAGTTTGGGGGCGCTGAAGGAGAAATGAGTTTTGAATTAGGGTTTAGGGTGTGGGATGCCTTATATAGGGTGCGAGAATGAGCTCAATTATCAAACGAATCGAGTTTAGTCTTGTCATAATGTCTCGAAACGAATGAATAATATCACGTTCGATCGACACGGATTACCGTAATCGTCTTAATCGAGCACCGATTTAACGTGAGATGAAGTGTAATTGAGGGTGGATTACACGTAATAAGATGTTAGATCGAGGTTCGATCATGGCGATTATTGTGATCATGGTTGATTACACGTAATAAGATGATAGATCGAGGTTCGATCATGGCGATTACTGTGATCATGGTTGATTACACATAATAAGATGTTAGATCAAGGTTCGATTAGGGCGACTACTGTGATCATGGTTGATTACACGTAATAAGATGTTAGATCGAGGTTCGATTATGGCAACTACTGTGATCATGGTTGATTACACGTAATAAGATGTTAGATCGAGGTTGATCGAGGTTCGATCATGGCGACTACTGTGATCATGGTTGATTACACGTAATAAGATGTTAGATCGAGGTTCGATCAAGGCGATTACTGTGATCATAGTTGATTACACGTAATAAGATGTTAGATCGAGGTTCGATCATGGCGATTACTGTGATCATGGTTGATTACACGTAATAAGATGTTAGATCGTGGTTCGATCAGGCCGATTACTGTGATCATGGTTGATTACACGTAATAAGATGTTAGATCGAGGTTCGATCATGGCGATTACTGTAGTAAATAAATAGTTACTAAAACGGATTATTCTTCTCCAACAACATAAATGTATGAATAGTTATTAAAACGGATTATTCTTCTTACCGCCACAAAAAGCCGTTACAAAAAAATGCTTCGTCGCCTTAATCATCCTAATACATAGTCATACTAATACAATAATCTTGATGAGATCACTACAACAAAATGAAAGCGATAATAAAGTCGCTTCTAAATCTTTTGCCACTCTGCTCTGTAAACCCAATTTCAGGATATGATAAGCGATTTCCAAGTTATATCGGACTTGATCTTGTTACCTGAAACAAAAAATGCTATAAGCAATAGATCAACAGCAGCAAAAAAAAAAGATCAAGAACTAAAAAATAGCAACAGCGGCAAAGAATTTCCAAGTTACGGCTTACATTTGAGCTCGAAAAAATAGCAGTAACAACAAAAAAATAGCAACAGCAGGAACCAAAAAACTTTTGTTGAAAAAAAAAATAGCAACAGCACCAAAAAAAAAAGGAAATGACATGCAAGCAAACAACAGGAAAAAAAAAAAGAGCAGGAAAAAAAAATAAAAAAAATTTCATGCCTGATTTTGTGAACTAGCAACAGCAGCCCAGCTTCTCATGCCGGTAGTGAATGAACAGAGGCAACCAAACTCGAACAAGTGCGGCAGTCATGACCAACGTCTTTGTTGCAACGACTACATTTTTTACTTCTGCGCTCTCCAGCTGACTTCTTCCTCTTGGTTGATGATGGTCGGCCACTTTGATTTTTATCCACCAGTGGAGCCAAAACCTTCCTACGAAGCACTTCATCGGGAAAGTCCCATACCTCTTCAGTTACCAAAGGATACACAGATTCAAAATATGATTGCCTCCAATATTTAGTGGTATCATATGGGCTACAATAATCATAACCAGTCTCGTTTTGCTCCTTTGCCGCAGCGATTGCATGTGCGCACGGAAACTTGTCTAACTCAAATTTCTTACATGAACATTTCCTTTCCCCCAAGCGAACAACATGAACAACCGAATCCTGACGCACTTCATAGCTAGGTGCGCAAACCTCCTTAATAACTAAACCTACTGCCTCATTGTATCTTTCCACCATTTTGTTCTCGAATGGTGGGGTGAGAAGAGTCGGACAATTTGTAGATGTTGTATGCTTTTCAGCAAACCACTTCTGCAATAACTCAACAACATGATTCTTGAAAAATTTATATGATTCTTGAAAAATTTACTGTCTCAAACTTAACAACAACTTTAATCCAACAAAACATGAGAAAGGTTAACTTCACAAGCATTCCAACTTTAATCTAACAATAATCCAACTATAATCCAAGCACCAAATTCACAAGCACCAAATTTACTTACATTTCTAAGTACCAAATTCACAAACCGGAAACAAATATTTTTCAATTCCATTCACTTCATTCAAATATTTTTCATACCTCAATGGCGATTTGGGTTCTTCGGACAGATACAGAAATTCAATGAGACAAATTGCTATGAAATCCAAGAACCAATCATGCAGACTGAATCCATAAATATGTAGAATCAAGAATCGAAAGCGAGCGAAAAACAAAATCGAATTGAACAAATGAAGAAAGATGGATTTTTCTACACGGATTGTTCAAATTGTTGCAACCCAAATCGAAAATGTGATTAACATCAAGAAAAGAAAACAAGACAAATGGAGATGAACTCATGAAACCCCATACCTCAATGGCGATTTGGGTTCTTGGTGAGCTACTTTCTCTCTCTGTTTACGCTCACGGTTTTATGCTCTCTGATTTGGGTTCTTCGGCTGATTTTTGAGCTGAATTGTTGGTGTTTTTATCGCCCTTTTTGGTGACAAAATGGGACAAAAATCAAAGAAAAAATGCAGGTGAAGACAAGGAAGAAGCTGAAACTTTTCTCCTCCAATTGATACCAAATGCGACGAGGAAGAAGCTGCTGAAACCTTTCCCTTTTTTTTTAAGGTTGGGGGTAATTTTGGTATTGTATATTTTTGTGGGGAGAAAGTGTAAATGATGTAACACTTAACAGTGTAAGTGGGTCAGTCTAACATATGTATTCTCTAATACACGTCCACGTACAGTCCAAGTGTCACGACAATTCGATAGACGAGATCTATCCTTGCGCTTTAAAGGCGAGAAGACATCTAATACGTCTTTAGCGCATTGCGTCACTATCTATGCCTGGTTAATAGTACATCGATTAGAGACATTTAAGTATCAAACTTATTAAAGTGATTGGAGATCTCATCAACCATAATCGCCTATCATGGTTTCTCTATCACATTTTAATACTAAAGATGTTATCATATAACAATTCATAATTGGTTATTTAAAATAACAAATATATGACAATATAAAAGCCATTTAATATATGTATAAACATAAAGAAATAGTAGAAATGGTCCGACCGGTCGGATCCGGTCCAACCCGATTTGGTTTAGGACACTATTTCAACAGTCGGGTCATTTACAGTTATTTAGTTCATGTAATAACTTTATTATGATTAATAAAAGCACTTTTGTTATTGTATATGTATTGTTTATCATTATGTTATTGAATATATAGTAACGTCCTTAGTATTAAAGCGTGATAGAAACCACGATATGATTATGGTTGATGAGATCTCTAATCATTCTAATAAGTTTAATACTTAAATGTCTATAGTCGTGTGTCTTCATCAAACGGGACATTGATGATATGATTAGACTAAAGCGTATTGGATGTCTTATATCTTATTGAAGATAGGGATAGATCTCGCCTCATCTAAGTGTAGACACTTGACGTGGCAGATGCGTGGACGTCATTACATACGAATGCGACGCGTTAGGCGCCCACTTACATTAAGTGTCGCGAAGATGTGGCAATTGTGTAATTATCCCGAGACCGAGTATTCATGGCATCACGGTGTGGATTGTCATGCTTTGACACTATTGAGGTTTCCCCTAACCATGGAGCGATCATGCGGTAGTGCTCGGGCGTGATATTGAAGCATGCGTAGGATACATGTTTGTTCATCCGGAAATCGCGCTATGACTACAACCTTTCATATACAATACCAAAATTACCCCCAACCTTAAAAAAAAGGGAAAGGTTTCAGCAGCTTCTTCCTCGTCGCATTTGGTATCAATTGGAGGAGAAAAGTTTGACTTCTTCCTTGTCGCCACCTGCATTTTTCTTTGATTTTGTCACCAAAAAGGCGATAAAACACCAACAATTCGGACTCAAAAATCAGCCGAAGAACCCAAATCAGAGAGCATAAAACCAGAGCAGAAAACATAGGAGAAAGTAGCTCAGCCGAAGAACCCAAATCGCCATTGAGGTATGGGGTTTCATGAGTTCATCTCCATTTGTCTTGTTTTCTTTTCTTGATGTTAATCACATTTTCGATTTGGGTTGCAACAATTTGAACAATCCGTGTAGAAAAATTCCATCTTTCTTCATTTGTTCAATTCAGATTTTGTTTTCGATTCGCTTTGATTCTTGATTCTACATATTTATGGATTGATCTGCATGATTGGTTCTTGGATTTCATAGCAATTTGTCTCATTGAATTTCTGTATCTGTCCGAAGAACCCAAATCGCCATTGAGGTATGAAAAATATTTGTTTCCGGTTTGTGAATTTGGTACTTAGAAATGTAAGTAAATTTGGTGCTTGTGAATTTGGTGCTTGGATTATAGTTGGATTATTGTTAGATTAAAGTTGGAATGCTTGTGAAGTTAACCTTTCTCATGTTTTGTTGGATTAAAGTTGTTGTTAAGTTTGAGACAGTAAATTTTTCAAGAATCATATAAATTTTTCAAGAATCATGTTGTTGAGTTATTGCAGAAGTGGTTTGCTGAAAAGCATACAACATCTACAAATTGTCCGACTCTTCTCACCCCACCATTCGAGAACAAAATGGTGGAAAGATACAATGAGGCGATGAGGGTTTAGTTATTAAGGAGGTTTGCGCACCTAGCTATGAAGTGCGTCAGGATTCGGTTGTTCATGTTGTTCGCTTGGGGGAAAGGAAATGTTCATGTAAGAAATTTGAGTTAGACAAGTTTCTGTGCGCACATGCAATCGCCGCGGCAAAGGAGCAAAACGAGATCGAGTTATGATTATTGTAGCCCATATGATACCACTAAATATTGGAGGCAATCATATTTTGAATCAGGTATCCTTTGGTAATCAAGAGGTATGGGACTTTCCGATGAAGTGCTTCGTAGGAAGGTTTTGGCTCCACTGGTGGATAAAAATCAAAGTGGCCGACCATCATCAACCAAGAGGAAGAAGTCAGCTGGAGAGCGCAGAAGTAAAAAATGTAGTCGTTGCAACAAAGACGTTGGTCATGACTACCGCACTTGTTCGAGTTTGGTTGCCTCTGTTCATTCACTACCGGCATGAGAAGCTGGGCTGCTGTTGCTAGTTCACAAAATCAGGCATGAAATTTTTTTTTTTTTTTTTTTTTCCTGCTCTTTTTTTTTTCCTGTTGTTTGCTTGCATGTCATTTCCTTTTTTGTTGGTGCTGTTGCTATTTTTTGTTACTGCTATTTTTTTTTCAACAAAAGTTTTTTGGTTCCTGCTGTTGCTATTTTTTTGTTGTTACTGCTATTTTTTCGAGCTCAAATGTAAGCCGTAACTTGGAAATTCTTTGCCGCTGTTGCTATTTTTTAGTTCTTGATTTTTTTTTTTTTTTTTTTTGCTGCTGTTGATCTATTGCTTATAGCATTTTTTGTTTCAGGTAACAAGATCAAGTCCGATATAACTTGGAAATCGCCTATCATATCCTGAAATTGGGTTTACAGAGCGGAGTGGCAAAAGATTTAGGAAGCAGCTTTATTATCGTTTCATTTTGTTGTAGTGATCTGTCAAGATTATTGTATTAGTATGACTATGTATTAGGATGATTAAGGCGACGAAGCATTTTTTTTGTAACGGCTTTTTGTGGCGGTAAGAAGAATATTCCGTTTTAATAACTATTCATACATTTATGTTGTTGGAGAAGAATAATCCGTTTTAGTAACTATTTATTTACTACAGTAATCGCCATGATAGAACCTCGATCTAACATCTTATTACGTGTAATCAACCATGATCACAGTAATCGGCCTGATCGAACCACGATCTAACATCTTATTACGTGTAATCAACCATGATCACAGTAATCGCCATGATCGAACCTCGATCTAACATCTTATTACGTGTAATCAACTATGATCACAGTAATCGCCTTGATCGAACCTCGATCTAACATCTTATTACGTGTAATCAAACATGATCACAGTAATCGCCCTGATCGAACATCGATCTAACATCTTATTACGTGTAATCAACCATGATCACAGTAATCGCCATGATCGAACCTCGATATAACATCTTATTACGTGTAATCAAACATGATCACAGTAATCGCCTTGATCGAACCTCAATCTAACATCTTATTACGTGTAATCAACCATGATCACAGTAATCGCCCTGATCGAACCTCGATCTAACATCTTATTACGTGTAATCAACCAACAGTAGTCGCCATGATCGAACCTCGATCTAACATCTTATTACGTGTAATCAACCATGATCACAGTAGTCGCCATGATCGATCCTCGATCTAACATCTTATTACGTGTAATCAACCATGATCACAGTAGTCGCCATGATCGAACCTCGATCTAACATCTTATTACATGTAATCAACCATGATCACAGTAGTCGCCCTGATCGAACCTCGATCTAACATCTTATTACGTGTAATCAACCATGATCACAGTACTCGCCATGATCGAACCTCGATCTAACATCTTATTACGTGTAATCAACCATGATCACAGTAATCGCCATGATCGAACCTCGATCTAACATCTTATTACGTGTAATCAACCATGATCACAGTAATTGCCTTGATCGAACCTCGATTTAACATCTTATTACGTGTAATCAACCAACAGTAGTCGCCATGATCGAACCTCGATCTAACATCTTATTACGTGTAATCAACCATGATCACAGTAGTCGCCATGATCGAACCTCGATCTAACATCTTATTACGTGTAATCAACCATGATCACAGTAGTCGCCCTGATCGAACCTCGATCTAACATCTTATTACGTGTAATCAACCATGATCACAGTAATCGCCTTGATCGAACATCGATCTAACATCTTATTACGTGTAATCAACCATGATCACAGTAATCGCCATGATGGAACCTCGATCTAACATCTTATTACGTGTAATCAACCATGATCACACTAATCGCCCTGATCGAACCTCGATCTAACATCTTATTACGTGTAATCAACCATGATCACAGTAATCGCCCTGATCGAACCTCGATCTAACATCTTATTACGTGTAATCAACCAAGATCACAGTAATCGCCCTGATCGAACCTCGATCTAACATCTTATTACGTGTAATCCACCCTCGATTACACTTCATCTCACGTTAAATCGGTGCTCGATTAAGACGATTTCGGTAATCCGTGTCGATCGAACGTGATATGATTCATTCGTTTCGAGACATTATGACAAGACTAAACTCGATTCGTTTGATAATTGAGCTCATTCTCGCACCCTATATAAGACATCCCACACCCTAAACCCTAATTCAAAACTCATTTCTCCTTCAGCGCCCCCAAACTCCAAAATTTGTGTCGGCCTCTCCTCCCCTCCCAACACCATTGACGGCTGCGAAGTGATTCTCCTCCCCTCCCAACACCATTAACGGTTTGTCTTATCCAGCTGACTTTATCGACTCGTTTGTCTTCTCCAAAGTGACCTTATCCTCTAAATAGCTTGCTGCAATTCCCCTTCGAGGTAATTTCTCGCTTTCCTTGATATGGGATTTTCGTCCATTAACGGTTTGCTTACATTTTTTTTCGTTTTTTCGATTCCTTTTTTAAGGTATGAGATGCAATAATTTAAATACAATTTCGATTACTAACTGCTCTGTTTTGCCATGTATACCGACTCGTTTGTCTTCTCTAAAGACCTTATATCTCTAAATAGCTTGCTTGAGTAATGTGGTCATTTGTTATGACAATCCGGTTATATTAAGCGACTTTTTGATGTATTTGTTTTGTTTCATTCATAAAGCGCAATAGACATGATTAAACCTTTGGTGACATAAATGGTGTTGGAAAATGATGATAATCTGTTTCTAGATGACAATTGAGTATTCTGCCATGGTTTTCCCAAATCCGTCGTCCCACAGCCGTCGTTGTCTCTCCAAATGTCGCTTAGCATCATGATGTCGCCATACCGAGGACCGTTCATTTTCATTAAAATCGGAAATTGGATGTTAATGTTATAATTTTACTTTCTTTCACATGCATAGTTATGCATAACGAGGACTGTTCATTTCTTGTTGCTCGCCTACGGTTTATTGTTGAGCAGAGGATAGTGTTGACATTACCTAAATAATGTCGGTTTTGCTATAACTCCGAGCTTTAAAAAGCAGAGTCTATGGATGTTTATTATACCATCATTGGGCATCCGAGAGAGCTTTGCGTCTCGGTATCCGATTAGCATCGCCTTTATGGTAACATACTAAACGGGGATCTTGCTCTGTCATTAACAGAGCTTCTCTGGATTAGCATAGCTGCTATGCTTTCTTAATCTTTTAAGCGGGGCATTTTTCATGCCATTAGAAGCTTTTATTTTTCGAAATCACCGCATCAGAGTGCAAGGGAAAGCCGACCGGTCTCCTCATTTCACTTTCCTCTCGGCTAGTGCGCCTCGAGTGCTTTGGGGTTCCCTTTATTTCAGCATTAGGATACTCTTGAGGACCATTTTGAATCAACTTATTTACTTTTTTGCCCTTGACAGCTTTTTCAAAGTAGGTAGTGTACTGAATATCATCTTCATCCTCCCAATTGGTCTATTGTTAAGGGTGATTTTGTACGTTTTATAACGATATATTTTACGATGATTTTCCCCATATTTATATTATTTGCATAAGAATTGGCCTTTATATTGAAATATTAAGCAAGTGATGTTTTAAGGGTCTAATTGCAAAAGTGATTAAATTATGTGTTTAATTGATGGTTTTATGATTATTTGGATGATGTTACACTTTGCAATGGTTTTGATGTTTGTAGATGTGCATATTTCGAGCTGAAAAGGGGATCAAAAGATGATACAAGTCGGATTTATTTGACATACAAGAGATAAGGAAGAGTTATATGAAGAAGAGGAGATAGAGATGAGAAGAATGAGATAAAGATGATGATATCTAGTCCAGACATACCGGACGGCGTCCATGTCCCGTCGAGGAGTGGGCGGGCGCCCATAAAAGTGAGCGGGCGCCCGGAAGGAAAATTTAATACGAGAGTTGACGCGCCACTCGGACGGCGTTCACCGGCGTCAGAACAAGCGGACGAGCGTCCGACCTTGTAACGGGCGCCCACGACCGACTACAAGCAGAACCGACTTACTTTATCTATAAATAGCCGCATTATGTAAACCCAGGATGATAACTTTTACCGCACATTACTTTAGAAAACCCTAAATTCGAGAGCAAGTCACCTCGGCCGGTGAGCCTTGGTGCTTGGCGCCGAGGTGTTTCTTTTCCATTTATTTTATTTTCTTTGTTTTACGAAGCTTAATGCTTCAATGCAATTGTTCAAACGATTTGAATCTTCTTCTTCAGGTTTTATCTACTTTTATTTAAGTTTGTTTTATGATTTTATCTCAAAGTTGTATCTTTCCTATGCGATTATTTGTTATGCAACGTATATCGGAAGATGGTTGCTTATCGATGTTTGATTTTGATGGAAGTCATGTTAGACTTAGATCACCATAGGAAAGATTGGATTTTTAACCTTGACATAACGGAAGTTGATAGGTTGATTATCTAGGTTGCTAGATTTGAATAAATCTTACACCTTGTTTTGATTGATAGGCGAATTATCTACGAAGTAGGATTCATAATTTTGATTAGGTGAACCACATCTTTAGTTAATCATCACAAGATAACCTTAGATAGAGATAGAGGGTTTGAAGGATTGGATGATTTTGTTTGTTCATTGTTAATCTCCATGTTCATCTTCTTGTTTATTTCCTTTTATAGTTAGTAGTTTAGATTTAGTTTTTATCGCTTTTATCCTTCCTGGCTTTGGATTAACAATCCTCTGTCCAGTTTACTTTTCGTTTTTCGTTTTCGATTCCGTTTTGAATAAGTAACAATTTAAGGATTAATAAGATTAGATTTAACATCCCTTTCCACGAGGATCGACACCGCATTTATCCAACTTTACTAAGAACTACCCGGTATTCGGCCGGTTAGGAGGTAGTTTTGCATGGTAGTATAGTTTTTATAAATTTTCTTTTGTTTTAATGATGCAAAATCTCCCCAACATCTATCTATCGTATCACCATGTCCAAGTTGACCATGCGCGTCGGTCCCACATGAAATATCTTTGGCTACAGAATTCAGTCCTTGGCACTACAATATCCAAAAATTAAAAACCTTCCATTTCAAATATTTCTAATGAAAACTTATTTTTACCACTATTTATATCCCACCAATTGACCAATGCTTTTTTAGACTGACTCTTAAAATTTGAAAAGTTGGAACTACCAGAGTACCGATAAAACACTATTGTGACAATTTGTGACGTAAAAGTGATGGCAATTTACAAAGTCATTTCTAAAAATATCAAGAAGAATATGCAGTAGTAGTCGAGAATGACCTGCTCAGACAGGGTAACAAACGCAGCGTGATTGTGGGATGCTGACATATGCATCACTTGTCTTTGGAGCTGGGAAACATAACCGTGAAAACGACATCGTCGTGTCGTTTCGGACCTTGACCAAGAACCCCGCATAAACTGGAACCGCACGAGTACTTTCGTCGAATTTTTTATCAGCAATGTATGATATCTTCCACTTTTTATGCAGATCTGCTGGATATTTTTCAGAATTATTACCAACTAATAAATACTATCCACCAACTACACAAAATTGTGTAGAGCATCATAAAAAGGGAAGCTAAATGCTATCAAGAACCTATTCATTTACTTTCAATTTTCGCGCGGGTTAGCACTCAATTAAATATGCACAGAGCTTGCCAATTGGAGATCCCCGTAGGCATCAAAGAAACTATCAAACACTAACTAAAGGCAGTTGTTAAAGGCATCACAACATGAATCTACTTTTGGTGCACCACATTGACATTCGACCTCTTGAAAGTTGAATCTAAGCTCAACATTCGACTTTATAGAGGTCGCCCGAAGTGTGGAGCCACAGTGGATTCGCACCCTTACTAAGCTGCACAACCATTGGAGCTCACACCCTTAGGCTGTTATGCATCTTAGAATCTAACAATACACATAATTAACAACACAAATCAAGCAAAACAAATTAACTTCTTATCTAGTCGAAACTATACTATTGGATATGGATACTACTATACCATAACTAGAAGCCATGAACATCACTTTAAACACAGCAAACACTGAAGTCTTCACTAAATATTCTTTGTTTCAAAAGAAAAACAAACACGGCTTACAAGAACTAATAAATGCTAAATTAAACAAATAGAAATGCTCAATAATTATAAGAGAACCAAAAAGAAATAGTACATTGCCTGTAGAGGTTTCAACCAGGCGGAGGACTCATCCACAGACTGCAAGAACCTCAAAAGTGCTTCCAATTCCCACTACACCGATTCACAACCTCTTCTTTGAGAATTCAAGCGCAAGGAACTATAAAGGGATGCACTTCACAAAGCCTAAAAGCAGCAAAATCCACCAAAGACCGAAACTTTTCAGGAAAAACCCGCGATTTCCTCTGAAAGTCAAGGATGTTAGCTCTAGACACACCAAATCAACCGCGCTTAATCGGCCCGAGGTCAATATATCAAGTACTATATGCAATGGAAAATCCTCCATTGAAGCTGACCTCAACCTGTCAGCCATTTTCTTAAGGAAACTATATAATATAACAACGAAATCCCTATTCCAATTGTCACCAAACTTTGGAAATTAAAGCATTCTTAGGTCGTGAAAGCAGGAAAAATCAAAACTTTATGGGAAAGAAGACTGGAGCGTTTATAATCAGAATGAAGAGAATTGGATGATAGAGTGGCTAGATGTATAAAGGGGATTGCAAAGAAATTGCAAAGAAAACCCCCTTTTGCTGCTGTTGTTATTGTTCCTTCTGGAATTGAATGTTAAGCAAGGAAAATTAAGGGAGGTGGAGGAACTAGATGTTAAGAAATTGGATTTTGTCAAGAAATATGATTTGGGGATAGGGAAAATGACGATGAAAAGAGCTGATGGTAGAAGGTTGAGACGAGGGTATATTTGTCCAAACACATAATTCCTTAGTTTTCATATTTTTTTTAAGGCTCCTCAATGAGGAGTATTGTTTGAACGAAAAACTTTTGAAAAGAAACTAAACAGCCAATTTTCCCAAAAAAAACAATCTCATGATCACAAGTGCCCTGCATATATATATGATATATGCACTTTAATTCGCCATTATGCAAGGAAATTCAGACGACCAAAGCTTTTAAACTTTAATATTACTTATTACCATGGAGAAAGTTTAAATATATGCTACTATGATGTACGAAAAAGAAAAATGAGAAAAGAAATTGTCAACGAAATTAAGAAATACAAATCTAAAAAAATAAGAAAGTTAATATTTACCTGAAGAATAAATCAATCCATTTGAGAGTAAAGCAAACAAGACTCAACTTTCGATTCAGATCTGTAAATGAAGAACAAATCTTAGCTTCTCTATTAACAATAAAATTCAGCAGCAGCAATGAAAATAGTTTATGGAGCTGTCAATAAAAAGAATGATCATAAAGAAACTCACATGGATCTGAATCTGAAAATAGCACTTGCAAATTTTAAATAACAATAAAAAAAAAGTCTATCAACACCTAGACAAAACCTTTCGATCTTTTTCCAAAACCTATCAAAGAATGGTGATCCTTACGAATTTGATCTTTTCTACTGAACATGTCTTGCATTTCATAAGGAAAAAACCCATATATCACAACTAGTAAAAAATTGCACATGCACACAAACAAAAACAAAAATATAAACAAAAACAAAAACAAAGTGAAATAAACGAAGAATGAAAAATCATGTATCTGGCATCTGCATTCACCATGAGAACGAAGAGAGGTGAGAAGGATATCATTAGTATAGGGGAGATAATGTTATTGAAAGAAGTTGTGGATATAGTCTTTCTATTATTTTTCATCGGGCAAAGCCAAAGAGCTGGCATCCATTTATTGCACCACAGTTCATTCTAAAAAAATGTTATTTGACATCCGTGCTAATTAAAAAAAGAAAAACGAAAAGAAAAAATATAAAGGAGCTAGCACATGTGGCAGCATTGGAGGCCTCCTCAATTTACATAACTATCGAGACGACGTGGCTTAATGAGGTTTTCTTATAGGAAGCCTTTATCAGCACTACATTCAATTTATCTCTGTATTTTATTAAAATAAAAAATATGATATATACATTTTACACTACGCCTTTTAGGATTACGAAATCTACTTGTACATCCCAATTTCAGTTCAAAGTGAAAAAAAAAAAACACTTTTATCAAATCTTTTTTACCACCACCAAATTTTTATATTTCCCCCACAAACTATCAAAATTTAAAATAATCAACAAGACCCTCCCTCTTCCCTGTTTTAGGTACAACCTCCCGTTTTTTTTTTTTTTTTTTTTTCTCTGGCGACTTCCGTTTGCGGCGTCAATCTCAGGCCGGACCTCTAACCACCACCATTCTCTCTCTTTCTCATATTCTCATCCTTCCCATCAACCATTAAATCCAAAATCTTTACATCCCACCCAAAAAAACCCCTCCTCACCGCCTTCCACCTCTAAAGCCATGACCACCGATGGTTTTTTGGCCCGTCCTACCGAGCACCCATCACGGAAACCCATTGTCAATCTGAACCCAAAAAAAAGTATAAGAAAGCTGGGACACATCCGCTGAGAGGTTAAAGAGGTAATGACGGTGTTGTATTCAGATTCATTGCCGGCGTAATTTCTCTTAGCATACTCTTCAGCCGACGCTGGAAACCCAGCCCCTCCCCCTCCCAAACCACCCTCTGCTGCTGCTCCAATGGCGGAATCCGGCCAGACTTCTTCTATGGCCGATTCCGGCCGAACCGGGCCACCTTCAACCAACATCTCCATTGATTCCGATGACACCTTCAACATACCTTTTGGTCCTTCCATCTCCACCTTCGAAATTATTGGGAGTGTATGTAGGGTGTGGGATGTAAGTGTATTAAATTAAGGGATTAATTTGTAATATAAAAAATTGTGTATAAATTGTATATATGTGGTGTAAAGTTGGAAATCGAGATGTAATTAAAAAATGAAAAATATAAGAATTTTATTGTGGTGGAAACTAGAAAGGTAGATTTAAATTTTAGGTGTGGTGTGATGTAAAAAGTGTTGTAGTAGTGAATTGTGTGGTCTGAAATAAAAGCATTCTTATATACTTCTTCTTCTTCTTCTTTTTTTTTTTTTTTTTTTTTTTGGCATATGGCATATCACTACTTCACTACTACTATATAAGAAGGGAAAAGTCATCGTTTTGTGACAAGTGTTTTTTTCTAATTGGTGTGTCATTTAAGCGTTCTGTGTCGGAAAAGCATTTTTTTTTTTTTTTTTTTTTGTCATGGGTAGCAGCCCAAATTTTAAAAGTTTTTATTTTTTTTTAGAAGAAGGGTTTGAGTTAAATTGTTCCATTTTGGAGGACTCAATTGTATCACATTTTAATGTGTGAATATATGTAGCAAAAGTATTATTATTTTCAAAATATAAAGCCACGACTTGTTGTCGATACGATATTTGTATTATGCCAAAACAATTTTATTGACGTTTATATGAAATATTATAAATTTTTTAAAATAAATTCATTTCATAAAAAAAACATATCGTTTATGGCGATATATTATTTTCAAGATATAAATCAACGACGTATTCTTTAACGATCTTTATCTTAAAAATATTTGGTTTGCGATTACATTTAAATATTAAAATTTTTGAAATGAATTTTATTTTTTAAAAAAAATATATATATATATATATATATATATATATATATATATATATATATATATATATATATATATATATATATATATATATATAAACTTTATTTTCTCTTTCCTATCTAAACAAGAAAGGAAAGGGTATCTGTACGCAATGTGCACTCATTTTTTTTTTTTTCCCGCCTCACTGTATAAACCAAAAAAAATCATCGCTTCTACTCGTTTGTTGTTTTTTTGTGTTTAACCCTTTTGTTATTTTGGACCATCTGGTTTGTAGGCTGACATTGTAGAAATTTTTTTTTCTTCATAAAATGAAAATTGACTGAGGATGAAATCGGATGGAAAGAAATGAAAATCGATAAAATACGTGGTGGTTGAGTAAGAGGAAAGTGATGTTAGGTAGGTGGTGGGGTTGGGTTGGGGTGGTGGGAAGGTTAGGGTATAGTAAGATGGGTGGTGGGCATGGTAGGACAGGGAGTGGTAGGGTGGAGTAGGATGGGGCGGTGGGTAGGGTAAGGTAGGTTGAGATGAGATAAAATAGGGTGTAATAGGCTTAGCTAGGATAGTGAATTAATATGTAGGTTGAGAGGTAGGTTAATGTTTGTAGGTATGTAGAGAGGTAGGGTGCGGTAGGATGTGCTAATGTAGGTGAGGTGAGGTATGAGATATAATGCGGTGATGTATGGTAAGGTATGATGGTATGGTTGGATGATGTGGCGTAAGTTAAGTAAAGTTTGGTAGGTTGAATAAAATACGTAATATAGGTAGTGTGGTAAGATAATATGGTGTAAGGAATGGTGATGTAGGATTGGCTATGTGAGAGTTAAAAAATGTTGGGATAGAGTGCGGTTGGGTGATTGATAATGTATGTAGTAGATAAGAAAGAGTGTGTTGACTAGGGTAGAGTTGTGTGGTAGGTTGTGGTATCCGAAAGGAGATCGACGTAAAATGTTTTATTTTTCATTGTTGCGTTTAAAATCATGCGTTACGAATGGTTCGTCACATTATACATTTCTTTCGTATTTAATATCGTCGAATAAATTAAAACTTATAGCGTGCCTTGTGCCGTTAGTTATTTTTAGTGTGAATAAAGGCCTAATTTTTACTTATCTGTGGTAAATTTATTTTATTGATGAAGCGTTAAATGTAGTTTAACTTTTGTTTTTGTATCAGATATACATGTAAGTAAGTCGAAAACATTTATCTAATTGTCGTCGTGTTAAATAATTGACATCATAATTTGTTGTATAATATCAACGCCATTAAATTTCGTCATTTATATTGTGTTATCTTAAAATGTGTGGAATAATATTTTAGTTAAAATTTATTTTATATTTAATATTTTTGGTATTAAGTGTAAGCATCTAGTATGCACTTTGGCGTCGTTCTGTGAGAGACCGTTTTAATAGTAATAATAATGATAAATTTTTATATCTGCCAGTTTATATGAGTTATGCAAAGACGACATACATTACAATAATTCATTTTTAATCTCTCACACACGATAAAAATATATTATGTGAAGAGAGTAAAAATGAGAAGGTAATATCTTAGGTTAATTCTGATAACCTTCTTATAATTCTTGCACTAATAAAGTCTTCGATAATAATAGATAAGGTTATAGATAGATATAGACACGTGTCATTTTTGGAAAAAAGACGTCAATGCTCTGTTCAGTCCGTCGAGGTGCTCTGTTGTTGTCGTTGCCTTCATCAAGTCCTCCTCTACTACTGAACTCCTCAGCTTCATATTTCACCCATAACAAGTTGCGTTTCCCCCCGTTACTCTCAATCCTCCCGCCGTCGACGTCATCATTAATACCAGCAATGACGGTTTCGTCTGCAGCGAATAGTAACATCTCAGCGCCGCCGGTGCCGGTGGCGAAGAAAGTCAGGCATGAAATGGAGTTGTTCGGAGACGTCCGAATCGATAATTACTATTGGCTCCGCGATGACTCGCGCACCAATCCAGAAGTCCTCTCGTATCTCCAACAGGAGAATGCTTACACCGATTATGTCATGTCTGGTCCGTTCCATTTTGCCTTTCTCTGTGTGTGGTTGGTTTCTTTTGCCCTTTTATATTTTTCCTGTGAATTGTAACTTTATTTAGTGGCATGCTCTGCATTTACATGTGTACAAGTGAGTCCTAATGGTTACCACACGGGATGCCAGAATCATACTTGTTTGTCATGAATAGAAGAGTATACTGGTGGAGGGATATGTTTTCCCTAAAGATGTCAGTTTGTATGCTTATTTGTCACTTGAAAAGTGGATTTTCCGTTTGGGTGTAAGACGTTGGAATGACTGAATGAGAAAGTGCAATTTTCGACATATTTAGATTCTGATAGGTCATGGCAGCAGTTGCTGTATTATTAGATAGTTGAAACAGTTCTGAAATGAAAGTTTTCTGGCTTTTATGTCTGTAGTTAGTAATGGCGATTGTGATTGCGATTGGTTACATAGGTAGCATATTTTTGGGCAAAAGGGAACATGGTTTTGTTAACTCAAACTTACTGTGTGATCCACTCTTAGTGAAAGTTTAGCTCTGCATTGATCCTGATGTTAGCATGACAGTGTATTTATTGACGTATAATTAGCAATAGTTGGCTGATATGAATAAAGAAGTCTCCATGTAAGATAAAGTAATGAAAGCAATTAAGAACCTGCATACATCTGTGAAAAGATGGCTATTCAATAAGGGTGGCCTGAAGTGTACTTTCAATGCTTTTGAATTTGGCTCGTTCCCCTCTTTTTTCCCTAAATATACACCCTACTCGTGTTTCTTCATGCACATGTCTCCTTATGTCCCATGTTTAGTCCTTGCTTTATTTTCCTTGTCCAAGAGACTTCCTGTTTCTATTTTCACTACCCACCCACTACTATCACCTATCTCACCACCACACATATCTTGGAATTTACTTCCTATTGTTCATTTTTAGTGCACATTGGCATCAATCAATCACCATCATCCTCGGTGATGACTGTTTTCTTCCTTCAGATGCTAAACAATTAGAAGATCAGATCTTTGCTGAGATAAGAGGACGAATCAAGGAAGATGACATTTCTGCACCGATCCGAAGAGGGCCTTATTATTACTATAAAAGGACATGTGAAGGAAAAGAATATGTCCAGCACTGTAAATCGCCATGCACCTAATCATGAAGCAACTATATCTGTCTATGATACTATGCCAACTGGAGCAGATGCTCCTCCGGAACATGTTATCCTAGATGAGAATGCCAAAGCTCAACATCATACATTTTACAGTATCGGTGCTTTCAAAGTAGCATGCTATAAATCTTCTGTATTTCAAATGTTCATCCTTTGTTATGTCACTATATTATTTACTCATACGGTGTTCCTTTTGTTGCTCGTTTTTCTTCTTTCTAGGTCAGCCCAAATCATAAGTTGGTAGCGTATGCAGAAGATCTGAAAGGAGATGAGATTTATGCTGTTCATGTCATGGATGCGAGTCTGGTGAACCAGTGGGAAAGCCTTTGTGTGGTATTACAAACTCTATTGAATGGGCAGGTGATGAATCTCTAGTTTACATCACAATGGATGAGACCCTGAGGCCGGATAAGGTAAAAGTATAACTCCATAACATACTTTAAATGCATAAGAATTGAATAGGAAAGTATACTGTGGTGTACATGGATGGCACATCATTATAGCCTTAGGGAAAATGATACTAGATGTTTCGTTGTCTCCATTTCATTCTGCCTAAGAACCTTGGATTTGCAGTCTGCTTGTTTATTTTACTTGTATGGTAGAGTGCTCCTACCCATGGCCCATGATAGATTTTGGCTAATCTGCATGGATTTTCCATGAGATATGGATTTATCTTGTTTGAATGTCGATAGGTTATATTTTCTTTTTAGTTGCAGTAGTATAACGATAATAGTTGTCTTTCTTTACCTGTACAGGTGTATTTCAAATGTATATTTTATATACACACATTATACATATACATACACACATATAAAGCTTCTTTTTGACTTATGTAGTATTCAAACTGATTATCGTACACTAATATGTCAGGTTTGGCTGCATCGTTAGGAACTGAACAATCAAGTGATCATTGTCTATATCATGAAAAGGATGATATGTTTTCTCTTGATCTTGAAGCGTCTGAGAGCAAGAAATTTTTATTTGTTGGATCAGAGAGTAAAGTTACAAGATTTATCTTTTATCTTGACGTTTCAAATCCTCAAAATGGGCTCATTACTTTAACACCGCGTGTGGATGGTATTGATACAACAGCCAGTCATCGTGGGAGTCATTTCTTTATTAAGCGGAGGAGTGATGACTGTTACAACTCGGAATTAGTTGCATGCCCAATTGATAATTCATCTGCAATTACGGTTCTTCTTCCGCACAGGCCAAGGTGGTTATGCTTCTGTGACATTTGGTCTGAATATTATCGTTCTATATTTTTGGATTGGTTATCAAATATTGTATAACTCTTCATCTTTCTTTGCAGAATAAGGATTTTGAGTAGTTTAATATAAATATAATTGACATTGAATTTAATTTCTTTCACTGGGAGGTTATAGGATTTTGTTTTACTGAAATGAAATCACAAAATATTTTCTTCAGTTACTGTGTAAGCCAGTTTGTAAGCTATTGCTTAATATTACACACTGATTTCTCTTAAAGTTTCACTGAGTTTTTAAGCCTTCTCAAATGGCTCGCTAAATGTATGTACATTTAGAAGCAATACTACAAAAAAGAAAATGCGGATGTAATTCGTGGTGATATTTTAGGTTTGGCCTTAAGTGTCCTGTGTCACATTTAGGTACATTTTGTACAAAAAGAGGAAGTTGCTGTATTTTAATCAGAGGAAACCTGCATTGTTGAAGACATTAAATGGAGTTAGCTGTAAATGTCATAGATTTTAAAATAATAAAGTCTGAAAAAATGATAGTTCTTGGTATTCTAAAGCAACAAATAATATGAGACAAAAGAAAACTCTCGTTGAAACGATAATAATTGATGGACAAAGGTATTAATGTTTATATTGTTCCTCTTGTTGGCTTTCTTTATATGAATGCTTTTCTTGACTTTGACTGTTTCTTGATTAAACAGTGTAAAGATCCAGGATATTCACCTCTTCAGCAATCATCTTGCTATCTATGAACGTGAGCAGGGTCTTCCAAAAGTTACTGTATATCGCCTTCCTGATGTTGGAGAGCCTCTTGGAAAACTTGAAAATGGTCGGGCTGTTGATTTTGTTGATCCTGTATACTTTTTGGAACCATCAGAATCAGAATTCACTTCCAACATTTTAAGATATACCTACAGTTCAATGAGGACCCCACTTTCAGTATATGACTTTGACATGAACACAGGAGTCTCAGTTCTCAAGAAGATCGAACCAGTATGCTAGTCGAGCTTCTAAAACTTGTGGTTTTTTTGTCAGCTCACCTTTTTTTTTTTTGAGATTGCACCGACTTTTTTCCCTTCTACATTTTAGGCTTCAAATCAGACCATAAGATGCTAATATTGACAGCCGCTAGGGTGATTTTTATTATTATTTGGTTGCACTTAGTTGCAGCAGTTGAGTAGATATACAAAGCAAACTTTCATTCCAGATGCTCTATATAACTTGCCCATTTGGATGCTTAACTAGTTTTTTTTTGCCATTTTTCCTGACTAATCTTAATCATAAGAACTAGTAGTTGTGCAAATCGGTGAAGGGTGCTTCCAGCGGAGGGTGAATGTTGCTCGTCATCTCTTCCAAATTTATTATACATGCGATTATTAGGGTTGGTATGTGTTAGATTATGGTCTTCTTAGTTAATCTTTAAGTTTTCTCTTCTTTTGGCTATTCCCAGAACATGAAACTTTGTCCAATTAGCCGTTGGAACAATGTTTCCTGCATTTCTTTTCTGGATCTCCTTTGTTTTGGTCATTAGGTTGTAATGAGCTTTCCTATTAAATATAAAGAATACTTTCTCATTTCTTTGAGTTCTTACATGGTATCAGAGCCTTAGGTTCTCTTTCTCTTGCGTTTTTTTCAAAAAAATTCAAATTTGTTCTTCTACTTTTATGGCCGATTCAAATTTGGTGGATGCCGATTCATCCACCATAAGCTCTCAGCTGAAGTGAATAGCTCTGGAACTCCTATTATATCTGGGGAGTTACAAAATATTCAAGCTGCTTATATTTTGCATTGATATATTTGTTTGTTTGTTTTTTTTTTTTTTTTTTTTTTTTCGTATTGATATATTTTGGTGGTTTGGGTGTTTCTGCCAATTTGTTTTGCATGCAAATACTCTTTCCCTAGCATCCGTTTTTCCCCACATTGGGTTTTGCGGACTAGGGTTTTGAGGAGTTGGGGTGGCACATTGATGACGTTTTGGTGCGAGGTGGCCATGGTTGGCATCAAAATGTGTAAATTCTCTTCTTTCCATCAATGAAACTTACAGTTTAAAAAAAAGCTGCTTATAAGCTCAATGGAAAGAACTACCTCAAATGGTCCCAATTTGTTAGAACCTTCTTGAAGGGTAGAGTCAAAAGTAGCCATCTAATGGGGTTGTCCTTCTAAAGTTGATCCCAAGTACTCCATCGGGATGAAAGCGACTCTATGGGTCTTGGTTGTGGTGCTCTATAACTCCAAAAATCAGTGATACTTGCATGTTTCTAGAGTTTGCTAAAGAAATCTGGGACACCATCAAGCAAACCTACTCTAAGGTGAATGATGATGCTCAAATCTATGAGATAAGAGCAAAAATTGAAAACACCAAACAAGGTAATAAATCTATTACCGAGTATTCCAGTCTTCTCCAAGGGATGTGGCAAGAACTTGATCATTATCAATGCATTCAAATGAAAGATAGTGATGATGCTGCCATCCTAAGGAGAATGATAGAAAAAGGAAGGATTTTTGCATTTCTCACTGGTTAAACCAGGATTTTGACCCTGTCAGAGTCCAAATTCTTGGGAAAGAAGATCTCCTTACCTTGAATGAAACCATATCCATTGTTAGAGTTGAGGAAGGTAGGAGGAGTGTCATGTTTGATACCAGTCTTAAGGATAGAAAATTAAGGATATCCCAAGGCTAATGAGTGCAAGAGGTATCCAGAAAGGAAATTTTCTACACACAAAGATGGTCTAAAGTGCAGTGACAGAGGCAATCTTTTCCGTACTCTTTGCAAGAAGAAGCGAGGCATTCAAAGGATTTTTGTTGGAAATTGCATGGGAGGCCAGGTTAGAATAAATAATCCCTGGCACACTCAGCAAACCCTAGCAAAACTGAGAGTAATGCTCGGTGGATGGATCAAATCTCCATGAACCAGAATGGCAGAATCCTACTCTTGGACAATCTAAAATAGAGAAGTTAAGGAAGTTCTTAGATACCTTGGAAAACCCCTCTTCATCTATGGTGTTTCGGTGTATGGCTTCCTTAAATCTCTTAAATCGAGAATGTTACTAGAGAGTGGGTTGTGGATTACAGGGCTATTGATCATATGTCCCTTGATATTAAATGCTTTTCTGCATGTATGTGCCTTGCCTCATTTGAGAGGAGCATTCTTTTGTGGCTAATGGCTCCTCAATTAGAGTGACATGCATTGGGAATGTTGTTTTGAGTAATTGCTTAACTCTGAAAGAAGTCCTTCACGTGCCTAATCTTTCTACTATTCTTATGTCTATTAGAAAATTAACTAGAGATTGCAAATGCTCTGCTCTTTTCTCTACTAATTTCTGTGTGATTCAGGATCTAGAAACAATGAAGAAGATTGGCTTTCCTAGGCTAAGGAAGGACTCTATGTTTTGAAGATTCAAGATAGTGACAAGATTAATTGTCGAAAGTCTCTTTTTTGTCTATGGCTGATAATGATAAGATTATGTTGTACCATAGGAGACTTGGTCATCCCTCTTTTCAGATTCTGAAGCATTTGTTTCCTAATTTATGTAAAGGATTAAATTCTGAAGGTTTCAAATGTAATGAATGTGAATTTGCTAAACATAAAAGAGTGTCTTATTCATTCAATCTAATTTATCTTCTAGTCCTTTTAATCTTATACATAGTGATATTTGGGGTCCCTCCACTATCCCTAACATCGGCGGTGCTGCTCACTGGTTTGTTACCTTTATTGATGATTGCACGAACTACATGGATTTACTTAATGAAGCAAAAATCGACCTTGCATGATTTATCCCATTTTACAACATGGTTCGACCCAATTTGTTGTTAAAATCAAGAGGTTGAGAACAAGTAATGCTAGGGACTACTCAAAGTAAAGTCCTTAATCATTTTTGGAAGGAAGAGGAATTATTTATGAATCCTCCTGTGTTCTTACACCCCAATGAGAATGGGGTATCTCGAGAGGAAAAATAGGCATCTTTTTTGGACTGCTAGGGCTCCTCTTCGAGATGAATGTTCCAAAAAACTATTGGGAGAGCGGATCCTAACATTTGCTCATCTTATCAATAGAATGCCTACGAAGTTCTGAAAAAAAGGAGTCCTATTGATGCTCTTCTTGAGTTGTTTCTGACTTTACGAAATCTGAAGGACTTCATCCTAAGTTTTTTGGATGTGAGGTTTTTTTTTCATATATACCAACATGGGAAAATTAGACCCTAGATCTGTAAGATGTGTCTTTATTTGGTTCCCCAATACACGAAAAGGGATATAAATGCTACCATCCTCCAACAAAAAGTACCATTATATCCAAGGATGTGACCTTTTATGAGATGCATTCTTACTTCTCAGTGAATCCCCTCATTCAGGGCGAGAACTTTGAATCTGATTCTGAAAGGGATATGTACCTCCTTGACATTGATTCTGACTCATCTAATACTGATAAGAAAGAACAAAGTCCTAATAATGAGAATAATCAAGAAGTTCCCCTGTAGAATAATGCTAAAGAAAAGACTCCTATTTATACCAGAAAAAATTGGATTATATTGCAGGATGAGGTTCCTATTGAAGAAGATGTTTCTGATAAAAATGAGCATGAGGTTTCTATTCCTAGTAAGGAAGGAGATTCTGCAACCTCTGAAAGTTCATCTTTCACAGATGAAGAGGATTCTGTCTTCTCTATTTCTGAACAAAAAAGTAATAATGGTTCTCTTAAAATGGAGCTACCTATTGCCTTGAGAAAGCCAACTAGGGCTTGTACTTTGCACCCTATGAAAAAATTTCCTATCTTATGACATGATCTCTACTAACCAAAGGAAATTTATGAAAAACCTTCTGAATCGCTCTGTTCCAAAGAAATTATTTGAGGCTCTAGATGATGAAAATTGGACCCAAGCTATGAAGGAAGAAATGAATGCTCTTGAAAAAGAATAAGACGGGGATTTAGTGGCCCTTCCAAAAGATGGCAAAACAGTGGGGTGTAGATGGGTCTTTACCATCGAATATAGATATGATGGATCCATTGAAAGATATAAGGGCCACTAAATGTCAACTCCTTTTGGTGATGTCATCTTTTACAGATTTACAAATTACAAGTATTGCTTTGCAGACTTTTCTCTTGTTTTTACTGGCATCTGCTTTTGTAAGGTATTCTTTCTGAAGAGAATAATTGTCCAGTGCAGGTGCTGCAATTACAATTTATGAACTGTATTCGAATTTTGATTCTGAGTTTCACGTATATATTGTTTTGATGTGGGGTAGTTATCTTCTGAAGTGAAAGTGTTAATATGGTGTAATGTTAGGCAGATTCTCGGGATCTACTACCGAAAGGCCTCTCTTGCTAAAAGATTTATGGCTTAGCAATCAACCAAAATTATTGTATAGAAGTTTGTTGTGAGATTCTTTGTTGGGAGTTTTAAATGTTGAAGGCAGTCCCTCTTAAGTCCGATCTTTAGTTCATTGCTATTTACTTGTTCAAACATCTTTCAAGCTTTAAGCTGATGTTTTTGGATCTTACCATTTTAAGGTTTCTATTTAGTGCATAAAACTCTCTTCACTTTCTGAAACAGGTTCTGGGTGGGTTTGACTCCGCAAATTATGCAACTGAAAGGCAATGGGCTACTGCTTCAGATGGCACTCAAATACCCATATCAATTGTTTATAGCAAAAAAGCTGTGAAGTTTGATGGGTCAGACCCCTTACTTCTATATGGTTATGGATCTTATGAGGTAATGTCCTCAATATCACCATTGATTCAAAATTCTTCACAGTCAAGTGCTTTTTGTTTACTTTTTTACTTAAGGATTATACGTGATGGAGGAAACGTGCTTTATAATTCATCATTTTGGTAGTGAGGAGTCTGTAATTTTCTTGATATCTTAGGAATGGATCCAAAAAGGAATGCTTGAGGCTGGGTCATTAAAAATTCGAAGTACCAATGGAACCTTAACTTTTGTGTGTTTACCAGCCTTTCATTGTCTTCATTGCCTTCATTGCCTTCATTGTTTCAAGTAGCTGTTTCATTTTGTGTAAATCATTTAGTACAGGTTTGTGCTTTGAAACAATTAATTCATCTATTTTCTTACTAAGAATGTGGGCATGCCTGGAGCCGGCTTTGTTTTTGTTTTTTTTTTGTACGTATTGGAATTAGTTAATTTCCATTCATTTTAGAAACAAAAAAAAAATTATGGACTAGGTAGGGTACATTAATACTCTCCCCTAACCCCTTTGATTTATACATATTATGGGATACACAATTTTTTGGAAATTGGGTTTGACTGTTGTCTCTCATCTGAATCCTTTTCTCTTCTCTCTCTTACTATCTTGTGTTTCTTTGCGTTTCATGCCCTTTTTTTTTTTTCTTATTATACCTGATATAGAAAATTTAATATTTTTAATAGGTATGTATCGACCCAAATTTTAAGGCGTCAAGATTATCTTTGCTAGATAGAGGTTTTATTTATGCCATTGCTCACGTCCGGGGAGGTGGAGAAATGGGCAGGCTTTGGTATGAAAACGGGAAGCTGTTGAAGAAGAAAAATACTTTCACGGATTTTATAGCATGTGCAGAGTATTTGATAGACAGGAAGTATTGTACCAAGGAAAGGCTTTGCATTAATGGCAGGAGTGCAGGGGGCTTGCTAATTGGTGCTGTGCTAAACATGCGACCCGATCTATTCAGGGCTGCTGTTGCTGGGGTACCTTTTGTAGACGTGGTGACTACCATGCTTGATCCTAGTATTCCTCTTACTACTTCAGAGTGGGAGGTTAGCTATCTGATTTAAAATTATTTTTGTTAACCAAGCTGTTTTAGAAAGGTTGAAGTTGTTAATCTGATAAAGTACTTGAAAGCTCACACTTGTTTCAAAAGTTCCACGCATCATTGATTTAAGAGTGCAACATTAGATTCAGCTGTGTAGAAATGACTCTCAACATCAGATCCTTTAGGCTTATATGCGTCTTCATATAAATAAGATCCTAATTTACTTCATTTTTGTCGGTTTGAAAATGCGAATTTCAAGCCTTTGTTGAGATTCATGAATTATCATCATATCATAGATCCATTTTTGCCTTTAGATGTAGCATCAAAATGTTTCTTGTGCCTGTTGTTTATAGCATTAACATTTGTTAGTTTGAGACTGTATAACCGGATTATTGGCCAAGAAGTCTTTCCTAGCCCAGAAATAAATTTTTGGAAGAAAACTCCCTGTTCATACATAGCCCTGAAGGAGACCTTGTCACCATGTTTTGGGATCTTTGAGCGAGAAAATAGACGCACATAAGCGGGATGGAGGTAGGAGATAGGTTTTCCGTAGCCACAGTTGATTCTAACTAAGACAATCTGAGGAGGAAACAAAAAAGATAATCAATTTTTGCTAGTTAAAGAGCCATCGAAAATTGTCCAGGAGGAATATATATATATATATATATATATATATATATATATATATATATATTATAAACTGAAGACAAAGAGATAGAAAAGAAGTATATTCTTCTTATTCGAACAAGGCAGAAAACAACCCTTTTAAAGATACAAAGGAGGTCTAAACATCTAGACTAATAAATGTAGGTGGCTGCAATTAAACAAGGGCGGAAGCCTCTAACTAACCTAGAGAAATCGAAGCAACTAAATGGGGCCCAATCGCGCACTCTCACTCCGGCCCCCGTTCGACCGTCCCCCGGTAGTGGTCCACGCGGGTCGGTATGCGGGTTCACGGGCCGGAAGGCGGAGCCAGCCTATCACACAAGAAATAAGATTCAGTTATGAACCAAATGCTATGAGCCACCGAAGATGCTTTTCAAGTATATCTCTAATAACATAAGCCTCGATTGATGAAAGGTATTAAAGAAACACAAACATGTGCAACATACATAAAAATCATTATATGCAAAAACAAAAACAAAAAACAGAAAAAGCCAAAAAGAATAAATATTACGGATAAATCAAGTTTAATTCTTACTGTGGGTTTGTAAATGTTTTTTTGACGGATCTGAAAGAAATACACACACACGCTTTGCTTGGGTGTGCTGAGGCTCAAACCGGAACCTTGAGGTTAATGATTTGCGACACTTACATTTGGATCAATGCTATGTTGGCTTGGGTGTGTGAATTATCTTGTTCATATTCAAAAGAGTTATCTCAATAAATTTATTGTAATGCTCTGCATTAAATTGTATGGATATTATCGTCCTTAACTAAATGATCACTGAAGTTCAATTTCTTGTAGGCGAAAGAGTCAAGCGACAAGCACGAGACAAAAGTCAATTTAAGCCGGACATCATATAACCAAGCAATTAAATGGGGTACCTATAACGGCTACAGAACAACAAATTCAGCCTGTGGTATACACATAAATTATCTACAATTATTCTAATTTAATAACTATTTGATATTCCAAATACTACCATCGCTAATACTTCAACATAGACGATGAAGACATGCTTGTATTGCATGCTTTAAACTACTGTGCCACTCTAGGAAAGAAGATTAAAATACAAAAGAAAGAATAAAGTAACCAGTCCTGCAATTTAGAATCGAGAGATGATTGGCTTGTTTGTCATTTCAACCTTTTTTCTTTTTTATGTAAATATGTCTCTTCAAAGTTCATTAAAAACAGATAGGAACTTATGGATTGGTTTATATGTTGCATTCCTTATAACCTAGCTGAAGCAAATTTTGTGTTAGAATATGCAATTCTCTAGTGTTTTTACATCAAACAATTTAGTTTCTGGTTTGTTTACATCAAACAATTTTGTTGTATGTAATACTACTGTATTCTTTACTTATCCATAATATGAACAAACAAAGACTGCTGCAATTGTGGGGTTTGTATTTTGAGGAAGACTCGTAGTCGTCTTCTCACTGCTCACTTAAGATGTTAAACTGCAAAGGTTAACGGTTTAGTGGATGCCTGCAAAGTCCGTCTTGATTCCATTCTTCTTTTGAACAAGCAGAGAAGGAGATCTCTTGTTGCTTTGCTGAAGCTGGGTCTGATTCTATGTAGAATCTGGACAGAAAATATAATCGGTTAATCTTATATCTTCTTTTGCTGCAGGAATGGGGTGATCCTCGGCAAGAGCAATTTTATTTCTACATGAAGTCGTACTCTCCTGTTGACAATGTTAGTTAAAATGGCTTCTGCCTAAGCATCCTGTTCTGAAGTCTCTCTCCTAATTGCTTGGGAAGTAGTTATTGTGTCTGTTTTAGCCTTAGTCTACTTCTATTAAGTAGTTAATGCTTGCAATTTTAACCTTTATTTTTATTTTTGGTCATTTTTTTCTTACAGGTTGAGGCACAAAACTATCCTGCCATTCTGGTTACTGCTGGTTTGAATGGTAGGTATTCCAGGAGCTTTTACCTACTTTTGTTATTTGGAATCTGAAAAAGTCTGTTAACAAATCAATATATACTTCACATAAACACCCGGTGTTACTACCACCCGATACTATCATTTTGGTCATTTCATTGTAACATTCATTTGATTGAGATATAGCTTATTTTTTATTTTTAGCGATTCATGAAATCATCTGAATAATTCGTACTTCAGAAATGTAACGCTTCTGACTACATTTCTTTGAGGTGTAATCTCACTTTTGACAAAATTTGAATCTCAACTCTCAAGGACCTTGTGGGTGGTAAAATATTGGTCACCTGCACTTGTATTATGCAGGGGCTCTTAGTTACTTTCTCCTGAAGTGCACTTCCTTTTATCTTGATGCACACATGCATTTTGAAAAAAAAAAATCGCTCAACAACGTTTTTGGATGACATTACTTCCATCATTTTAGAAAGGGTAGGGTTAGTGCCATAATGGCTGTGCCACAATGATTGACCCAACGCACTTTATTGATTATATCCTACGTCATGATCAATGGTGTAAAAGTGTGCAGTGCCAATTGTGTTGCCGCAACTGTTGCGGCAATAGCGTTTTCGTTTAAATGGTTGTTGAATTTCTTGCCTTAAGTAAAATGGGGAAATCACTTAATTTGCTCTGCTGCCTAGATAATAAAGTCAAGCTTTTTGATGGAGTTTCAACTATTTAAGGACATCTGTTAATATATCATAAAGGTTTTAACATGCATGTAATTCAGATATTTACGACTGCTTAGGATTCAACTGATAATGGACTTTGTTTTTTGACTTTACCTGTAACTTTTAATGAATTTTTTTTGATGATCTGTGTTCTGAATTCAAAGAAAAATATACCTGTTAGTGCTGACATGACATGGCGTATATACCTTGTCACAGACCCGCGCGTTCTGTATTCAGAGCCTGCAAAATTTGTTGCCAAGTTGAGAGATCTGAAAACTGACAATAATTTGCTATTGTTCAAATGTGAACTTGGTGCTGGGCACTTCTCAAAGTCAGGGAGGTATTTCTCTTTGCTGCTTATTTTACGTGTGCATCATTTTTCTCTTGTAAAATCGGATTATGCCTCGATGTATTCTGAGAGACTCCCCAACCCTTCAAATGAATTTATGTTACAAATGTCTGATTCCACACAGGTTCGAAAAGCTCCAGGAAGATGCCTTTACGTATGCTTTTTTGATGAAAGCTCTGGACATGGTTCCTGAGAACAAATTATAAATCGGAGGCCATAGTAAGTACTCTCGTTGCACCCGATCTGTGAGATGTCTCATTGTGTGTAAAAAATGACACCACATATACTTTTTAGAGTTGTTTTGCACACATGACATCGTCTCATTTGTCGGGTCCATTAAACTCTCATTACCATATGGACTCATCCATTATAAATGGGTTTTCTTAGGTTCCCGCTCAAATTGAAAGCTGTTTGAAGAAGAAATGCCTTTTGTTGGGGTGGAAATTGAAGAAGTCTTGATCTCGTACGGCGGTGTTTATGGTCTCAGCAAAATGGGATTACTATACAAATGATGAAATGCATATTTAATAAAAGGTCATGGAGATGCCTATTAAGAGATTTGACAGGCTTTTGAATTTCCATCCTTGTTTACTTCTGTTTTAACCCCCTTGGTAGGGGGGACACTGAAACCTTTTAAGAAGGGCCTCAACATCATGTTTATTTCTGGAGGAATATCTAATTGTATGATTTAACATGTCCTAAAAACTACAACTATTTTTGTCATGATCACCCTGTTCAGTGCTTGTTTGAACTCTATCCAAGCTTTTCAGGCTTTTTGTGTGTGTGTGCAATATCCAACTCTGAAATCAAACAAGAGCTAAAACCCAAGAATGCCTGGCTTTTCAAATGATAGGAGATTTTGAGATCGGATCATCGAATGAATGTCATATATACATATGTTGTTCATCTTAGTATAGTAAAATGCATGTCCTTCCTTCACTCAAATTTATCTTTCCATTAGAGGCTTATACTTGGTGCTTAGCTCCGGAACATGTGCTGGAATAAGTCGAGCATCCTCTCAATGTTACATCGATATGTTTACTTAATTATGAAAGGTTTTACTTCATGGGAAACTATTATGCCTTGAGCTTAACTAGGTCCTCACGGAAACCGGTTTTGAAACAGAATTATGTGGAAAAGGGAGAGAAAGGGAAGGGGAGAGGAGAAAAGACCAGGAAAGGGTTTTTATTTTTTATTTTTATTGATATCCAAATGTGAGCAATCGTACAACATGCACTTTCCTTATATACCTTTTGGCTCGACATATGTAAGCTCTCCTAGAAATACACAGTCCTAATCAGTCTATTAGAATTGTCTAGTTCTTAACATCACCCTTCCCTAAAGACATTGCTTGTCCACAATGAAGGGGAAACTCTTGGAATTGGGCAAGTATTCTGAAGATGATCGTTCTTTATCACACTCTGACCACCCTGATTAATGATTGGTATTGTTGTTGATGGCTGAATCTTTGTTCCAATGCACATTTTGAGCTTGGACACATGGAACACAAGGTGAGTCTTAGCATCCTGTGGCAACTGTAATTTGTAGGCCACTTCATTGATCCTTGTCACAATCTTAAAAGGGCCAAGTACTTGGTTGAAAGCTTGAGATTCCTCCGAGTTTTGCATATATGGTTGAAGCTTCAAAAGTACATATTCCCCCATATTAAACTCCTTTCTTCTTCACCCTAGCCTTTTCCAGCTGATTCTTGAGCTCCTTTAGGACAATTTATTTCTGCCTTAGGAATTCCTTAACATCAATGAACTATTTTTGAGCAAAAGTGCCAAGTGAGAGTGAGTGAGGAGGGTACCCATATAGTGCTTAAATGGGGTGAGGTTGATGACTGTATGATAATTGGTATTATATCAAATCTCAGCTAGGGCAACCACTTCTTCCATCTTCCAGGCCTTTGAAATGTCATGCATTTATTTTAAAATACATTTCACTATCTTGATTATTACTGATTGTATGTCTTTGAAAAAATTTGAAGAAAATGCCGAGAGCAAGTCAATTTGAACTCGAAGACTCGATTGATCATCACATGAAGACTCTGACTCTTTGAGTTAGTCAAACAAATCAACTGTAGACAAAAACGGTTATTTAGTTAGATTCTGTTATAACCGTTTGTTACTTATAACTGATTCATGAAATGTATGAAGTTATAAATACTCCTTGATCAGTACCATTGTAACTTAACTCTTGTATTATTCTTTGAAAACCGTGATCTATTATAATTGTTATCACACTTAAAAACGTGATCAATTATAGTTGTTATCACACTTAAATACCGGGATCTATTATAATTTCAACACATTTAAAAACTGTGATTTATTTTAGTTGTTATCACATTTAAAATCCGAGATCTATTATAATTTCAATCACACCTAAAAAAGTATGATCGTTCTTTTTTTTCGAAAACGAAATATACGCAGTATGATCGTTCTTTTTTTTCGAAAACGAAATATACGCACACACATTTTTTTGTTCCCGGTGGGACTCAAACCCGGATACTCCGGATTAAGGAACCACACTAATTACCGTTGGGCCGATGCCTTCTTTCTTCCCGTTTTCAACCACACTAAACTGAGATCTCATTATAAAATATCATATTATTTTAATCACAGTTAAAAACTGTAATTGATTGATGTTTTTGTCTCAATTTTCCTAAAAACCGTGATAATAAAAAGTTGATGTGTTAATTTTACTTTCTTTGTCTCGATTTTTTAAAAACTGAGTTCTTTTTCATTTTAAAGTGTGATATTTATCTTTTTTGTGATAGGGAAATAAAATCAATCACACCTGATAACCAAAACCTAAATATAAAATATCTAGCCATTTTAATCACAGTTAAAAACTGAGCTTTATTGGTGTAATACATCTCGGTTTATTCAATAACGGTGATAAAAAATTTAAGTGTGATATGTATATTTTCCTTGTCTCAGTTCTTTTAAAAGTGTGATCTATGTCTCTTTTTGTATTAGTGGATGTAATTTGTCTCACTTTTTCTATAACTGTGATAAAAATATCATATGAATTCAGTCAGAGTTTAAAAATGAGATTAATTGATATAATTTATCTTGCATTTTCAATAACCGTGACAAAAATATAATATCAATTCAGTCACAGTTTCAAAGTGTGATTGATTGGTATAATTTATCTCGCTTTTTCATCAACTGTGACAAAAATATCATATCAATTCCGTCACTGTTTAGATGTGAGATTGATTGATATAATTTATCTCGCTTTTTAATAACTGTGACAAAAATATCATATTAATTCAGTCACAGTTTAAAAATGAGATTGATTGACCTAATTTATCTCAGTTTTTCAATAACTGTGAAAAAAATATCATATCAAGTAAGTCACACTTTAAAAATGAGATTGATTGATATAACTTATCTCGGTTTTTCAATAAGTGTGATAGAAAGTTGTAAGTGTGATATATATATTTTCTTTGTCTCAGTTTTATTAAAACTGTGATTGTTATCATATCTTAAGTGTGACCTATGTCATATTTTGTAGTAGTGGTATCTCAAACAAAATATATCATTTACTTACTAAAGGAAAATGGTATGCTTGGCTCCCACTCCTACTGAAACAGGCATAAAACTCACTCATGATGCTGCCGATCCACCCGCTAATAAGAAAGATACCAAATGCTTGTTGGGAAACTTCTTTACTTATCCCATGCAAGACCTGATATATGATATGATGTTGGTCTAATAAGTTCGTTTATTTACCCTTGTTTGGAAAATTTAATTAATGTCATGTATGAAGAACGGGTAAATCGAACAAAATAATTATTCACGGTTGTACGTCAAGGCTCCTAAAAAAAAAGGTTGTACGTCAAGGAATTTATAAAGGGGTTCTATTTGGATTTCTATTTCTCTTGCAGCGCATTAATGAATATTTTTCGGATGAAAAAACGTCACTCTCACTGGTGGTGTTCGTTGTAGCACACCAACGTCGATGTCGATGTCACCGGCGTTAGTATGCCACTAGGAACACGATCGCGTTGGTGTTCACAAAGGAACACGAGTGTATTGACGTTCCTATATAAAAAATCATGGGGTGCCAAGTAATTTTTGCAGTACAAGTAATAAGTAGGTGCAAGTAGTAAATATGTGGTGCAAATAGAACCCCTTTATAAATTGATGTGTTAATTTATTCAAATCACAGTTTAAGTAAATTTGCAAGCTTGTCAAAAAAAAAAAAAAGAAGTAAATTTTGCACATATATATTAATTTTTTTGACGTAACCTGCAAACATATTTTTTTTATTATAGATTTTTGACTAAAATGATATATTCTTAACTAAATGGGAATGCTGAGCATTGTGATTTAATAAGGACGAATGACATTGTTTTATCCTAAATTGCCCTTTCTTGATACATTCATCAGTTGTCATAAATGATAATAATAAATAGCTGCCTACCAAAAAAACAGGAGATGTTATTTAATTAATTATGACCAATTATTGTAACTGCCAATCACTATTCCATGATTAGGCATCCAATATTATTACACAATTTTGATTTTTTAATGTAAAAAAAAAATACTCATTTGATGTTACAGATATAAAGGTGAAGGAATGTTGAGGCGATCGGTGATACACTCGCTTGATTGTATGAAGATACATCACTGTTGGTAGTATGATCTGACATCTATTTGAGTGATCTAGTGTAGCATGTTGTAGAAAGCGGTTATTCGATTATAGTTTGTTGTAGCTTGCTTGTAGCTTGTTTCTAACGGATTCATGCTGTGCATGAAGTTATAAATACCACATGATCAGCCACATTGTAATGTAACTTGTAACTTTCAGTTTATCAATAATAATTCCACATTTTACTTTCAGTTTATAATTCTATAAACTTCATCATGGTATCAGAGCAGAAATTTGAGAATTTCTGAATATTTTCCTGTGTTTTCCTCTGAGTTTTTTTGAAGAATCTTGAGAGTGTTTTTCATATTTTCTGTGATTTCAGTTTCTTGAGAGTAAACTGTCATGGTTTACCTGAATTTTCTAATCATTTCTTGATCTTTTTCTCTGTAATCTCACTTTCTTTGTTGTTTTGAGATCTTTTTTGGAGTTCTTGATAGCCATGGCGACTAAGAAACAAGAAATAAGTCCCAGAGTCCATTTTATGTTCATCCTAACGAGAATGCATCTCTGGTTCTTGTTCGACCATTGATGAATGGCAACAACTACAATCCATGGAAAATGTCTATGGAGATGGTGTTAATTACCAAGAATAAAATTGGCTTCAGAGGCGACACAATCAAAAGGCGAAGCATATTCAAGCAGATTTCCATGCATGGAGACAATGTGATACAATGGTGAGATCATGGATCTTGAATTCTGTAGAGAACACCATTGCCCGAGTTTGATGTACTTCAAGAGTGCACATGCGGTTTGGAAAAATCTTGAAACTAGATTTTCTAATGTTGATGCATTGCGACTTTGAGATCTTCTTGAAAAGATGCATCTCTTTGAAGCAAAAATCTTGAATCTGTCAATCAATATTTCACAAAATTGATGGTTATGTGGGAAGAAATCAAGACTATCAGGCCTGTATCAGTTTGTTTTTGTGATCCTCAATGTCACTGCAATGCAATTACCATACTAATGGATCATATGGAGGCTGAACATGTCATGAATTATATAAAAGGTTTAAGGGATGATTTTGAGCCAATGGTTTCACAGGCAATGCTAATTGTGCCTTTCCCAGAAATTCATGATGCATTTGCAATGGCCATTAAATTTGAAAGATAGAAGTTATATGTAGCTAATAGGGCCAAAAATCAAGATTCTATGGTTCTCTTGTCTCAGAAAAATGGATAGGGGCAGAATCAGATAGTCAGCAGACCTAACTATACATTTGCTGCAAATCCTAGACCTAAGAATCCCAAGAAGATGCAATGTAGTTTTTGTGGATTTAATGGTCATACTGAGGAAACTTGTTACAATGAAGAGCATGCACCAGTTAATCAGGTACCTGGACCCACACAATTAAGAAGGTCCGAGAACAATAAAATCACCAACCTGTTAGGTGCTCATGCTGTTCAGCAGACCCCACACCTGCTGAGTGAATTCATGAACCTGTACAATCTCTCAGCAGATTATGCCAGATTCATTAATGCTATTGATGCCATAAAGAGCCTAAGACTTACAATCAAGCCATCAAGCATGATGAGTGGAAAGAAGCATTGCAAAAAGAGATTGAAGCTCTACAAAAGACTCATACATGTGAGATAGTTGATCTGCCCCCAGACAAGAAACCTATTGGGTGCAAGTGGGTATACAGAATGAAATACAATCCTGATGGTTCAGTAGAGACATACAAAGCTAGACTAGTAGCAAAATGCTACACTCAAACATATGGCATTAATTATCAAGAAACCTTCTCTCATGTTGTCAAGATTACTACAGTGAGAACTTTATTTGCAGCAGTAGCAGCCAACAATTGGCATCTACATCAGATGAATGTTAACACTGTCTTCTTACATGGAGACTTGCATGAAGAATAATACATGCAGTTGCCACCAGGTTGCGCAGCAACTAAACCAAATCAAGTTTGCAGATTAACCAAATCACTGTATGGCCTCAAGCAAGCCAGTAAAAAATGGAACTACAAGTTAACTGAGTTCTTAGAAGCTCAAGGATTCATTCAGTCTAAGAATGACCACAGTTTATTCACAAAAGGATTAAGACAGTCCTTTATTGCTTTGCTGGTCTATATAGATGACATCATAGCAGCAAGCCCTAGTGAACAGTTAATTCAGCAGGTCAAGGATGCCTTACATCAGCAATTCACTATCAAGGATCTTGGAAAGCTGAGATATTTCCTAGGTATTGAAACTGTTAGAACTCCTGCTGGCATATCAATTTCTCAAAGAAAATACACTCTTAATCTTCTATAAGAATATGAATTTTTGGGAGCAAAACCTTCCAAGACACCTATGGAGTCCAGGCAAACTTTACAGCATGGCGATTCGCCACTTTTGGAAGATAACACGCTACTGGATCATTAGTAGGCAAACTTATCTATCTTACTTTTATCAAACCAGATATTGCCTTTGCAGTTCAACAGTTGAGTCAATTTCTAACACTCCTACTGAAAATCATATGAAGGCAGCACACAGACTGCTGAGGTATTTGAAAGCCAACCCTGGTCAATGATTCTTGTTTCTAGCAAACAATAATCTTGTACTCAAGGATTTATAGACATCGATTGGGTTGGTTTTGTCTTGAAACAAGAAAATCGATGTCAGGATACATAATGTTCCTAGGAGATGCACCAATCTCTTGGAAGGCAAATAAACAAAGCCGCTATAGCAAGAAGTTCTTCGAGAGGTGAATATAAGGCTATGGCAAATCGGTTGTGAGATTCAATGGCTCATTTACATTCTTCAAGATTTGAAAATTCTGTTCAACCGCCCTCTTGTCTTATTTTGTGATAATGCCAGATCCTTGCACATTGCCCATAATCCTGTCTTCCATGAAAGAACCAAACACATAGATATTATTTGTCATGTTGTAAGAGACAGAGTAAAATCTGGACTTGTCAAACTACTTCCAGTCAACACAAAAGAACAAATATCTGACATTCTCACCAAAGCCTTGGATGCACCAATTTTCTCTTATCTGATAGACAAACTAGGAATTTCAAAGATATTTCAAAGTTCCAGTAGCTGAAGGGAATGCTGAGTGCAAGCTGTTCATGTACTACTCTCAGATTGAGGGGTGTTACGATATAAATTTGAAGTGAATCTTGAGTCTGATCAATCGATAAACTCTCTTTGATTGTATGAAGACACAACAGCCTGCTGATAGTATGATACAACAACCTGCTGAGTGATCTAGTGTAGCATGTTGTAGAAAGCGGTTATTCAGTTATAGTTTGTTGTAACTGCTTGTAGCTTGCTTCTAACTGATTCATGCGGTGTATGAAGTTATAAATACCCCATGATCAGCCACATTGTAATCTAAATTGTAACTTTCAGTTTATCAATAATAATTCCGCATTTTACTTTCAGTTTATAATTCTATAAACTTCATCATTTTATGTAACGCTCTCAGACCCTAGGCCTGGTAGTGCTAAACGAGTCATAAATGTCCGGTCAACTGCTTAGACCGTCGTCCTCACATGGTCTAAAAGGGCTAACCTGAGTTGACAAGACCATTATGTCTCACACTTATATGAGGGTGAGCATTTACCTTTTTTTTTTCCTATGTGGGGCATTACATTCTCCCCCTTATAAGGGACTGACATCCTCGCCAGGACGGTCAAGACTGTTTCCGGATCGTCCCTACCAGAGGTAACTAGAGGCCATCCTTACACCGTCTTCTTGTACGGTGCAACGCATAGTTCCATCTGATAGGCGGTTCTGAATACCATTCTATAACGCCCCCAGACCCCGGGCTTGGTAGCGCTAAATGAGTCATAAATGTCCGGTCAACTGTTTAGACCGTCGTCCTCGCATGGTCTAAAAGGACTAACCCGAGTTGACAAGACCTTTATGTCTCACACTTATATGGGAGTGAGCATTCTACTATTTTTCGTATGTGGGATATTACGTTTTATCTACAATTTTGACGCAAAATTACTCCACCTATGTTACTCTATCCATATCAATGTTACTATAATTTTTCCCTGTAACTACATCTAATTCATTGGTTGTTACTACTTCTTTATCAATGTTACTATATTTTTTTTTGCAGTAACCATATCTATTTTAATATCTGTTACTACATTTTTTCGAGTGTTACTACATTTTTGGTTGTAATTATATTTTATTGGTTGTTACTGCTTCTTTTTATATGTTACTACTTTTTTATATCACTATATTTTTTTTTGGTTGTGACTACATCTTTTTTATATGGGTTACAATATTTTTTTTTGATGTAAGTACATCTATTTACAATATATATATATATATATATATATATATGTATGTATGAAACTAGGATAACAGTTTTGGGAAGTTTTAAATCCCTATAATTACTCCAACTTAATAGCCATACTTAAATGCTCAATATTTATGTGACTTCTTTTCTAAAAAAAATTCATTTCTATTTTATCTTTTAGGGGTATTTAGGTCCATTAATAATGAAATTGTCCTATTTAATCTCTAGAAAATGAAATTGTTCTTTGATCCTGATTTGTTAACTGCTTTGTCCTTATGGCCCCTTTTCCCTATTTTTTTTAAGAAACAAAACATTTTATTGCATCATATCCAAATTACATGCACTAATCACATTCACATGGGGAGAATCACCCCAATCATGCTCTCCCCTAATAGACGGGCTTGCTTGAGCAAGCAAATGTGATGGCACATTACCGCTTAACAAACAAAAAGGAATAAAGATTAAAACTCAATCACGCTCTCTCTTAATAGACGGGCCTGCTAGAGCAAGCAAATGTGCCGGCACATTACCACTTAACAAACGAAAGGAACAAAGATTAAAACTAAACACCAACTCCAAGCAAATCACGAACTAAACATCCCAAAGAAGATAAGTCATCTCCAGAATTCTGAAGGTGTTTCACACATAAGAGAGCATCGCACTCCACCATAAGCGTTGGATGTCCCTTATGAACTGCCAATTGGAGTCCACGGGAAATAGCTATCATCTCGAGAGCCTCAACCAAATAGGATCTATCAATAGATTCACAGAAAGCATGTAACACACTGCCCATCATGGTCGCACAAGATCAATCACATCGCTTGTTGGTCCCAAGCTGATAGATGAGGCTCAACCCTATGCCGATCTGCAAAAGAGCTCATTGCAGCAACGAATTCCTCGACCTCAACCAAGGAAGATGTGACAATGCAACTTATATCATTTGGAGCGTGATCATAAATCCGTGCACACCTAGCTTTCCGAATTTGCCACATAGCAATGAAAAGGAAAGCAATAAACTTCTACATACCATCTTTGGTGCATAAGAAGAATTAGCCATCCCTTAAAATACGTGCAAGAGCTCATGCCACGTGAGAGATGTTGGCAATTCATTCGTTACCATAGCTCTAAAGGGATAGTAACCAGCCGTTCCAAAATATAAGTTATTTCAGAATTTTTCATTAATTTTAATTATAAAAGTCTAAAATAACATTTGACTGTCATTAATGTAATAATTATACAAGAGATTTTATGGTGCAACGACTGTATGAAAGTCGTACAAACTGGTATACATTAGAGCCTTTCATTTTACTCTATTTCACATAATATACTTTTATCCGTGTGAGAGAAATTAGATATGAAATGCTCTATTGCATGTCACTCGGTATAATATTCTTACAGCTGTTGTATTGTAAAATTTGTCTACTTATAAAGTATTGAAAATTGGTGAATATCTAATAAATTATTGGTAGAATGAAGAAAAATATAATAAATTTCTCATTAATATTCTAAATGGATTAATATCATGAGACCAGGGACGCAACTAAGGAGAGGCTAGGGTGGGCACATCCCACTCAGTTTTTATTTTCGGTATATAAAAAATCTTATATAATTCAATCCACCACAGTTAGTTATCTTAATCCAGCCCACCCAACCATACAAATATAGTATATTAGCCCACACGACTATCAAATCCTGGTTTCGTCCCTGCATGAGACAAGACAAAAAACTAATAGACTTATTGATGACGGTCAAATTATACCCGTAAAAGTCATCAACATTATCCTTAAATCGAGCTTAATAATATATAGTTTACATTAAATCACATGTTTATAATGATTATTTAATGTTATGTGATTTATAGAATATAATTTGGTATTTATCTATTTTTATTATTAAAATATGATTTACTGTGTGATAATCATTGATTTTATAGATTACGGTAAATCGGGAGGATATCTACCGACATTAGGAAGTAAATCTCAAGATAAATCGGAGCAGAATCGGATCGCATTAAAGATAAACATCAAATCAAGACCACGAGGTGGAGTAACAAACAAGAAAAAGCCGAGCCAATCGGAGGGTTTGGGGACTCATTTGGCAAATGAATGGGGAGCTCGCTGGGCGAAATCGAGCGGATCGGCTCGGAGTTATCTCGACGCGTTTTAGACTCCATTAGGGTTTAGGAAATACGATTTTAAGTCGGTTTCTACAACTTATAAATACATTGTTTCATAGCAAAACATCATACGAAATAATTTTAATACAACTTCTCATAGCACAAATTCTCAGTTTCTCAGAGCAGTTTTAATACAAGTTCAGCAGCAATTATGTGAGTTCTTGTATTTATTTGTTCTTTGTTCTTTGTAATTAAGTCCCCCCAATTATTGTTTATCGTTTGAGGTTGTTCGTTCTTCGTCAAACGATGTAGATCTAAGGATACGTCGTGAGGCAGTGGGGATTCCTCGTCTATAAGGATCGACACGCCCACGCCGCCATCTAGTGATCTATAGATGACTTTGGTATGATCGACAATCGTGTTTTTAGTAGATCTATATAATTACTTTATGAATCTCTATTTTATCCGTTACATATAGAGAAACGCTAAGATTTAGGTTTTCGCCGTGTCAATCTAGCCACGTCTTTATGGTGTGATTGTCCAACTAGAATTTCTTGTCTTAGTAGGTATGGCTACGGCTACGTTGCTCGTCTGTTTTAATTAGCGTATTATTAGGAAATACCAATATAGTACTCCTAGATCGGCTCATGAATTGATTTTCCGGGACTTTCAGCGAGATCTAGATCTGTGTTATATTTGGTAATTGCTAGCACCTAGTTATACGTAAATCGTAGATTAACATGATACCTACGAAGTTAGTGTTAATGGGACATAGACTGATGCGATCACTTAGGAAATACGCTAACCACAGGAATGTTGCCTAGGTGAGGAATACGGTTAATAGCGGCATCCCTAGTATTGTAAGCGTGCAAGTTATATGAGATGGAGACCCAAAGGTGAAGTCACGTAATGTAGCACGGTGATTTAGTGTCCTACCCGAACTAAGTCATGTTTGAGGATGACTCCCGTAGCCAATATAAAAGAAATACGAATCGGATTAGTAGTTATTGAGTCAGCTTAATTATATCAAATCTCTAAATCCAAACGATAACTTAATAATTGGGGAGGTTAATTACGTTGTCTTTGTTTGTGTTGTGTCGAGTCAGTTTTTACCTTACCTTGTCTTTTGTTAGTCTTAGACCGCTTCTATGTGCTTGACATGATTAATTGATTGTTTCTATATAAATGATTCACAATTGGTTCCCTGTGGGATCGACCTTGATTTGCTATGGCTATACTACGATGAACCTAGTCCTCTTGCTAGTAATGGTTTATGGTGATCGAGTATTTTATTATCACTTGACTGATCACATCAATCACTTATATATTGAGACGAAGTTAATGGTAAAACATATGTCTTAAGATCTCATCTTCTTGATCGCATAAACTGCACATACAATTCCCCAAGAAATTTTATGATACGACCGTTATAATATGGTAATATCAAGTGCCATGTTTTATGACCTCTTCACATTTCTACTATCTCATCACCGTACTATAACATTTGTATCATAAAATTTCTCGTCATTACCCACATTAAGCTTAACTCGCAAACATATTTAATTTAAAATGGAGTAAATTGCATATATATTTTTTGGGGGCTTCTAAAGGCACATCCATTTTTACTTTTGGCACCATATTATTCCCGGCACCACAAAAAATTACTTCGGCCCCCGGTGATTTTTAATAAAAGGAACGCCGCTGCCACACTGACGTTGGTGTTCAACAAGGAACACCACTGGCAGCGACGTTCCCTTTATAAAAGTGTTACAACTTAGAAACGTCAGTCCACGACTTTTCACTGGTGTTCCTTGTTGAACATCAACGTCAGTGTCTGTTGAACACCAACGTCAGTACAAAGAGCACCACCGACACAGACATTTTTTCATCCAAAAAAATAATTAAATAATAGATGCCGGAAGTAAAAACGTGGGTGCCTTTAGAACTCCTATTTTTTTTATGGATATTTGTTTATAAGGACTAGTTTCAGTACTTAATTAGGCACTTAGACACACATAAAAGATATTTGGTTATAAGGACACATTTTTCCTTACTTTCCTAAATTACCCATCATTGGGCAAAATAATGAAATCAGTTCCATCGAGGAATTAGAATTATTCGTTCCGATTCCCAGGTCTTCAGACGGCAGCGGCAAACGTTGAATTTTATCCACCGTCTAGTTTACCAATCAATTACTTGGGACAAATTTTGAATTGATTTTATATTATGCATGTTTTTCGGTGACCTGTAGTGTGCTACTAATTGAATTGAGCCAAAGTTTTGAATATGCTTTGCTGCTAATTATTGTGGAGCCATTTTGATCTAATGATATGTTTACCCTATTCAAAAAAAAAGTATTGTTGCCGTTGTTTAGTCGTCGGTGCTATCGCCGGAAGTAAATTCCGGTCTAAATGGCAGCTTCCTCTCTCACTCTACCCGGACATCCCAATGTTGAGTCTGTCATTGATCGTTGCCTCACCCGAGTAAAAATTCCGGTCTAGATGGCAACTTCCGATCTACCCGTATAACCCAATTTGGAAACTCCGATCGACGATCACCACCACCTGCAGCCCCCAGTGACTACGCTAGAATCGGCAACTTGAAACTCTACAAGATCAATAATTTTAGATACAATTGCTAGTAAATTCATTGGGGTCTTTCATAAAAGGCTTGATTTCCTTAATTATTGTTGGTCACTGCCATGAAGATGCTCAATTTATTCTTCTTTACTGCAAGCTTTTAGCTTATTTATTACAAATCCTGTTTTTATTAGCAGGGCCTTTTTTTTTTAGAAAAGTATCATGATGTTGTTTTCGGTTCAGTCATTGCAATGTAGCTTACATACCCTTGCCCCTCTACCATTTCTTTAAGCAACTATCATGGAAGCTAATGTTTACTCTGACTTCTTTTGGGTGCACCTTGAAAAGTTTGCTGAACTTTTGATTTTATCTGAATTAGTGGAATTCGGAGCAAAAAATAAATGTCCCTGCATCGTGGTGGTCAATGTCACAGCATCGGGGTGGTCACTGCATCGCATCGATTTTTATGAAGAAGTATTGGTATTTGGTGAAAGGTTTCTGGCTTGGATTCGTTACTTTGTACGATTCCATGAATCGTGAAATTACATTGAATATGCTATGATAATGAAGATGCATTGACACGTGATTTTGTCTTGAGCTTTATGAATCTCTTGCCTAGCTTATTTGTGGGCATTTTCTTATGTATCATAAACTGATACGATAACAAAGCAAGTCATATATTATGATGATATGATGGTTAAGATCTTTAAATCATTGGTTTGCATCAGTAAACTTTAACTTGCTAGTTGACATTATAATTCGAGTAATTTGTTATGCTGGCTCTTTTATTAGTTATGTGCATTGCACTGTAGATATAATGTTGATGTCACTGCATATTTGATTGCCGATGTCACTGCATAAATTGTTATATGATTGCTAATGTCACTGCATAAAATGTTGATGTCACTGCATATTTGATTGCCGATGTCGCTGCATAAACTGTTGATGTCACGCATATATGATTGTCGATGTCACTGCATAAAATATTGATATCACTGCATATATGATTGCCGATGTCACTGCATAAAATGTTGATATCACGGGTCTCTTTTTTTCCTGGCCTATTCATTTGTTATCAGGCCTGCTTTGGATTTTCTTATCCAGATGGCTTTTACAAGCTCGTGGTTAATTTATCCTAGTAGGGCATATACTCTGAAGTCCAAAATTATCAAGTGCTGCTGTTTTTGTCAGAAAATTACATGATCCAGATTTGGAAAGATAAAATGAATTTGGAAAGATTTGAATAATTATGCTCATGTATTTTAACATCTAAAATTTACGATCATTTGAGAATTGATATCACTCCATAAATTGTTGATGTCATACATATATGATTACCGATGTCACTGCATAAAAAATGTTCTCACATCTTTGATAAATTGTTGATGTCACGCATATATGATTGACATTGTCACTGCATAAAATGTTGATAAAGTTTGGGCTCGATGAAGCCATAAAAAGACAAGATCGAACTCGACTCGCTAAGTACTCGATATAGCTCGACTCGGTTCGTAAGGTCGATTATTTTCTTAGAATTCATTTAATTTTTAATAAAATATAACAAAATCGAGCTCGACATGTTAATAGTGGTCAATGCATTGCGGTGTCACTGCATCGCGGTTGTTAGTGCATCACGGTGTCACTTAATCGTGGTGTCTCTGCATCGGGGGTAGTCACTGCATCCGGTGTCTCTGCATCGGGGGTGGTCACTGCATCCGGTTTCTCTGTATCAGGGGTGGTCACTGCATCCGGCGTCTCTGCATCGGGGGTGGTCACTGCATTGCGGTGTCTCTGCATCATGAGTGGTCACTGCATCGTGTTGTCTCTGCATCAGGGGTGGTCATTGCATCGCGGTGTCTCTGCATTAAAAGAGGTGGCCACTGCATTGAGGTGGTCGATGGATCTGGGATGGTCAATGCATCACGGTGTCAGTTCATTGAGGCGTCTCTGCATCGCGGCGTCTCTGCATCAGAGGTGTCACTGCATCGCGGTGGACAATGCATCGGGGTAGTCAATGGACCTAGGGTGGTCAATGCATCGCGGTGTCACTTCATCGAGGTGTCTCTACATCGGGGGTGGTCACTGCATCGTGGTGGACAATGCATCGGGGTAGTCAATGGACCTGGGGTGGTCAATGCATCGCGGTGTCACTTCGTTGAGGTGTCTCTGCATCGGGGGTGGTCACTGCGTCGCGGTTGTCAGTGCATCATGGTGTCACTTCATCGAGGTATTTCTGCATCACGGCGTCTCTGCATCGCGGTGTCACTTCATCGCCGTGTCTTTTCATCTCGGTGTCACTTCATCGCGGGTCAATGTATCGCGGTGTCTCTGCATCGCGGTGTCACTTCATCGCCGTGGTCAATGCATCGGGGTTGGTCACTACATCGGGGTGGTCACTGCATCCCAGTGGTGAATGCATCGCGGTGGTTAATGCATCACGGTGTCTTTGCATCGTCAAATGTCATAATATCGCGATATCTCTGGATCGCGGTGTCTTTGCGTTGCGGTGTCAATTTATTTCAGTCTCTGCATCGAGGTGGTCGTTGAATCGGGATGGCCAATGCAGTTGTTACCGGAAAAAAAAAAAAAAAAAACAACTTCTCTGCGTCAAGGTTAAAAAAAAATAAAAATAAAGAAAAGAAAGCATCTCACCGCCCAGGAAAAGGAAGGGAAAAAATTAGAAAAAGAAAAAACACAACATGTTACTGTTAGCATCGAATATGATGTTAAAACAACACATTAACCTCTTTCCGTTTCAGCGCCGGCTTTATTATTATTATTATTTATTAATTGAGGGTAAATTGGTCCATGTAGTAATTTTGTGTCCTTATAACCAAATAAGATTTCTTAGTGTCCTATTTACCTAATTAAGTTCAATATGTGTCCTATTGACCCTTACCCCTTTTATTTTGTTTTGTTTTGCTTTTTTTTTTTGTGTGAACAAACACCGAGAATGACAATTGCTATTAAAAAAATAAAAAGAAAAACGACCCTGCCCTAGGGTTTTAGAGTTTAGACGGTGTATGTATTGGCTGAAATTTTAGTCTAAAATCCCTAAACCCTCTATATTTTACGTTTCCGCCGCCAATTCCAGCTTCCTGCCACCCAGCTAGAGCTGTTATATAGCCGGAGCTAGATGGGGTCCACAAAAAAGACAGCTAAAAATAAAGCCACCATGAAAAGGAAGAAGAAGGGAACGGCAAACGCAAAGCTTTCTACTCCATCCGGTGCAGTTGAATCTCCTGATTTCTTGGTAATCTGTAGTTTTAAACTCTCTCCCTAATAAACTCTAATTTATCAATTTTATCTTCGTATTCGTTGTTTATGCTTATGGTTGGGGAGTTGTTTCATTGTAGCCATTAGCTGGTGGTCCGAGGAGAAAGAAGGGGAGAAAGATTCTGGAAAACAAAGAAAAGATCAGCAAAGCTACTGAATTACATATTGGGAGAATTCCTCATGGATTCTACGATGCTGAAATGGAAGGTGCGTGACTGCGTCTCCGAGCCACCGAGCCGTATCCATTACATTAGATTGAGGCATGCTAATTAGTAGGTTAATCTATCTGTCTGGAAGTTATAGATGAAAGAAACTAACTGCTAATTAATGAAAAGTGTTAATAATGCTCATGATCATCATAGAGCAGGGTAATAATTGTCGTCAAATTATTGTTTGCTACAATTTATCTCTCCTCTTTGATTATATTATATAGATATGACGGATTGGTGCGCTCTACCTGACGACGTGGTAGCTTTGATTTCTAAACGTTTACAAGCAATTGAAGATTTTATTGTGTTTAGAGCTACTTGCTCATCCTGGCGGAAGGCAACAACTTTGAATGATTTTGGTAAATCATCATCATGTCCTAAACTTCCATTATTGATGCGCCGCCAGATTTGGATCGACGACGTCGACGACGAACCCGAGTTTTTGAGCCTATCGAAAGGGAAGAGATGCAAGTTTTCATTCCCTGAAACCAAGGGCATGAAGTGTAGAAGTTCCAAAGGATGGTTTATCATGGTTGAACCTTTTACACGTGCGCATAATATGTGTTTATTTCATCCATTAACTCGCGCTCAGATTCCACTTCCCAAAGTCCCCATCCAGATCGACTCCAATGGTTTCATGATCAGCCCCCAGGATTTCAGAAGTGTGGCGTTATCAGCTCGCCCATCCGAGACATCGGACTACGTAGTTATGGTTGTTTTTTTATAAAACAAGAGATATATCACCGGCCAGAGGGTATTGAGTTCACGACTTATACCGGGTTTTGGAAACCTGGAAATCTGACTTGGACAAAAGTAGTTTTACCATTTGTTGACGACTTGAATTACTACAATGGGAGGTTTTATGCTCTAACCAGGCATGCTGAAGTTTGGATGTGCGACGTTTCAGAACCAAACCCAAAGGCAAGCAAAATCGTTGAGTTACCATGGAAACTGTTTAGGCCTTATGCACAACTTGTGGAATGTGGAGGTAGATTATTGATAGTTGCACCATTCTATCAGAAGTGTCATGATGCCCAATATAAACGCGATCTTGAAATGGTTGAAATAGATGTGATCAAAGGTAGCTACAAGGTTATCACGAGTTTGGGGAGTTCAACTGTTTTCTTAGGACGTAACGAAGGATTTTCTATTGATGCCAACCAATTTCATGGGATTATTAAACCAAATTTAATTTACTTCTCTGATGGAAGTTACTGGGATGCCACACGTGGACCCATAGTTGCATATATACCAAGGAGGCATGGAGGGAGACGTCATTGGAGACCTAGTTGGGGCGTGTGGATTAATTTCTAGCTACAATTTGTTTGATAGGGCTTTTTTTTTTTTTTTTTTTTTTTTTTTTAAATTTTAATTTGTGGTTTACCAAATTAAATGGTATTATTTATCTTTTGTTTTTTTAGTAAATATTTTAGATATTTTGGGTACCGAGACTGTTACTGATCAAATCATGATAGTAATAATCGGATTTTGTCTAATAATTGATAGGATATTTAACTTTCAATTTGCAGCAAAATGTAATACTATCTCGATTTATCGTGTAAAATCTTTGAAGTAGTAATGCAAAATGTAATACTTTCGACTACGGTTGTAAATGAATAGAGCCGTTTGTGAATAAAATCGGATTCGACTCGTATAAGCTCATGTTTGCTTTTTAAGTTTAACGAACCAAAAACAAACATATTGTTGTGTTTGTTTATTATAAACGAATAAACACGAGATGGCTTGCTTACGTTCGTTATAGTTCTTAAACATGCATACATATGTATGCATGTGTATATATGTGTGTTTGTATATATGTATGCATATTTTCAAAATGCTATCCTTAAATCTTCAACATTATCTTAGCGTCGTATCACATTTGTTTCCATCGGTTTTCTTATTATTCTCCAGATAGTTGATACAAATTTAAAAAAACTAAGATGACATTCAATCCATTTGTATTAATTAACACTTGAAATCAAGAGTTGAAGAAATCGACATAAGTTGTAACAAAGGAAGTGAACTTGTTTGAGCTCGGCTCGATTCAAGAAATAGATTTAACAAACAGAGCTCAAACATTAAATTAAGTCCGCTTACTAAACAAACAAACTTGAGCTTGTTCGTGTATTAAACAAATACAAATTCAAACTGTAATATCCCGACTTTTCGAGAAAGGGCAGACGTGTCTTTTTACGAAAAATGATATTATGATTTATGGATTAAAGTATTTTATGTGTGTATATATATATATATATATATATATATATATATATATATATAAATATTTCGGATAAATATATATATGTTTAAGGGTAATTAAAAGGATCTAGTTAAAAGATTTAGTTATTTAATTAATGGAATTAATTAAATTGCTATTTAAGGAAAATAGATCGGCGATGCCGGATATCGTCGAGTGTATAATCGGGGCATAAATTACTCCTAAGCGATTTCTCAAGAACTCTAACAATGGGGATGGGGATTGCGATGTGATTTAGGCGAGCTTGAGAGTTAGTTTCTCTCAAGTTGCTACGTATCCAATGTGCGTAATTGGAATCAAGTCTTTCGTAGTTCCTTAGGGTTGGTTTATATAGGCGGCGTCTTAGCTCTATTTCTTGTCCTGCAAGTATCTAGGATTTACTTCGTATCCCCTAAGGATTAACGCGTATAAATCCCTTTGATTTATGGATTATTATTACGATATAAGATTACATGACCAGTCTCCTATAATCAGGGGATTCTTTCCATGTTTATCTTATTATATAGTCACATGTCTGAATTCCAAAATAAGGTAAAGCCCCACAGGCGTCTCTGGCTAGGCCCAGGTCGTCTCGACCTGGGTTGCCTGGCCTGCCTCCGTTATGACCGAGCCGTCTTGTGGTGGTGTAGTCAGGAAGGGCAGGCATGCCTCTTATCTGGGTTTGAGGTTTGCTCGGAATTAGGCCTCCGGCCATAATGGTTCCTCACTTATTTATCCTAACACCACTCTCTGAGCGACACGTGGTGAGGTCTACTCTAACCATCGTCATAAGCCCCCCAGGTCTGACTAGACTCTGTTAGGGTCGGGCAGATCTGACTCAGGCGGAGCGCAGCTCGGCTGCTTTATAGAGTTTGGAGTGGCCTTGCCACGTGGCTGCGTTGCTGTCATCAGTTAACTATTGCAAACACGAAGCGAAGCGTTTCTATACACGCCTTATGATGTTTGCTTTTCCAATACCGGTTTTGGGGTTATAACCCCTAGTCTCATCACATCATTTCGTGACGTTACCACACTCCATTTAAGCCTAGGATCGAAGTCGGATTGTTGCCATTCTACCCTTCAACCTCCTCAAAACAAGTAAGCTCTTGTGCTTTTTCTATTTTAATTTCTTTTATGGTTAATGGTGAGCCAATTATTCTCACTGATAGTTCAATTGAAGCCCTATTCGAGTCTGAATCAGAATCAAAAAACGAAACCTCCCATTTTAGGGTTAACCCTGAGAAACCTGTTCTTCCACCGGTCGAAAACTCTGTTCCCAATCCCTTAATCAATCGCAAGGGATTTGAACACTTGGTTCTAGCGCAGTACGATCCGTCCTACACCGGTCCTCCACGATCCTCTGGTACTTCAAAATTCGTTCTGACCTTAAAAGCACACATGGCTTTGAAGTCTTAAGCCGCTTGTCATGGTATCGACTCCAAGTTAACCAAGAAGGACTTAGCCTCTCTCTATAAATAGTACAAACCGGAGAACCCCTTGTTCAAACCCATAGTTCTGGCCCCCGGGGTTTATGCCTACCAGGCTCCGGCGGTTATTGTGCCGCCTACAAAAAGCAATTCCTTTGTGGCACGAGGTTTGGTGTGTCCAGCTTTCTTGTTTGTTCTAGAACATTACGGTTTGGGGCTTGCCCAGATCGTTCTGAACAATATAAGGGCGATAGTGGGCTTCGCTATCTGGTGTCAATGTGCTTGCATCCTTTTCACCGTCCAATACTTCCAACTCTTCTACCAGTACAAGCGAGGTGCGGACTAAAATTGGTTATTATTGCTTTCCTCATCGAGGAGAGTTCTTAAGAGAGGTCCAATTCATCGAGAAAGGAGAGACTTCATACAAATGGTGGAAGTCCCGGTTTTTCTTTATCTTCCCCGAGGTAGAACTTGACTTGGGTAGGTGGAATAGTGCCGACCAGGGAAGCGACCCCAGGCCTACAGATGTTGATAATAAGTTGATAGATGAAATTAGGAAGAGTGGCATCTGCATCCGTGTGAAGAAGTACTCATTTGCTCGATTGA